>CP053132.2:17306296-17833796 GCA_022674325.2 Grapholita molesta | reverse complement strand
AGCATCCTCACAGAAGGCCCGTAGTGCCCCCAAAGCGTCCATTGTGGACCGTCCAGACCTGAAGCCATGTTGTCGGTCCGAGATATTGGGCCCCTCCCCATTTAGATGTTGGATGATCCGGGAAGATATTATCCTCTCTAGCATCTTCCCGGACTCATCCAACAGCACTATAGGCCTCCATCCGGACGGAGAGTCCGCTGGCCTGTTCTCCTTCCGGAGGAGGCATACTTTTCCCATTTTCCAGGACCTTGGGAACCGGCCTTCTTTTAGACACAGATCATAGATGGTTTTGAGGCGGTCCCCAAGGTGCTCCATTGCTATCATGAGTAGTCTACCGTGGATCCCGTCCGGACCGGGGGCTTTTTTACAGGCCCTCAGTCTGTGCAGCACGTAAGCCATTTCCTCGTCTGAGACCGGGGGGGGCACTGCCTCGCGGTCTGCCGTCCTTTCTTCCCGTGGGGCGACCATTGCGGGGGGATGGAAGTCGGGTGCCGGCGGGAATAGTCCCTCTAAGATATTCCGGAGGGCTCCAATTTCTATTGAGTCCATGGGGGGGGCTTGCCGGAGTTTCTTCCTTACAAGTTTATAAGGCCTCCCCCATGGATTTTCGTCTAAGGAGGCCAAGAAGGCATTGTAAGCAGTGTCTTTAGCCCTTGCTATGGCCTTACTAAGAGCCTTCTTGGCCTCATTCATCCTTATGTAGAGATGGTCTTCCTCGTCTTGAGTGTGCCTCCTTCTTCGACATCGGGTATATTGTCTCCTGGCCGCGTTGCAGTCAAGTCGGAGAGCTGCCACTTCTGGGTTCCACCAGTAAGTTGCCTTTTTCATTTTGGCTGCTTTCGCTCTCCTCATCGACGCGTCGCTGGTTCTCACGAGGGATGCTTGGAAGCTACGAGCCATTTCCTCCATGTTGTTCCCGTCTGGCATTGGCTGTTGACCCCATCTGGCCTCTACCATGGCTGCCTCCATTGCCTCCTCACGGTTCAGGGAAGCCAGGCTCCACCTTGGGAAACTCCCCCATCTCCTTGCCAGCCTGGGAGCTTGGGCTTGCCGGGCTCTGGAGACCCTCATTCTTATATACAAGTGATCTGAGAGGGTCTCCGTGTCTTGAAGAACTCGCCAGTCTGCTATCCTGGTGGCCACGGCCGGGGAGGCGAATGTGACATCAACTATTGAGCTCCCCTGCGGGCGCACGCAGGTGTCGGCTGTGCCCCTGTTCATTACTTCAAGACCAAGCCCGGCGAGCCAGTCTAGGAGCGCCTCGCCTCTAGCGTCAGTCCTGGGGGAGCCCCAGGCCACGCATTTGGCATTCAAGTCCCCCAGGACCATTACAGGGGCGGGTGCTGCCCCAGTGACAATACGCCCAAGTGTTTCTAAGTAGGCCTCAAATTCTCTTAGTGGCCTGTTAGGAGAGAAGTAGACCCCTATTAGTACGGTGTCTCCCATTTTGGCCGCCGCGTATCCGGGTCCGCTGGATACCCTGGAGAGAGGCAGGCCACCCCACGCCGGCACAACAATGGCCACCAAGCCCTCACTGTCTCCTACCCAGTTCGGCTGTTGCGGGACGAAATACGGCTCTGCGACCACTGCCACCGCAATTTCCCACTCCGCCACGCATTGAAGCATCAGATCTTGAGCGCGGACGGAGTGGTTAGCATTGCATTGCAGTACCTCTATGTTTTGGAGCGTGCTTGGCATTAGTGCTCCATGTGCTGATGTTCCGTCCCGCTTCTTTCTTCACTCAAAGGAGTTTCCGAAAGGGCAGCCGTTTGGGCTTCAGTACTTTGCTGTCTCCCTCTTACTGGAGGAGGGGCGCAGGCCTGGCCACCCATCACATGTCCAGCCTTGAGTCCAGCATGGTGGCATATGGCGCACCAGGGGGCAGACGCTGTGCAGTCCTTGTTCTTGTGCCCGGGCTTACTGCACCGATAACATAGATCGCCTCTATCAGCCGGCGACGGACACAAAGGCCTTGTGTGTCCCGTCCCCATGCATCTATAGCAGCGCAAGGGCAGCTGATCTAGTGCCTCCACTCGCGCCGCCGACCAGCCTAGAATTAGTCGACCTGACGTCACTATTACTTTGGCCGCTATCAAGGGGCATCTCAGTATTACCGAGGCGGCTCCGTTGGCCCCCATACGGATAACTCCGACTGCAACTTGATCTTCAGGGCAGTTGCCCTTGGCAGCCACTTCCTTCCTTATTAGTTCCGGCGTGACGGACTCGTCAAAACCGGAAACTCTTATTTCCGCCTTCTTGACCGGTCTATACACCTCGGCCACGTCCCCTATCAGCCCGCGCAGCCGGTCTGCCAGGTTGTCGGCCGCCTGGTTGCTCTGCTCTCCAGGAACCTCTATAATTCGTGCCCCTGTCGCAGTTTTTCGCACTTTGAGATGGTCTACCCCCAGTTCCGCCAATTTCAAAGTGGTCGCCTTCTCCATGACCGACTTGTAGTCGGTTTGAGTATCAGCTTTGAGGGCCACTATTACAGCCGCCATTTTTGGGGCGACCAGCTTCGGGGTCGGCTTTTTGTTTCCCAGAGTGGCTTTCCTGGTCTGAACCTGCTGCTGTTGGGGCTGTGAGGAGGCTGGGCCCTTGCCTTTGCCCTTCTTCCTTCGGACAACTGTCGTCCAGGTCTCCATTGGTGGAGCCGGTTGCCTCTCCGTGGAACGCGCTTTCCTTGCGGGCTGATGGGCAGGGGTCAGGTCCTTCGGAGAATTTCTGGTCCTTCTTGCAGGCTCATAGGAGGTCTGCATTTCTGGCGGCGATGACGTTTGAGGTCTTTCTACCCCAGGGGGGTCCCTTCCCTGCACCTGCTTGCCTGTCGTTTGTGAGGTTGTTGGAGCGGAATCGGCTTTGTTTGATTTCGCAGGCTTCTCTCTCATTACTGGGTTGGGTGGTGCCCTTTTGTCCGAGGCTAGTGGTGGACGTAAGATGGGGGCCGGCGGCAGTCGACTCTCCATCTGCTTGAGACGGACGTTAACCATTTCACCCAAGGACAGATGGACTTCCCGTTTAAAGTCCCCCAGACGCTCGTCCATGAGGATGCCTATCTCTTGAAGGAGGGCGGATGTAGATGTAGTATCCTCCCTCCTTGTTGTCGGATCTGCGGCTTGGGATTTGCGCTCTGAGAAGGCAGAACGTAACGCTTTCGTCTCCCGCTGAAGATGGGCCAGCTCCTCCCGCATTCTTTTGTTGTCCGCTCTTAAAGAGCGGACAGTCTCCGACTCTCCCAATGAGTCTGCCACACCAAGCAATTCTTTGCAGGCCGTGTTCATATGGCCCCAGATATCGCCCTTCAGGTTTTTACTCCTGGCTGCCTCCTTTAATATTGTTTGAGCACAACGTTTGATAAGGTCGCTGGGCGCCTCTAACTGCTCCTCGTTTTGGGACCCTTCCGTATTCATTGGGCTTTGCGCCCGGGAGCCCGCTGAACTCCTCAGCTCGTAGGTCCTGTGGACGACAACCACGTCATCCCTCATGTAATCCTCATCTTGTGCTTTCCGCAATTTGGCCTTGGCACCGCTGACTCCTGTGAAATGGCCTCGTCCACGATTTGCAGGGCTCGGCTTGGTAGCTTTGCACTCTATGGGGTCACTCTCGCTATCTGAGGGAGGGCGTGCTCTCCCTCTTTTTCCCGCTTTTTTGGCTGGTTCCGGGACATTCATGATAATTTCTCCCTCTCCATTTGGCATGTCTTCATCATCAGAAGATCTCTCAACATGCGCCTCCGATTCTGCCATCCAAAATCTCCCCCCCCCCGATATGGTGGGGGAAGTATTACCTCCTCCAATGTACCGCTTGATCTCTTCATCTGACTCAGCCTCGTTTTCTCTGGGTCTTTCAAGGTCAGGTGCGCAGAAACCTTTGAACCTTAAGCGGGTTCCTGCTCCGTCTCGGGGCTTAGCCCCAGTGATTTTCCCTTCAATAAGCTGTTCGGTGTCCTTTTGCAGAGCCTTGTCGTCGTGAGAGTCAGTTGCCTGACCCTCAAAGCAGGTGTTGCCCCCCCCAGAATACGAGGGGCAGCCCGCACCCGAAGGCACGGGGAGGGATTCTCCGACCTCGGCGAGATCGGTACCCTCCTGGGGTAGTAAAGTTTTACACGCTGCTTTCATTTTGTTGCCATTTTATGGGATAGCTCCCTTGTTTGCGGTAACATTGCCTTCCGAAAGCGCCGCCACATACCACCTCCGAAACACTAACCTAAGCTTAACCTACCCACCCTCCCCAGTGTTTGGTTCGCGGGACTGACGTCCTACCCTGGCTCAACACACCTACAAAGGACAAACGTCAACTTTGTAAGCGTGTTCAACCAGAGCATTCCCCTATCCACCACCTGGGGACGCGCCACGTCGGGGTACACCTCCCCGCCCACTCGGACAACCGAGCAGGTCCGTGGAACCTAACCTAACCTAACCTAACCTAACCTAACCTAACCTAACCTAACCTAACCTAACCTAACCTAACCTAACCTAACCTAACCTAACCTAGCCTAACCTAACCTAACCTAACCTAACCTAACCTAACCTAACCTAACCTAACCTAACCTAACCTAACCTAACCTAACCTAACCTAACCTAACCTAACCTAACCGAACCCAACCTAACCTAACCTAACCCAACCTAACCTAACCTAACCTAACCTAACCTAACCTAACCCAACCTAACCTAACCCAACCTAACCCAACCTAACCTAACCCAACCTAACCTAACCCAACCTAACCTAACCTAACCTAACCTAACCTAACCTAACCTAACCTAACCTAACCTAACCTAACCTAACCTAACCTAACCTAACCTAACTCTGAACCTAACCTAACTCTGAACCTAACCTAACTCTGAACCTAACCTAACTCTGAACCTTTTTTTTTTTTTTTGTTGACCCAGTGAAATGCGTTACGCATACCACTACGTAACAAGAGACCCCGGGGTGGAATCAGTTATTACGTATTGGTTATGGGACTCTCCGGTGCATCGCACCGGCCTACCCACTAAAACACTGGGATGCTGCCGTCACCGTGCCTGAGTGGTAGTGTCGCGGGATGCACGAGGATTCTACCACAACACTACCGGCACCAGCGCCCTAGGGCGCACCCTCACCGCAATAAGGCACGCTGTAGCATAACCAGCGTGCCTTCCCGCACCGGCTTCCCTGTTCCCCGAGGAAGCCAGGGTCCTCGAAAGGACCCACCCTCCCCTCACCACTCCGACCTAGTTATAAGCAGCACCCCGCCAACCAGGATCGGAGCGGCCCACCACGCAACGGCGCAGGACCCTGGTTTCCCTGCCCGTAGTGCCCCCCAAAGAGACCGCAGGAGGACCGAGGTCCATCCTGCAGCCACCGTCACCTGCCGCGCCCAGGGAGAACCAGCTCAACCCGGCGCGGAACCCCCCATCCCCCCCACACAGGATATTTGCAGCACCGGTAAGCGATCTCTTGTGAGCCAACAAGAAGATCGCTTACCGTTGCCCCCAGGGTGCACCGTCCAGAACTCTTCCCTTACCTTCGGATCAACCGGATCAAAAGGTATGAGAAGAGCCCTGGCACTCGGGGAGGTTTCCTGTCTAGCACCCCAACCTAACTCTGAACCTTTTTTTTTTTTGTTGACCCAGTGAAATGCGTTACGCATACCACTACGTAACAAGAGACCCCCGGGGTGGAGTCAGTTATTACGTATTGGTTATGTGGGACTCTCCGGTGCATCGCACCGGCCTACCCACTAAAACACTGGGATGCTGCCATCACCGTGCCTGAGTGGTAGTGTCGCGGGATGCACGAGGATTCTACCACAACACTACCGGCACCAGCGCCCTAGGGCGCACCCTCACCGCAATAAGGCACGCTGTAGCATAACCAGCGTGCCTTCCCGCACCGGCTTCCCTGTTCCCCGAGGAAGCCAGGGTCCTCGAAAGGACCCACCCTCCCCTCACCACTCCGACCTAGTTATAAGCAGCACCCTGCCAACTAGGATCGGAGCGGCCCACCACGCAACGGCGCAGGACCCTAGTTCCCCTGCCCGCAGTGCCCCCCAAAGAGACCGCAGGAGGACCGAGGTCCATCCTGCAGCCACCGTCACCTGCCGCGCCCAGGGAGAACCAGCTCAACCCGGCGCGGAACCCCCCATCCCCCCCACACAGGATATTTGCAGCACCGGTAAGCGATCTCTTGTGAGCCAACAAGAAGGTCGCTTACCGTTGCCCCCAGGGTGCACCGTCCAGAACTCTTCCCTTACCTTCGGATCAACCGGATCAAAAGGTATGAGAAGAGCCCTGGCACTCGGGGAGGTTTCCTGTCTAGCACCCCAACCTAACTCTGAACCTAACCTAACTCTGAACCTAACCTAACTCTGAACCTAACCTAACTCTGAACCTAACCTAACTCTGAACCTAACCTAACTCTGAACCTAACCTAACTCTGAACCTTTTTTTTTTTGTTGACCCAGTGAAATGCGTTACGCATACCACTACGTAACAAGAGACCCCAGGGTGGAGTCAGTTATTACGTATTGGTTATGTGGGACTCTCCGGTGCATCGCACCGGCCTACCCACTAAAACACTGGGATGCTGCCGTCACCGTGCCTGAGTGGTAGTGTCGCGGGATGCACGAGGATTCTACCACAACACTACCTGGCACCAGCGCCCTAGGGCGCACCCTCACCGCAATAAGGCACGCTGTAGCATAACCAGCGTGCCTTCCCGCACCGGCTTCCCTGTTCCCCGAGGAAGCCAGAGTCCTCGAAAGGACCCACCCTCCTCACCACTCCGACCTAGTTATAAGCCGCCCCCTGCCAACCAGGATCGGAGCGGCCCACCACGCAACGGCGCAGGACCCTAGTTCCCTGCCCGCAGTGCCCCAAAGAGACCGCAGGAGGACCGAGGTCCATCCTGCAGCCACCGTCACCTGCCGCGCCCAGGGAGAACCAGCTCAACCCGGCGCGGAACCCCCCATCCCCCCCACACAGGATATTTGCAGCACCGGTAAGCGATCTCTTGTGAGCCAACAAGAAGATCGCTTACCGTTGCCCCCAGGGTGCACCGTCCAGAACTCTTCCCTTACCTTCGGATCAACCGGATCAAAAGGTATGAGAAGAGCCCTGGCACTCGGGGAGGTTTCCTGTCTAGCACCCCAACCTAACTCTGAACCTAACCTAACTCTGAACCTAACCTAACTCTGAACCTAACCTAACTCTGAACCTAACCTAACTCTGAACCTAACCTAACTCTGAACCTAACCTAACTCTGAACCTAACCTAACTCTGAACCTAACCTAACTCTGAACCTAACCTAACTCTGAACCTAACCTAACTCTGAACCTTTTTTTTTTTTTTTTTTTTTTTTTTTTGACGAAGTGAAATGCATTTATGCATCCCCCCAGCCCCGGGGTAGGGTCTTACGGGGGGTATGTGGGACTCGCCCTTCCAGCCTCTCCTATTAAAGAGGGGGAAGGGTATACCCACTAAAACACTCCGGGCGTACTCGCCTGACCGTTCAGTGGGGGATGTCACGGGCTCGCTTTTAGCATTCTGCCACGACATCCCCCCGGTCGCCCCCCTATTTGTGGGGGGCAGCGCCTACTGGAGGGGAGGGTTACTGAGCCGTCCCCTCAGACGCGTAGGGCATGCTTGTGGCGAGTCCCCACCCGCCAGCCCTACAGGGGGAGTGGGCGGTTCATGCGTCTCGTATGAACCGCGCCCGCCTTCGACCCCTACGCCTGCGGCGGAGCTGGGGCGCATCGGCCCGCTCTTCGCGCTCCCGCTCCGCGGCCTCCTTCTGTGACATTACGGTGTCGCAGAAGGAGGCTACCATATCCCAGTTCCTCTCGCTGCTCAACATGAATTTGATGACGTTGTGCAGCGAGAGGTCATCCCTACCCCACCTTCCCATTTCTGCCGTTAGAGTGCGGCGTTCCTGATCCCACCTATTGCAAACTTCCAGGGTGTGCTGTGCCGTATCTTCAGGAGCGCCGCACTCGTGGCATAGCGGGAGCTCCTCCCTTTTTATTCGACACAGGTAATATCCGAAGCAGCCGTGTCCGGACATTACCTGTGTCATTCTATAGGTGAGGGACCCATGGTCCCTACCAAGCCACTCCCTAAGCGACGGGAGGACAGCCTCTATGGTGCGGGTTCCATAAAGGCAGCCCTCCAGGTCACTGCGCCACTGAGTGATACGGGCCTCGTCTTCTTCACGACGAGCCCGCACCTCTTCTTCGAGGTCAGGGGGGTCATTTCTCGCCCTGACCTCCATTTTTCTAGCAAATCTTTTTGCCAGTACCCGAGCATCCAGCTCCCACGGCGGGGTACTGGCAAGAAGGCATCCGGCTGCGTGCGAGATAGTTCTATACCCCCGACTCACACGCAGTGCGACGACCCTCTGGGGTCGACGGAGAAGGGCCCTTGTCTTCTCCGTCAACCTTTCCGCCCAAATAGGTGACCCGTAGAGGGCCATTGAGCGGACCACCCCTGCGTAGAGTTTTCTACAGGAGCTATTTGGTCCGCCCACGTTTGGCAGGAGGCTCCCTAATGCCCCTGCTGCGCCAACCACCCGGGGAGCAAGTCTTGCGAAGTGCTCCCCAAAGTCCCATCTCCTGTCCAGAACAAGGCCCAGATATTTTATGTGGGCCCTGACCTGGACAGCACCCCCCTCGAGCATGAGCTGGCGACCCACACCTAACTCTGAACCTAACCTAACTCCGAACCTTGCCTAACCACCGATATTGTGAAACGCCTGGGTGTTGTAAAGGAAAATTTTAACAGCGCGATGTATGAGAACGTTTCCACGGGTTAGCGCCATCTATTGCCGTATTGCGTTAACAACATTGTTTGTTCGTCTGTTACCGATTGATGTGCTGTGACTAGAATTGATTGACCATCCACAATATTCTACAGACCCAGCTCCCAGTCACTATTTCGTTTTTCCTAGATTCGGCGTACAGAGATTTTCTATCAACGGAGAGTAAAATAAAATTATGCCTTAAATTATACTTCTTTCCATCTTCGGCAAGTCTTTTCAGACCAGCATCGTGAATTCAAATAGTATCAGACGATGTATAGAATTTTACTGATGATAGTAATAATTCCGTGTCTATATGAAAATATAATATGTGCGTATCATGTAATATTCAACGACGTGACGGTCGGACGGATTTGGTTTACCCAATTTCATGGTAGATGGCGTTATTTCATCGGAATGGAATTGTACAACGCGCGAACGTTAGTATACTCATCGAGTTAGTCATAGATCATTAGAACACGAGTTTTGTGTTTATGATTGTCTGTGTCTGTATCTAAGTTTTGGGACCCTAGTTTGTAGTTGCCTCTGGCATCGGTCCATAGACAGATTTCTGCAGTAGGTCAAGACTTGTAGTTGTGTTCGGCGTAAGTGGCGCCATCTAGCGACAAGTAGCTAGAATAAGCCATTAAAGTAAGGAAGTATATAGGTATGTAAGTAAATTATTTATTTGGTTATATACAGGTGGCAGCAGTTCCCTGGGCAGGATCAAGTAGCGCCACGTGTGCAGTGGAGTAAGAGCAAGTAGCAAACGGGAATAAGTGAATCTCTTTATACCTTCTTGTGTGTGAAGTGCCGATCATTATCAATATATGATCGCGACCTATCAGTTTAAAATGAAATAAAACAATGTAGGATTTAGTTGTAGCGAGTTAGGATTTTGCGAGTTTTGCTCACCGCACACATAAATGTCCTTACTAGTATTTGAACCCAGGACAGTGTGGTTCATAGGCAGGGTCGCCACTCACTATAAGTGAGAGCGGTCGTCAGACATTTTCACCGACTTCTCAAATCACATGAGTATTATAAAACCGTGTTTAGAAAGTGATTCGAAAGTGCCGTGAGCACAACCGTACTTATAAATGATTAAGTATAATCATAGTCAAACTTTGACATCTTCATAAGTGCAGACACCTATTCTTCTTCACACTCTATTCTCGGAAAATGTTGTCATTTGTTTTATAAAAAATAAAACCATTGCAAAGTTAAAAAAAAAAAAAAAAAAAAAAAAAAACCGGCCAAGAGCGTGTCAGGCCACGCTCAGTGTAGGGGTTTCCATCCGTCACAGTACTTTAAGAGTTAAAAAAAATGGGCTATTTGATACATTGAGTTGACATATTATAAGTACAGAACCCTAAAAAGGGGCCAACAAAGGACGGTGACAACTAAAGAAATAGTTTTAGATTCCAAAATTCGAAAAAAAAAAAAAAGTCTATTTCAGTCCCACCACAAGTAGTGGGAAGGAGTTGTAATATGGAGTGATAACTAGCAGCGTCATTTCAAGTCAGTCAGTCAGTTTCAACCTAATGTATGTATGCTCCGATCCCATAAAATCAGAAATAATCTTAAAACCACCATGTAGCGTAAGAGCGTTCCACCTACATCGACATCTATCGACAAATTAAGTAAACTATGCGCGCGAGCTTAAAGTACAGATGTAGTGAATAATCCTTTCCTATCGTATTTTCTCGGAAATGTTCGTATTTGTCTTACTACTTCACTTACACGTAGTACCCATCACCCATCACGACAACGCAGGGGACTGTCGCATTGTGGGATGAAGTATCGATATAGAGATGTTAATACCAGAGGATGATTTTGTTAATAGTATTAAGTTATTTTCCTAACTAGTGCGTAAAAAGTGCACTTTTCGCACGCTTCGCGTGCGTAAATTTCACTTTTTAAGGCACTTGCTATGAAAAATTAGGTTCGATACTCGTGTAAAAACTTCTTTAAGACTCGGGTGATTGTCACCCTCGTTTCACTCGGGCTCCAACTTTCACCCTCGTCGAAAAATTTTTTTTTTCACTAGTATCGAAATGTACTATTTTAATAGACATGCCAGAAAGCACTAAGACGTGGGAAACGTTTAGATCGGCAAGCCTGTGAAATTATTTTCAATATTTATATATATATATTTCTTTACTGAAAATGACAAATTCAAAGATACCAACAGTACTGATTCCTTTTGTAAAGTCCAAAAACGAGTTTCGGAAGCCAGTGAAATTTCTCAGCAAACAGTAAGTAAAATATTGCAAAAAGAATATGAATACAATTTACATCCAATAGTCCGAAAGTGGCAAAGATGGGTAGACCAAATAAATTATTTTGTCTAGGTCTTGACGATTTTGACTGCAACGCTATACGCACATTGGTGTATAATTTTCATTTGATATAAAAACAATTATATTTTTGTTTACCTTACGAATTCTTTATTTTAATGATAGAATCATGGTGGTTTTAACATCTCTGTGTGATATACTTCAAACGAGTAGTTTGACATTTAACATTGATAAATAAAGGACGTAATTTATTTGATACCTACACGTCACTTACTAATACAGTAATTCATAGACACATCGGCACCATTTGGAAGTAGTTCGTATGTTCCCAGATTTTACGATCGGAAAGGATTATTCACTACATCTGTATGGAAGATGATTTTTATTGGATAATTATTTATTGCATGAACCGATTTTCACCATTCCTAGTTTTTTTGAAATCACGCAATTTCATTGTGATTTTGATCAAATTACAGGTACAATAAATACCTGCTTAAACGGTAAAATTACAAACTAAGTTCAGAAATTCCATTGTAATTTTTTTTTTTCCAAAAACAATTGAACCTCTCAAGTTCAATATAATTTTCCTAGAAAGTTTTTGTAAAGTTCTACTTTTGAGATTTTTTTCATATTTTTAAAACTTATGGTTCAAAAGAGGGGGGGGGGAGCATTTTTTTTTTTACTTCTGGAGCGATTATTTCCGTAAATATATACATTATCAAAAAATGATGTTAGTAAACCCCTATTCACATTAAATACCTATCGAACGATATATCACACGTTAGGATTAAAATGAAGAAAAAAAAAAAACACTCCCCACTTTACGTATAGGGGGGTTACCCTAGTAAAACATTTTTTTCCACTTTTTATTTGTGCACTTTGTCGGCGTGATTGATATTCATACTTATTATATTATTACTACCAAATTTCAGCTTTCTAGAGCTAACAGTCACTGAGATTATCCGCGGACGGACGGACGGACGGACAGACATGGCGAAACTATAAGGGTTCCTTGTTGACTCCGGAACCCTAAAAATACGTTTATATAAAATATGAATCCCGGTCAAGTATTAAACGGTCGGTGCCGAGAAATTATCTGCAATGTACTAACATATTTCACTAAAGAAAATTATAACACGAAGGCTCTTCTTGAAACTTTGATGGCCATTCTATATCCATTTATTTTGTCATACAGGTGATGATACAGACAACTGTGATGATGATGGTGATATGGCTGAATATTTATTATAGTTTTTCTAAAAGTAATTATTTTAAGTATTGAGATAAATTAGTATAACAATACCGGCCAAGTTACCTCGGCCTGGTCTTTATAAGTTGTTCAACATATTTGGAAAGACAAATTTAGGTCGTAATTCTAGAACGGCTAAACTCCATCCCGAGCTCTGTTGCAGCTGATGTATTTCATGATAGTCCTACAAAATTCAAAAGGACATTATCGAAGTATTTCTGCTCCCTGGATGTCTGAAGTTAAATCGAAATTAGACTAGATGAAACGCCCTCGCATATACATTTGTTTTGGCCTCCCTTTGCCCCTACAATATAAACAAGGATAGGACAAACGCCCGTCATTTTGGAAACATAACCCTGTTCCGTGTTACGGAGACTTCATTATATTGTAAAATATTATTATATTAAACTTTTTTTATAAGAACAAATTCAGCGAAAATAAAATTAATGAATGAATCAAGAATGGATGTTGTTATGTAAAAAATTCACTGTCGTAATCCAAAAAGAATGATTTATTTGTTCGATCTTTTCACTTGTGCGATCATTGGATGCAGGATGATGCGATTGAATTCAGGTCCGATAGTAAAAATAACAATTAATTAATAAACAATATAAAATAGAATATATGTTTTAGTATCTCAAGGAAATCTCCGTTGTGCGGAACAGAGTTATGTTTTCAAAATGACGGGCGTTTGTCCTATCCTTGAATATAAATATAATCATGTAATGTACTTGAAGGTACAAACTACTTAAACTAACTTCTTAACTAACTGTCGTTACTCTCCTATTTGAGTAAATTTTAGTTTGTTGCATGTTCGTCATTAATTGATAATAGCTTGATATGTGGCTACTGGACTGGATAAGCATCAATCTAGATTATAACATACATTTAAGAATATGAAAGAAGTATTATCTGTTGGTAATCCTAAATAAATTTGAAAAACTCCTAAGTAAATAAATAAAATCGACCTAGTCTTACGATAAGCTCAGTAAGGCTTGTGTTGTACGTACTAGACGACGATATATGTAATAAATAGATACATATAAATACTTAAATACATAGAAAACACCCATGACGCAGGAACAAATATCTGTGCTCATCACACAAATAAATGCCCCGACTGGGAACCAAACCCAGGACCATCGGCTTCATAGGCAGGGCACCCACTAGGTCAGACCGGTCGTCAAACAGTAATAAAACAACTATTTAATTTATCAGCACACTCTACCACTGACAATGTCATATCATGTATTAATTCAATAATGACGTATGAGCTCAATCCGCGCGCAATCCTAAACGCTGTGTGATAATATAGTAGGACGCTTACTATATTATAAGAGCAGTTGACCGCTCAGGCCTCTTCCGATGACTAATTCGCTCGCCTGCCACTCCAAGTTGAAATACTTACAAAAAAAAAACTCTATCCCATCGCTTAAGGACATCTAGGTAAGGATATGTATATATAAAAAAACAAGAAACTGACTGACTGACATATCAACGCACAGCCTAAACCGCTGGTCCTAGAGAATCCAAATTTGCCAATGGGGCGGAAAGGTTCTTGAGTACTGGCGACCACGAACTGGAAGACGCAGCGTAGGTAGGCCTCCCACAAGGTGGACCGACGACCTGGTGAACGTAGCGGGATGCCGCTGGATGTGGAAGGCGCGGGACCGGTCTTTTTGGGTCATTTTGGGGGAGGCCCTATGTCCAGCAGTGAACGTATTTTGGCTGATATGATGAAGAAATTACCGCCGGCTATGGGCTATTGGCAAAGTCATTGGCAAAGGTGGTCACAAGCGCGTTGCCAGCCTTTAAGATAGGACCTACACTTTTTTCATGAAGGTATGAGGGTCGTATCGGTTCGGAAATATCGCTGACGGCAGCAAGTTTCAGAGAAAAGCACAGGAGACGATTTCTAACTACCCAGGTGGCGGGGGTGGAAATGTTGCCGCGTAGAACGATGGCGGAAGGAGATAGGCTGCAGGGATTAATCCGAGCAAGACCTCAGACACTTTCCGTTGTAAATGCGATAGAAGATGCAGAGCGAGGCTACATCTCTAGATCTTTACTCAGCGCTTAAGGATCAAGCGGATCTGAGAGATCCTGGCAACCGACGATTCGAACTACTCACCGTTGGATGCGGTCTCTGGTTACCCGAGGCCTCTAACAGGTGCGCCGACAGATTTTTATATAGTCGGCGCGCTAGGGCCCCACGGCCCCAAAGTTTTGACGCTAAACGCCGCAAATATGTAGCTACTTCCCAGAGTGACAAACTTGCGGCGTTTGAAGTCTTCTGCCGAGGTTGCCGTAGCACCAGCATAAATTTTAGTGCTTGGAATATGGGACGGTGCCTCAACGCAGGTAGCGTCCCAAACTAGCGGCCGGCCCCTACTCCAAGGCATCAGCGTCATCCCATCGAGCCTATTGCCACCGTTTCTGGCTAGACCGCTCGGGTCCAAAACTGCACGCAGTTTGGCGCTGACAAGGGCCCTTCCCGCACTGCGGACACATGAGAGGCCGTGGTGGCCCAGATTGTCCACCACGGCGCGGCATTGACATGGATGTGGATGGTTTGTTGATGCCCCTAACTGGCTACTAAGCGGAAGGTGGTATTGTTTAAAAGAGTCGCTTTCGTTTCGCTTCGCTCATGGTTCAATCTTAGCTTCCTTCGCTTGCTCAGCTTTCAATTTCAACACTAGCGCTAAATAACTACTTTGCAGCCTTGCATAACAAATAACTATTACAACGCGTGCGAAGCCGCGGGCAAAAGCTAGTGCTTTATGAAATTATTTGCTATTTGACGAAATAAAACATGATGTTTTATCAACAATACATTATCATTTATTGTCCCACTGCTCGCACATTAGCCGAGCGAGACAGCGAGGGTCACAGGCGGTCGCCCAGGTGCTGCAGCAGCCGCAGGGCGGCCGACCGCGTGGTGGTGGTGGGCCACGTGCAGCTCTGCGTGGTGCAGGCGGGGCAGTACGGGCACGTGCGCGACGTCGTCGTGCCCGTCGACGTCGACGTCCACTTCTTCCGCTTCTCGCTCATCACGTACACGATGCAGTAGAACATGACTGTACAATATATAAAACGATCACAGTGACGTGCCAAATGAACACTGCACATCCGCTGAAGTTTGCAACGAGTCCGACTTCCTCGTTTAGCTCGGTTACCGTCGCCGCGCTGCCGGTCTAGATTAGCTTAGCTTTACCTATCATACATCTGTGCCGAGTCAATTCATCTGATATCAAAATCTGCACCTTTCATAAATATTGGGTGACACTACTTCCCGTACTACGTGGTTTTCATTTTCGTTAATTTTCTGGAAGGTATTCTCTAGGTCTACTGGAGTTAATTTCTCCAAGAAGCGAGTAGTTTATTACTATTCGACATATTCAACGAATAAGATTACATTCAATAGCTGAAACCGAGTGGAAAGTTCAACCGGCAACCGGTGGCTCCGGGGCCGCAGTGGTCACCCGAGTGAGGCAACACGCTTGCCGCATGTCGCATGCTACGTGCTCCTTGCGACATGAGACGTGTTCGAGCCAGAGCCACAAATCTTGTATTACGGTTATAATAAACTACGTTAAATTATATAGGAGGTAACTGTTGGCAGTAGGTAAACAAATAAAGTGCATGTATGGTAAGTGTAAGCGAGTGGAACTTACACAAATAGAAGAGGATGGCGACGGTGGCGAAGATGGCGCGCAGCGGCTGGATGTCGAGCGCCCAGATGGCGGCCGTGAGCACCACGTACATGACGATGAGCATCACGGGCAGGTACACGCACGAGTACCAGATCCAGATGTCGTACAGCCACTCCTCCTCCTGCAACACGACCGGGCGAGCACCCCGTCAAGTCCTCGCTGCTACTGCAGGCTACGCAGCCTCACTGGGGTTTTACCCGCCTTGAAATTATCGAGTTTGTGTGGCCATTGTGTGGGCGCTGATATAATGACGATAGCAACTGTCTCGGCTTTTGGATTGCTCCATTTAAGTATAATATGGGTCTAAAAGTTGGAAACATTGCTTTGCTATAATAGTTCAGTTAGTTGGAGCGACCGGGCCGGTGTCCGGAAGATTGCAAGTGTCTTGCTGGAGACGGCGGCGGCGGCGGCGAGTGTTTCCATTGTTGTTTCAATTATATTTATGGCAGTCGGAGGTCGGAAAAACTAATGCCTGTGCTCCTCTAGGATGTTTAGGTTATAATCGCTACAAATATCTGGACTGAGGATAGGAGATAAGTGAGGATACTTGCCAGAATGACTCCTAGTATGAGGCCCAGACCGACGAGACTCCAGAAAGCCGTGAAAAAGCCGAGGCGCCGGTACATCAGCAAGTGCGGGATGTGGCACAGCGAGTGCACCTGCGACAAACGAACAGGCCATGCAGGTTGTCATCATCTAATAACACTGCACCAGTAACTGCGAACTAATCTCTTTGAGATACACCGGGAGATGGGCAGCAGCATCTCCTAAAATAAAATACCAGTTAAATAAAAAAACTGCGCGCGCCAACCCGCCTGCCAAGCGTGGCGCGTATGGCAAACCCCCCCCAATGAAAAGTCAAAATAAGCCACGGCCCCGAGGTTCCGGCGACCTCCGGTGCTCTGGCTATTGTGGTAGCGGTCAGAGCATTCGCGGGGTCAGGGGTGCTAAGAATCTCCGGAATAGATCCGGCTACCCACCCCGACGACCACTGGCCCTGGTAACACACAACATACGCACTATGAGGACTGACGAAAAGATCTGCGAGCTGGAAGAGGAACTGAGCAGGTTACACTGGGACATTGTAGGGTTATCTGAAGTCCGTAGAGAGGGGAGGACACCATAATCCTGAAGTCTGGTAACTTGCTCTACCACCGGGAGGGCGACCAACAGTCCCAAGGTGGTGTCGGGTTTCTCGTTCACAAGTCCCTCGTAAACAACATAATAGTTATCGACAGTGTGTCGAGCAGGGTGGTATACCTAATACTCAGAATATCCAAAAGATATTCGCTGAAGGTCATTCAGGTATACGCACCGACCTCGTCACACCTGATGAGGAAGTGGATGCTATGTATGAGGACGTAAGTAGGGCCATACATACTGAAAACCTACTTCACTGTTGTTATGGGGACTTCAACGCTAAGCTGGGCAAGAGAAGCGGTGATGAGCTGAGAGTGGGACAATTTGGGTATGGGCAGCGGAACCCTAGGGGCCAGAGGCTGGCTGACTTTCTGGAGAAAGAGGAACTCTTCATGATGAACTCTTTCTTCCAGAAGCCGCCTCACAGGAAATGGACATGGATGAGTCCGGACGGTTCCACGAGAAATGAGATAGACTTCATCATGACCGACAGGAGACGGATATTCAGTGATGTCTCTGTGATCAACAAGGTAAAGACCGGTAGTGATCACCGAATCGTAAGAGCGTCACTGAATATCAATGTTAGACTTGAAAGGTCCAGCCTGATGAAGTCTACGCTCCGACCTACTCGAGCCCATATTCAAAACCCCGAGAGCTTTCAACTTGAGCTCTGTAATCGCTTTGCCTGCCTAGAGAACTTAGCTTCAGTGGACGAGATCAACAACGGGCTAGTGGAAACTGTCCACACAGTAGGGTCTAAGCTTTTTAGACCCCGCCGTAAGGATAGACCTCAGAAACTAACCGAGCGAACCTTAAACCTCATGGCTGAACGACGCTCTCTACAGCTGCAGTCTCCCGATGACGCGGAGTCATTTAGGCAGCTCAATAGACGTATATCTAAGTCCTTGCGACATGATTTGCGTCTCTTTAATACTAACCGTATTAAAGAGACTATTGAGCGAAACCAAGGCTCCAAAGTGTTCGTAAAGGATAAGTCTATTGGGCAAAGCCAGCTGACAAAGCTGAAACGGGAAGATGGCAGCATAGCGTCGACCAAAGCAGAGGTTTTAGGCGAGATTGAGAGGTTCTATGGACAGTTATACACTTCGGTTGCAAAGCCCGTTGACAGCTTGGTAGGAGATCCAAGAGCCAAGCTGTCCCGACATTATATCGAAGATATCCCGGACATCAGTCTGTACGAGATTAGGATGGCCCTAAAACAGCTTAAGAACAACAAGGCGCCGGGCGAAGACGGAATCACTTCAGAGCTTCTGAGAGCGGGTGGAATACCGGTACTTAAAATCCTCCAGAAGCTCTTTAGCTCCGTTTTGTCCGAGGGAAAAACGCCTGAAACATGGAACAGAGGCGAGGTGGTGCTGTTCTTCAAAAAAGGTGACAATAGCCTATTGAAGAACTACAGACCCATCACGCTTCTGAGCCATGTCTATAAGCTGTTTTCAAGGGTTATCACGAATCGTCTCGAACACAGACTCGATGACTTCCAGCCTCCCGAACAAGCCGGTTTCCGAAAAGGCTATAGTACCATAGACCACATCCATACGCTGCGGCAAGTTATACAGAAGACCGAAGAGTATAACTTGCCATTATGCCTAGCGTTTGTGGACTATGAGAAAGCCTTCGATTCGGTGGAAACATGGGCGGTGCTTGAGTCTCTTCAGCGATGCCATATTGACTATCGGTACATCGAAGTGTTGAAGTGTTTGTATAGTAACGCCACTATGTCAGTCCGAGTACAGGAGCAGAGCACGAAGGCGATTCCATTGCGAAGAGGCGTAAGGCAGGGAGACGTGATCTCTCCGAAACTGTTTACTGCCGTAATGGAAGACGCCTTCAAGCTCCTGGAATGGCAAGGGCGTGGCATCAACATCAACGGCGAATACAGCACTCACCTTCGATTTGCCGACGATATCGTAGTCATGGCAAAGTCGATGGAGGAACTCAGCATGATGCTCGATGACCTCAACCGAGTTTCACAACGGGTGGGCTTGAAAATGAACATGGACAAGACGAAAATAATGTCAAATGCCAATGTTGTGCCCACCCCAGTCTTTGTTGGGAACTCGGTACTAAGTTGTTGACTCGTACATTTACCTAAGACAAGTAGTCCAATTAGGTAGGTCCAACTTCGAGAAAGAGGTAAACCGCCGAATCCAACTCGGTTGGGCAGCGTTCGGGAAACTACGTAATGTCTTTTCGTCCGACATAGCTCAGTGCCTCAAGACGAAAGTCTTTAACCAATGTGTGTTACCAGTGATGACTTACGGCTCCGAAACGTGGTCTTTCACTATCGGCCTCATCTCAAGGCTCAAAGTCGCTCAACGAGCTATGGAGAGAGCTATGCTCGGAGTTTCACTACGAGATCGACTCAGAAATGAGGAGATCCGTAGGCGAACTAAAGTCACCGACATAGCCCACCGGGTTAGCAAGCTGAAGTGGCAATGGGCAGGCCACATTGCACGCAGAGAAGATGGCAGATGGGGTCGAAAAGTGCTCGAGTGGAGACCACGGAATAGCAAGCGCAGCGTAGGACGTCCACCCACAAGATGGGCAGACGACCTCATTAAAGTCGCCGGAAGACGCTGGATGCAGGTTGCTTCCAACCGGTACTTGTGGAGATCCAAGGGGGAGGCCTATGTTCAGCAGTGGACGTCTTATGGCTGAGATGATGATGATGATGATGAATCTCTTTGAAGAACCGTCGACAGTTAAGTGATTCATCGGTTTGGCCCTGGCTAACCTTTGTCATATTATGTGACGTTTCTGACGCTTAGAACTGTTTAAGTGTCCAATTATCACGTTCCGGCAGTCGACCTACGGCGGGTAGGTGAGTGAATAGTGCGGAGACATAGACATACTATGCTGAGTGTGCCGATGAAGATGGTAGCGCCGGGTTTGGCAATGGAGAAGGGCGGGTGGAAGTTCCAGCCGCTCTTCAAGTCCAGGTCCCTGTAGTACACCACCATGGCGTTTGTACACCGTAGGGTTCGTGAGCAATCAATGAAGAAACTAAGTCATAAGTAACTCTGTCCGGCCTCTACATCAGTTATTTGTCGGTATGCACTGTAAACGGGAAATAAAAATCATTAACTGACTGAGATTTACATTAGACTTTAGCAATGACACTCGTGACAATGCTGGCGTGACGCGGGTGACGTCCGGCGCACGTGCTACTGCGCAGGTTGCCGGCCAGCATGGCGTGCTCCAAGTCTATGTTCTCGGTTTAGGTGTCTTACAAGCTAGGCCTTATGCCTCCTAGCGACGATTGTTTTCGAATATATGAATATTACAGGAGATCAACGAATATAATATAAAGATATAAGAATATAATACTATAAGGAGAAGAACGCAAACTCTATACAAAAAAATGCCTCTTGGCAAAAAGGCGTGAGGCGTAAGGTCAGGATCAGGACAACTTAGTCCGGGTCAACTCCACAAAGACACAAGTCTGCGCGTTTACCGCTAAGAAAACCCCATTTACTGTAGCCCCTTGGAATGGACCTGTCCAAGGCACAACTTTTAGTGTCAGTGAGTATTGGGGTCCAAGGTGACGTCTAATTCCTTGAAGGGAAGGCCACGCTGGCATCCAAAAAGCTCGGTGTGCTCAATACAGCGAGGAGACTCTACTCCGGGGCAGAGACTGCTTCTATGCAAGTCGCAACGTCCCCCATATACTACTGTCACCTTGGCTGGAGCACCTGAATACCAGCTTGGACCCTTTGACTAGGTACAAAGACGCGCTGTGCGAATCGTCGAAGAGGGGTATACGCGGATGGCCTAGAACGCAAAATAACTAGTGTAATATTTTGCCTATATCGCAAAAGGTCTACATTGTAAACGGTCTAAAACGCAAAATGCTTACATCACTTTCGTCGTTTTATTTTTAAGTTAGCGATGTCGACGGAGCCCCGCTATTGCGGGGCTCTTATTCTGTACCGTTTGGCCTTCGGCCATTTGAAGAAAACTGACGAACCTAACCTACCTAGTGATATAAGAGTGATATAAATAAGTGGTCATTTTGCGTTCTAGACCATTTGCGACGTAGTCCGTTTGCAATGTAGGCAAAATATTACACTAAGGTGACGGCACCAGTAATGGACAAGGAACCAATCATGAACATTTAGTGCTTATTTCAAAGGAGTTAAGTGTTGTGCATTTGTTGGGACATATTCAATTTATAACTTTATGATTTTTGAAATAAGAACTAAGTGTCCATCATTGGTGCCTGTCAGCTTAAAGTGTCCAACATTGGTGCCATTACCTTAGTAATTTTGCGTTCTAGGCTTTCCGCGCATAATACGTCGAAGATCCCAAACTCACGAGCGATATTGAGCCTTAAGGAGAGACTTTTCCTCCCTATGTGTGTACTACTGCTTGTACAATGGGTTTTGTGCTCTGAAGAGCTGTTCGACATATGATTCTGACGGCCGCTTTCTACCACCGCACCAGGGCATTCATCCTCACACGCTGGAGCCTAAAGGGTTGCGCACTAAGCGGTTTAAAAGGAATTTCATCCCGCGAACGCTTCGGCTGTGGAATGAACTCCCTGCCGAGGTTTTCCCTAGGGACTACAGTATGAGGTTCTTCAAAAAAGGACTGTATATAGGTTCTTATGTGAATACATATGTATGTATGTGAATCATCTGAAGTTGCAGGCGTCCTTAGGCTACCGCACTACGCAAAATAGCGGCAACCCTAGCGTGTCTTATCTCACTCACACAGGCATGGTACGCGCTCAAGGCAAGTCTCATCGTCCATAACAATGCAGTAATTTTTTGACGTCAATTTCGAATTAAGTTTTCTAGATCCAGTTTTAGCTTCCGTCTGTTGCTCTGCATTTCTGTTAGGTACCTTAGATTGTTTAAAGGACTTTATAGAATTAATTTTCTTCACTCGTTGAACCGTTGATTTTGAAGTTTTAAACTTTTAGCTAAGTCTCTAACAGACAGGGTATGTTTCTTTTGCAAAGCAACTATGATCGCTTTTTAATTTTTTCAATTGACAAACCCTGAATTACGATCACTTCCAGACTGCCAACGTATGCTACCAGAGACTCTGAACCGTTTTAGCACCCTTTAAACAGTTCTCGTAGACGTACTCCGCGCGTCTTCCACTTTCTTCACCGAAATACCACGATTTTGAACGTATGTGTACAATCTGTTTTCATGTAGCGCTTCTTGGGTCGAAGACATCTTTATAAATGTGACATGGACAGTTGTTTTATCCATAAAAAATAATTAATAGCAATTGTATCTAACACAACAACAACATATTGCATACATTTTTATTGTTTTTTTTTTTAATACCGGTGCAAATTGTAACGACACTTTTTCTTGGGACAAGCTTTATCTTACAGAATGAATTTTTAGTATAATGAATTTTATGTTTGTTTTATATTTTATTTATAATAATATGGTTCTTTTTTTAGAGTGAGAAATTATTTCTTTTAATTCTAATATAATTGTGATATCGATTTTATTAGATTGAATATCTTTATTATTTATAATATTTGTTTCTTTAATTTCATCTGTTGTAATTTATTATAGTAAGAGATATATAATAACTGAAAAAAATTTAAATCGTTTCATTATTTTAGTTTTATTATTTGTTTTTTCTATAATTTTATTAATTATTAGACCAAATATAATTAGTATTTTTTCTTTCGTACTAATGAGTCGCATTTCCCGCCTTTTTTACTTTTTAATTTCGTGACGATAACCAAGCTGCATACAGCCAATGATGTAGGCACCTATTCTTTATTAGCAATTTGTCACGTTCTAAATTCAAATTCGTAGATCAGGGGAGTTCTCCCGGTTGTTTTTAAATATGTAAACGGCATTTTCACCCTGATGAGCCTAGTGTATGTTTTTGAAAAAAATATGTATTATAGAATATTAGTTAATACATTATATAACCAAAATTGGTGGGTGTCCCTATCAAGGACATATAAAAAATAAAATTGAATATAAAATAAAAAAATGTCTACTTAACAGCATAGGTAATTGAAAATCCATTTTTTTTTAAATAATGCATCTTTATAAATTTATATAATGTGTGCAAGTTACAAAAAAATCGATTCGGTGATAAAAAAAATGAAAACCAATTTTCGTTTTTTTTTTAATTTCTCAATAACCTGCAGTAATTCAGGTGTTTTTTTTTAATGAAAAAACATGTTACATCGGGGCCTATAAAATACCCAAACGGCAATCGATTTGGCTTCTGGGGCCAACAGCCCATATAAACGCGGCTAACCATTACCCTTTAACTTCCAATGTTATTTTTTGTTGGCATGTTCGGGACACGTGATTGACTTGAAATTTAGCTAATGTACATACGGACAAAGCTTGCTTTTATAAAGCCGGGTCCGCTGCGACGAAAATCTAACAAAACATTGTTTGTCTAACATGTTAGTAAAAGTGCCCGTCCGTTGCAATATTAATTAATAAACGTTTTTGTTATTCCAAACATTGTTCACGCACTAAATTTATCATGAATACCGACGAAGAGGACGTCTTATCTGTGTTGGCGGTGATGGATCTGATCCAAAGAAGTCAAAACAGGAATAGATTTCGTGTTTCCATTCTCCATTGCACATCAAGTCAACAATCAAATCAATTAAATTAATTCAAAGATGACAGTTGACACTTTGACAGGACAACCGAGACCGACACAGTATGAGGGCAAACACAAAATGAACGCTGCACCCCCCTCGGCCCCCTCCGCAGGCGAACACGGGCGATGTTTTCCATCCGTCGCGGTAAACATGTTTGAGTGTTTTTGCTAACAAAAACATTTAGACCAAACATTTAGACTAAACAGCGGACCCGGCTTAATGAAGTGAGATGAAATAAAACAATCTAGTTTCAATAAGCACATCAATTTACTGCAGTAGTATCCGGATGTGACAGTCGCGCGTCACGGCGTCGTCAGGAGCCCGCGGCCGCGAAGCTGACGCGGAGGGTCTGTGTGGGGTCCCTGCGGGGAGGCAACACGACTCCGGTGAGTGTATGACTTGACCACTGCTTCAATATAACTATTAATAAATAACTCATATTATATATCATAGTATTAAGACTACACGATGAAATTCGGCTGCTTTGTTTCTCATCTAGCTTTTTAAACTACTAACGTGGTTCCTAATGAGTAATGAAAAATTAAGTATCGGTAATTCGACGGTATCCGACTACTGGGCAACCCGGCAGCGGGACCAAAGCGGCTCCGTTCGTACGGTTCATAAGGAAGATTTCCGACCACAATCCGAACCCGTTGTGACTTTGAGGTTTTCGATAACGAGTATCGAGTTTACTATTTGTGCATCTCGTTCGCACTAAAACAGTACAAGCGACATGCAAAGAATAAACTCGATACTCGTTATCGAAAACTTTAATGTCACAACACATGGTACGACACTGGTCCCACCGCGAGCTAGTAAGCTATGAGCTATCAGCTATTTCAAGGGACAAAAGATAAAAGACCCATGTAAATAAAAGAGACATATATGTCATAGCCGGGCGATCGTAGTTCATCGCCGGGCGTTGAGCTATAAATGTATATATCTCTCTTTTATTGCCTAAGGGTACTGCACCGTATGTGCAAGAAGTCAAGACTAGAGCCGGCCTGAACACTTTTAAGGTACAAATAGCTCCAAATCACCGAAAAAAAAACAGTCTGCTAAAACTCTCTAGTTTTAGCAGACTCGCTAACTATATGATCAATTTTTGACGAAAACAATTGCGTCGCAATGGATGACGAAAATATAAGTTTCGTCATCCATTATACCTTGCTGACTGTCAACAGTTGCCTGTCCACGAGTGGTATACCGCACCAGGCAGGGCAAGCATTCCTGATATATTTAAGAAGGAGAAGAGATGTTAAGTTCCCATAAAAGTTTTTAGTTTGGCTAGCCGATTGGAAAATCAAAGTTTTATAGCAACGGGCACTATAAAACAGACAAGACGCTAGTGTCTTCAAAAACTTCTCTTGCGGTTTATCTTGCTTTGCAAATACCGGGTGTTATAAAAAACGTGATACATGATTATCAAGCCGGCATCTGGTTATGATTTGGAACACTTTTTACTATGGGGTCAACTTTGTAAATTCATCATCATCATCATGTCAGCCGAAAGACGTCCACTGCTGGACATAGGCCTTCCCCAGAACGACCCAAGAAGACCGATCCTGCGCCTTCCACATCCAGAGGTATCCCGCGACTCTAACTAAGTTTGTAAATTGTAAAAAAAAATTCAACTCTCTCATACATTTTCGTCTACTTATATTTGGCCTTTTCTATGGAGCAGCTCAATTTTTATTTTATTTTACATACTTGACGCCATAGTAAAAAATGTACAAAATCATGAACAAAGGCCGGTTTGATAATCTTGTATCAAGTTTTTATAACAGCCAGTATACACTGGTACAGTCAAGTGTAAAAATTCGTTCACTGCCAAAGTTTCAAAAATATGTACCGAGCGACTCTATTGTACAGTAAATAAGGTTGTAGGACGTATTTATGAAAGGATTCTTTCGGTACGTATTTTTGCACTTGACTGTACGAATGCATCAGCGTGAACTGAACGCAACAGCATGAATGCACCAAGCTGCCCCGGACTCCGGGCGACCGAGACGTATCCGCCTCTAGTGAAGCGGCATCTAATAAAGCAGTAAGGAAGCAAAAGATGTGACCCAGTTAAAAATAACGTGGCGTTTGGCAACCAAGTCTGTATCTGTGACCAGTGTGCAGCAGCTGGTGATGAGAGTGGACTGGAACAAGCAGTCGGGAAATTCAGCAGATCCCCATTGAAAGCCTACAGCTTGTGTTTTATACAGGGTGTTTTTGACCATTTGCTTTAACTTCGACAAAGTGCTTGGCACAATAACGCAAACTTATACCTTAAACCATTTTACAGTATTCAGAAAAAAATTTTTTTTTGTATTTCATACAAAATAATTACATATTTATTTGATGGCTATTGTAAAAGGTCCTTTTGAGTTAGACAGAAGTTATACTCGTCGCGGCGGATCATGATCCCTATGACACTGACAGATATTCTCACGACACAAACTTGTAGTGGCGTCGCCTTTACATTAGAATCGAATTAGAGGCGTCTAAAAATGCCGTTTTTTTTATTTTAGGTAGATATATGCCATTACAATAATTTTCCGTTGGACTTGTAACCCGTCTTAACATTTACAAGAAATTATCTCTATCAGATATTACGTTTACGCCCTGCAAAACTTACTTCGTTTGGAAGATATCGACTAGTGCAAACAGTATCAAAAACAAATGTCGATAATGGAAACGAGCGTACAAAAGAAATAGTACGTTTTCACCAGGGATCGTTACCGGTATTCTTAATACCGCTTAAAAATTAGGTATAACCGGTTATAGTTGCATTTCGCTATTTATATCGATAAAGCTCAGATTAGCGGTATAATCAAAACTGATATTCACATAATATATTAGCGGTTTTGCCAATTGACAGCAATACCTCTATTTAGCACTTTACCCCTAAAAACTATTACCGGTAATAGCCGTCAGTGTCAATATACTCGAGTCGTATGACAAACTAATTTACCTATACAGTATTTAGTTGACACTTCAGCCAGCCATGCACATTGTCAGCGGGACCCGTAGGGGTGGCGAACCTAAGCCCCAATTAAAACAAATATAGATTTATTTTTATATTAAGCAGAAACGTCTGCTAGCATATCAAAGATATTTAAGTCGAAAGAAAAATAGAAAAATTTGACTCGCAGCGGGACTCGAACCCACAACCACTGGATCACTAGCCCAGTGCACTATCAGTTGTGCTATACGAGCGCCGCTTAGACGTGTCAAATTTTTCTATCTTATCCTTCTTGGTATACGTCATTACGGGTGACGATAAAATAGAAAAAATTGACACGTCTAAGCGGCGCTCGTATAGCACAACTGGTAGTGCACTGGGCTAGTGATCCAGTGGTTGTGGGTTCGAGTCCCGCTGCGAGTCAAATTTTTCTATTTTTCTTTCGACTTAAATATCTTAAATATAGATTTATCCTATTCAAAACATAATTGAAAAAAATATTTGTAGTACTTAGTAATAGTAATAAAAAATACTATGTATGTATATTCCTTGGCTAAATAGGGGTGTTGACACATATTTAATTAATAACAAAATTAAGTAAAATGGACAAATAATTACAAACATAATCAAGGCAAACGCGTAAAAATAATTAAAAATATATGTTGACGTGATTCAGAGGTCACAATTTAAAAAGTATAAAATTCAGATTGTATATGTATAACCTTGGTACCATTCGATTTTTCACGTTTTACTGTAAAATAAAATGCAATGCAACTATATAATATAAACACAAAATCTCTCGGACTCAATAGCAAGGAAGCAAAATTAACATCTTTATTTCCCGAAGTCCTTACCTGGTAATGGGTAAAATAAATAAAAAACCTTATTTATTGGTTGCCCAGAAACGAAATAAGGAACTAACCAAAACATTTTCAAAGAAATACGGCTGTAGCATTTTTAGGTATATATACTTTCGTGGGAATCAGAGATGTTTAAAGAACCAACGTTTAATATAATTCCTATTTATTTAACATAAAAGTAATAAATCAAGTAAGTATAGGTACAAATACTTCTCAAGTGTAGTGACAAGTTGACAACCCTGTTCCGACACTCATAGTTCTGTCATAAAATTATACATGAAATGGCGGCGCTACCGCGAACAACGATATTCGTAAATTTCGGATGATTGTCTCTCTTAAGCCTTAATTGAAGTAAAAGAGAGATGCTCTAAATATACGAACTTCGATGTTCGTGGTACCGGGCCTAAAGTGATGAAGTATGTCTTGTCATTCAATAGAGATTTTGACAGCCATATCTTAGGGAATAAGGGATAATTGATTAACAATTTGTAAGAAACTATCGCCTTAACGACTTTAGTGCTGGAATAATATAAAGTACCTATTTTGCTCGCAAAAAAAGCGTAAGATATATGAAATCCTGCGGCGCTTCCGTCTTTCTCGAGCGAAAGCAAAGACCATTTTACCAAAAACGCGTAACATGTATGCAATCCTGCGGCGCTTACTGTTTTTTCGAGTTGATGAAGTTTGTATTGGAGAGATATCTTAGATTTTTAGTATATTACTTCATTTTTTTCATACTTTTTTACCGTTTAAACCTTCCCTGAGCTACTACATAAATATTTCGAGACCAAAATTAGTTAAATCGGTAAAGCCGTTCTCAAGTTATAGCGTGACCAAGAGAAATAGGGGTTCTATTTTATCCTTTTGAACGCCAAGCACCACTAAAGTGGTCGCGTGATGTCGTGCCTGCCGCGCCACCGACCACTAAAGTGGCTATACGGCGGACGCTGTCAAAGCAATTGTCCTGCTGACAGATAAGGTTTATATTTGTTCTTCACAAGTCATACCATGGCGTACACGTCACATTTTGACGCGAGAAGAAAAGCGTTCAAAAGGTTATATATATAGATAGATAGATTACAGATATAGTGAGAAATTATTTTCCTTCAGAAAAACTCGTACCTCGATCAAAATAAGACGGCATCCGTACTATCAATTAATGATTGTATTATATGCATGACATTTTCATATCCATTAATATGAAACTTTATTGTTTAATGCCAAATATATTTTTTCACTTTGACGTATAATACTAAACAATAAAGTTCCATATTAATGGATATGAAAATGTCATTCATGTATTTAATACGATCATTCTTGACAGTTCGGAGGTCAGGTCATCGTATTCCGATAAAGATCCGAGTCTTCCCGAAAGAAAATAATCTCTATAGTAACCATTTAGTAGTAATGTTTAATTGACATCTTATCTTTCAATTGCAATGAATACCGGTATTTAATACAGGTATTTAATATCGTAAATAGTCTAGCCATAGAGGTATGCATAAAAGCGAAATGACAACAATACCTCTAATTAGAATACAGGTATTCTTTTATTAGCGGTAATAGTCTGTCAAATGTATACAGGTAGTTATTTAATAAAACCGGTTTTACAATCCCTGGTTTTCACTGTCCGATGTACCTATAATCGTTTTCAGTTATACATTTAGTAAAGGTATTTTGATATTATGCTATTTTTTAGGATAGCACTATATTTAAGACGGATTTTGATTTTTACATTCGTTAAGCGTGACGTAAAATACACTAGATGCTAAATGTTAAAAAGTTACATTTCTCGGCCAAAAAACTTAAATCATTATTATAACAGCAACATAACAACCATAAGAAATGGAGATTATATTTTTAAAATCATGGTTACCAACGTGGCTGAATGCAAGTCACGTCTTTGCCTATAAAAAAGGTAAGTTACATCGACACGACCCATCACTAACATGAACTGTCATAGGGATCATGATTCGCCCCGAGGAGTATAGTGTCAACTTGTTGTCATTTGAAAGTGTTAAAACTTACTTACTAAGTGTTAAATCGTTGACAGAATTGATAGTTCGTTATAATCGTTGGTAGCCCAGCGGTAAGGCGTGTGACTTACAATCCGGAGGTCGCAAGTTCGAGCCCGGATCGTACCAAATGAGCTTTTTGTATATTTTTTTGTGTCCCACAATTTTTTATTTTATTAACTTTGTTTATGTTCGTATCATTATTAATATTAGCTCTCTGAGATCATGGCATGGCATAGGTTAAAACTATTAAAACTATACTAAATGTAGGATTTTTTTGAGTGAAAGGGAAGGATGAAAGAGTGAGGGAGAAAGGGATAGGGATGGCATATGGCGGCCAACTGAGTGAAATAGGGTGTGACGTTTTGTGCGGTGGGAAAATTGAAAAACAAATAATGAATACTGCGCCAAAATGGACAATTTTATTACGAGACCTACATAAATTTATTAAAAAATATCATATTTACTTAAAAAAATACAGTCACAATAAAATAAAATGAACCCTTTTTTGTATCACCAACACTACTGCAACTTGTCTTCAAAGTAGCCACCTTCATTTTCTAAACAAACGTTCAGTTGTGTCCTTATCTCGCGGTTTAAGTTGACAGGGGTGGCACGCATGATTAGCTTCTTCATGAATGCGTGGTATCAATTGTTCTCTCGTGGCCACCGGTTTCGAGTAAACTCTTTCTTTTAGCGTACCCCAGACATAGACACACCGGACACACTAGACTTCTAGTGGTGTTAGGTCCGGAGACCTGCCCGGCCACGCGAGGGTACGACTGCCGCGGCCAGTTCAATATTATCGGTGTAAGTTCCAAATACTGGAGACTTACATTCGTAAAAGTATTAAGGTTGCGGCGTTCGTCGATTGGGATATCGATGTCGATACTCCCTCGCTAAACCCGCGAAACCGTATAAAGCGTATGTCAGCCGGTGACTGAATATATATAGACACAGCTCTCCATACAAAAATGCCTTCCAAAATTGACCCCAGGTGCTCTGACACTGACACTATCCCCTCTTCATAAATATGTCAGAGCAGCTTGGACTTTATCCAATAGACAATTTCGCGCTATTAAAAAAAAGTTGTGATTGGTTAATAAAAGTTTTAAGCGTCAAATCTCATGCGCGGCGTTACAATATTATGGCGTTGTCAAACTTACAGGGATGATACTAATCGAGATGAAACCAATTTACATGAATATTATTCTGACACATTTTTTTATTAAGATTATAGATTATGCTTGTCCATACTTTATAAGAATGTATATTTGTAATGACGTATAGGAGAACACTGCCACGATTTTGCGTTACGATATTGCCTCGGTCTTTCTCTAGTCTCGAACATCGGAGGTGCATTTTCGTAAGTTTTTGCGCGACTAAGCCCGGTTTATCGTTAAATTCAAAAGTTGAAACATAATAATTTTAATATGTAGTACCTACATATGTATTTTGGAATAATCGCAATAGTGTGAGTGTAGATTATTACCGGGTCTATGTTCATCTTTATCGTTCTTGCAATATTCGAATGATGGGGACGCCAATAACGGAATTTCTATCATCGACCTTCGCGATAGACAGATTCGCAAAGAGGTTATCTGTAATGTGCATTTCAATGAAATGGGCAGGAAATTAAATTCCGTGACTGTATGTATATACTTTTATAAAATTATAATCAATAATAAAACCTTCGGGAAATAAACTACAATAATTATGACAGAAAGTTTAACAGCGTCACATTTGTAGCGTACTTGCTTTTTTACATAAAAGCAGATAACGGGAATTGCTTGTTACTTGAAAATAACATGAATTACTTACTAGTACAAATGTTGCATACCCTAATCCCCATTTTGTCACTGATTATCAAAAAAGCATAAGTCATTATAAAACTAGTATAGAGTTACGACATTTGGTTCAGCGTATTAGTCTATACAACAATCTGTTACTTTAAATAATTGTTTATCATGTTCAGGGTTAAACTTACACAAACCAATGGACCCCATCATTATTCTTGTGTTTTTGTGGAGTTTTTTCGGCACCATTTTACCGGACAAGTAGGCATTTTGTAGGGTTTAATTAACAATTTTATATTAGTTGACATCTTATGTCATAGACAGCTTCTGTACTACTAAATCTGTCAAACTCCGCCGCGGCTCAGTCGATCGTTCGCGGCACACTAGCCGTGGGGTCATTTTTGAGCTCGAGTCAGGTTTCTATAGTATTACTAGTTCGTTGATGTCAGCCACTTACTCGTTCGTATAATGAACCAAATTAAGACGCAAATTAAGACAACACAATTTTTCTTTGAGAATCAAATAGGTGTTGTAGCATAACAGGAATTTTTCATTATCAAATTGGTGTGACACTCAAATGACACTAGCGAGTCAAGTGAGAGAGGTCATTTATTTCAACCTTCTTATCGTAGACTCTTTGCGGAATGAAAATATACCTGGCTTGTATGAGAACAAAATACATTCCAAGTACTACTTAAGTAACATTGAAAACTTTTTACTTGTGAACCAAAAAAAAAATCATTTGGTTATGAATTAAGGAGATTTTACACGAGCCTAACTAAGATTAGCAATTAAATTTAGATATTGAATAATTTGAAAACGGTACAAGTTGAGAACTTAGTTTCTTCGAGAAATTAACTCAATGACACTAAAGAATCTACCCTTAAAGTAAAGCAAATGGTCGTAAACACGTTGTAGTATAATGTAGCTTACCCGCTTCTTACAAATGAATAAGTCAACTTTTACCTTCTTGTATGAATATTGTATTTGGTAGCTAGTTACCGATCCGGGCGCCGGCTGTCGGGAGGGTCGGGGTCCGCCGGGCGGGGCGCGCGCGCGGCGCCGGTCGCGCGGCGGGTCCCGCGGCGGCGCGCGCTGACGACGGTCGCCCAGCAGCAGCATCTGCAGCGTGCGCAGCGCGGCCGCCTTCCTGGTGGTGGTGGTGGTGCAGCGCGGCGTGGTGCACGTGGGGCACCAGGGGCACGGCGTCGTCGTCGTCGTCGTCGGCGTCGTCGTCGTGAAGATCCGCCGCTTCTCCGACTGCACGTACACGATGCAGTAGAACATTACTGGAAACGGAACACCGCCTTAAACTACTTGTAATGATAATATCTTAATTGAGCAGTTCTGGTTCTCTACAAACAAATATGGTTCAGGGATTCATTCATCCGGTTCAGGCTTACATTAAAAAGATAGCAACAATAGACCTGATGTCTTTTGAAGAATAATCCGGGCCCGGTACCGCGAACACCGAGGTTCGTATATTTCGATTTCTCTTTTAATCCAATTAAGGCATAATGAGAGTGACAGAGACAATCGCCCGGAATTCACGAATATCGTTTTTCGCGGTAACGCCGCAGAACGGATAGAACGGTTGCCATTATATCGTCTACGTACGAGCTATCCGTCACTTTCACATTCTCGTTGAAGCGTGACATGATATACTAGCAGCTGTCGCTAGCCGTCGTGAGAAACGTGAGTGACGGACGCTAAGTGAGGGCAGCCAAGAGAGGTAGAAGACTGACTGAGGTAGAAGAGCACGGCGACGGTGGCGAGGATGGCGCGGAAGGGCTTGAGGTTGAGCGCCCACACGGAGGCCGTGAGCACGATGCACATGATGATGAGCATCATGGGCACGTACACGCACGAGTACCAGATCCACACGTCGTACAGCCACTCCTTGTCCTGCAACACCAGCGCCGCCGCTACAGACTCGCTGCACCACGTGTGGGGCAGATACGTGGACTCATTAACCATCGGTTATTGGATACACCCAACCAGTAAGGCTATGTTCTAGCTGGCTATTTCTACATTACAAGAAGTTCAAATTGGAGGTATTATTGGTTAGGCTACCTACTTGTCGGTAATTAATAAGGATTAGTGGATATGAGTATAATGTTATCATCATCATCATCATGTCAGCCGAAAGACGTCCACTGCTGGACATAGGCCTCCCCCAATAAATAAAAATGTATAATGTTATATATGTAGCAATTTGAAGTCGCAATTACCATGAGCGCTCCGAGCACGAGGCCCACGCCCACCACGCTCCAGAAGCCTGTGAGGATGCCGAGCCGCCGGTACATCAGCAAGTGCGGCACGTGGAAGATGGAGTGTACCTGCACACACAAGGCATCAGCCAGCTCGCAGTTTGTTTGTCAATGTCAAGTTAGCGACCAACGTTAACTTGTTGTTGACCTGCGCACTGCACGCAGCCTCACGCACGGGTGTCGCTATTTCTGGTAGAAAGTGGAAACGCAGTCTTACGGCAAAGGTTTACTGGTGTTTGAGTGCCTGTCTGATAATCAATTGCGATAAATGAGCAAACTTGGCTTACATATATACAAATAGGCATCTGAATTACTACATAGGATAGGTACTTGATATCTATATGGATCACCAGACAGGTAACATTTTTTTTTATGTAATTTAACTACTTACACTATGGGTAAAATATTAATTAAAATACTTCATGAATACAATTTTGATTACATTCTTAAATTAGTATTAAACATACAAAAAAAAATTAAATGAATTTCGACAGATAAAGCTGCGTTTTCACTTAGTGTTATGAACACTAAGTGAAAACGCAACTTAAGACAGTGAAAGCATTAATGTGTAGGCATGTGCAAAACACAAATGATATAATACATTAGCGAATACAGTCAGCGTAAATTAGTAGCAACTATCATGCGAGATGTTGGTTGAAGTTGGCTACTGGTTTCTACGAGTACGCGCTACGGGCTGCGACGGGCGACTATACGATCGGACGACCAGATCGTGAGGGTCTGCCCAAGTAGCAAAATTCTCCTATTAGAAAAAATTATAAGACTAATACCTCTTATAGTAGTTTTATAAACGTTTTTGACACGACCTACCGGCTCGGAGCTCTCATAGAAGTCTTATAATAGTCACGTTTTTGACCAATAATCTTATAACAACATCATACAGGACGATTTGATCCTCAGACGAATTGATCCTATAATTTAGTCTTAAAAGCGTTTATAGGATAAATTGATATGACCCTTACAAACACAAATAGTCTTATAAATACATTTTATATAGCTGTTATAAGTACGCATATATTAATCCTATAAAAGCATTTATAAGAACCGCTACTCCTATTAAGGTTTTATATCTATTTGTAATGGGACAATTAATCCTATAAAGGCTATTGATTTTACTCGTTATAGGTCAAAAAAATTACATGACTGATCTGACTTGATGGTTACTTCTAATAGATCACTAGCATGAAACTAGCATTAAGTTTGATAATTATACGTAATTTTGGGCTTATAAGGGTTTTATGCTTGTCATTATAAGAGTGATTGAAACAAGTGGCCTAAAAAATAAAAATGGCAGGAATTTTTGTCTTATAACAGCACTGGCTTAGTATGAATGGTATTATTAACGTTCTGATACTAACTATTAAAGGAGGCGATCAGAAAATCCACAATGGCAATGGCAAGTGTCAGCACTTTGTACTGCTTAACCAGTAAATAATTAATAAGCAGATCTTTATTATGTATTTTTAAAAGGAGGCGTTAAAATATGTGTCTCTATGATTATTACTTTATCAATAAAATTTATTTTGCAAGTAATTTTTTTCTAATTCACTTCTCAATCACTGTTAAAAAACAATTCCCTTTATATACTATAATTATGATACAATAAGCACATTTACTTACCCTTTTCCAGTTTAGTTTTATTTTATTAGAGCACAAACACACGTTACACATCACCACGGGAGCCACTGGCCACTATAGGAATGATTACTCCAGTACCAGCATGCACCAGACCGTTATAAGACTAATTGTGCTTGTTAGTTGCGTTTACTAGACACTTATAGGAGCAACTTATCCTGCAAGAGCATTTAATATGACGATATTAAAACTGAATTGCACTTTATAAGACTGTAATAAAACGAGTATAGGTTTATTTAATCCTATAAAAAGCGCCCAATTGTGGTTTTATAAACGTTTTTGGGAGTTCTATAGGACTGAAAATTTCATGGTCTTAGGTTATTTACAGGAGCAAATTTTGCTGCTTGGGTGGTCACCTCCAGTCGTCCGCGAGTCAGGGCCGACGACGAGCGAGCGCGGCCGCCATTCAGCATTCCATTCTAAACTACCTTATCCGATTTGTTATTTTCTTTTTGTCGATAACTTATTAATTATTATCTGAGTTTCATTTAACATATTTAGCTGTTAATATTGTGTGTTATTGCAGTAAGCTAAGTACTCAATGAATTATCTAATATCTAATTCAGGAGGCTTGGCCTGCGGACAACGCGGCCCGAGTTGTTGATTGCGCGCGCCCACACAAACAAAAAGTTTGCAGTGCGCTATGCTGACTCACTATGCTGACGCCGCCGATGAAGAGCACGCCGCCCGGACGGTCGATGGTGAAGAACCAGAAGGACCACACGATGGTCCAGTCCGGCGTCATCGTGGTGGTGGTGGTGGTGGTGGGCGGGGGGTCCGGCGCGCCGCCCATCGTGGCCACTCAGTCTCCGTCACGACCTACCGCCGGTCTCTGCGCGATGGCTCCGACTCAACACTCGACTCATTAAAAACTATGTTGACTGCTTGAGTAAGTCATCCGATTAACATTTTCAAGTATGAACAGACTCAAACGAGAGCTACAAGGTAGATATAATTTGGATAAATCTGATTCGGAAATGACATCCGCGTGACATGTGACGTGATCATGAAAATTCTTTTCTTAAATTATGTTCGGAACTTGCTCAGAACATACACCGCAGTGTCTTCTTAGTAGTTTGCAAGTAGTTTGTGCTCAGAACCAAATAATATGATGGATACTGACGAAGCTGTAATGTTTGTTTAATATTTACCGATATTGCGTACTAATTATTATTTTATAAAATAAAAATATATAATCAAATACTTTGCTCAAATGTAACTTAAAATAATGTTACTAAAGATGATGCATCTTGCGGAATAGGAAGTTTTATATATATATATATATATATATATATATATATATATATATATATATATATATATATACCTTTATATTTATTGATCGATAGTGAACCTTAGCACAGCGTCTATAGAGTTACAATTTACTTATTATCTTTATACCGCTTATTGCTCCTGTTAGGATAAACCATTTTTGGTATAACTAAAGTAGATAGATAGTTTAAATAAAAATGGCTTTCATCAATTCTGATGATTTCGCCAGTGTCAAAGTGATTGGAGCAAATCAATCGAATAAATAACAAGTTTGCTCTTAGAGCATGCCAGTGTACAGTAGTAGGCCTTGCGATCTGAAAAGTGGTAGCTGGACTTTGCAGAAAGCCACGAGGCCGCTGTGGCCCCGGGATTAGCGGTGGTGGCCAAATAGTGGTGAAATGCGTTTTGAAATCACTTCTTCATTAGCTGCACAATTCTGCGTTAGATCACTGCATAATACGCTATCAATATTACACATTAAACTACGTTTTTACATGATTTTTGTGTTTATCAAATTTCATATTACCACCTCCTTTTTGAATTTATCGTGATCGCAGTGCAAAACTGCTATTATTTATACAATTAAAATGGCAACACCCAACAGATAATCACCATATGTTTTCGAACGCATCAATAATCGGCATTATACTGGTAACCCTGAACTTGTTCCTCAATATGATTGGACCATACTCACCAAGGGGAAGTTTGTTCAACCCTGATAGGTCAGGTTTGACAGTTAACATCAACAAATCAACAATGGATATTTCCCCGCCATTCAGACATGGCGGCTAGTAGGAATTTCGGTGTGTCGTGGGGCATTATTCGGAGGAACATTGAGTCGAACGGTCGAGAGATCACTACTCAACACAATAGTTTGAAAAAAAAATATTTTAAAGACGACTTCGCCATTTTAAAGTAGTACTAATAAATCCAACTTTTTGTGTCTACTTGTAGTTGTCAATGTCACTGTCAATGTCAAGTTGTGATTCTTATTTGACGGTGCTTTTTAGTTCCTACTAAAAAGTTAATTTATTTAATTTGAAACTATTACAATTAAGTATAAAAACATAATAAAGAAAATAATAACCCTAACAACTTAACCTACTTAAACAAAATTAGAGATAAAAAACTTGGCCCAAATCGCGATCAACGGGCAAGGTGCCCAGAAGGCTGGCTGTATTCCCACGCTGGATAGCGATGGCTAAATGACGAACCTCAAAATGGCGAAGTCGTCTTGGGATTGACGGTTGAACCTCAAAATGGCGAAGTCGTCTTGAAAATATATTTTTTGTTTTTTGTTCAAACGTAGTTTAGTGTGTAATATTGATAGCGTATTATGCAGTGATCTAACGCAGAATTGTGCAGCTAATGAAGAATAGATTTCAAAACGTGTTTCACCACTATTTTTGGTCATCACCCGGCAATCCCGGGGTCACGGCCGCCTCTTAGCTTTCTGTAAAGTCCAGCTACCACTTTACAAAACGCAAGGCCTACTACCGAACAACGTCATGCTCTAAGGGCAAACTTATATGTTATAATACTTATTTGTTATTCTACTTGACACTGGCGAAATCATCGATTGATTTATTGATGGAAGCCATATTTTTTTAAAAGAAGAAGAAGAAGTCGTCTTGAAAATATATGTTTTGTTTTTTGTTCAAACGTGGGTAATATTGATAGCGTATTATGCAGTGATCTAACACAGAACTATGCAGATAATGAAGAATAGATTTCAAAACGTGTTTCACCACTATTTTGGTCATCACCCGGCAGTCCCGGGGTCACGGCTGCCTCTTAGCTTTCTGTAAAGTCCAGCTACCACTTTACAAAACGCAAGGCCTACTACCGAACAACGTCATGCTCTAAGGGCAAACTTACATGTTATTTTACTGCCTATGAAGCCGAAGGTCCTGGGTTCGATTCCCAGTCAGGGCATTTATTTGTGTGATGAGCATAGATATTTATTCCTGAGTCATGGGTGTTTTCTATGTATTTAAGTATTTATATGTATCTATTTATTATATATATATCGTCGTCTAGTACCTGCAACACAAGCCTTATTGAGCTTACAGTGGGACTAGGTCCATTTGTGTAAGATAGTCCCGAAATATTTATTTATTACTTATTTGTTATTCTACTTGACACTGGCGAAATCATCGATTGATTTATTGATGGAAGCCATATTTTTTTAAAAGAAGAAGAAGAAGAACTTTGTTGTCCTTTTCTCTTTAGGTTTTAATTTAAGTGCGATATAACTTGATATAAGAGTCACTAATCACTATTAATAAGTAATATTTTTAGGACGCAGATTCATTGTATTTGGTAAGTCTAGTATATATACGAGTATATACCGATAATAAAGTAACTCCACGTCGCGCCTCAGCTTCGTACCTGGGGCATCGCACTTTACATAAATAAACGTTCATTTGAAATGTTCAGCTGTACGCTGTATGAATGAAGCCGCAACTTCCCGGGCCGATGTCGTTGTGGAAGTGGTTTACTAAGTTATTTTCCTTGAGTTGCCACCGCCGGGCTCGAGTAGCGAATTACTTACATTATTATTTCCTACAATCTGTATTACATTAATACATTCAAATATATTTTCGTAAGTGTTTGGTTTGTGTTGTCGGTTGATAAAAATTGTTGTCATTATTGTTGTAAGATCAATCAATCTCGTGCCAGTCCACCACCATCTTGAGACTGAGAAGCCTCACTTGCTCTGCCTCACCGAGACGCAGATCGGATGTCCTATTGACGCGTCGTACCTGCACTACCCGGGATATGCCCTAGAGCACATTTTTGTGCAGAAGGCTGGTGTGTGCGTGTTTGTTCGCGATGACATCTGCTATCGGCGTCTCCGTAACCTTGAGGGGCCTAACCTTTCCAGTTTATGGCTACTGGTGGACCTCGGTGTTGAGCAAATTGTTTACGCCGTGGTTTACCGATCACACAGCGGTGACCAGGAGACAACCAGGCTCTTTGAGCAACTTAGTGATGCGGCGGGTGTGGCTCTGCAACGGTACCCGAGTGCGCAATTGGTTTTCTGGGGACTTTAATGCTCATCACGAGGAGTGGCTGTGCCCATACCAGTTCACTGATCACGCAGGGAGAGAGGCGCGCAAGTTTGCGTTATCGCTGGATCTCTCTCAGCTGGTCGACCAACCAACCCGCATTCCGGATGTTGCGAGTCACACGCCTAATTGCCTGGACCTTCTGCTGACAACCGATCCGGACAGATATAACGTGTCAGTGTCATCCCCATTGGGAACTTCTGACCACTGTCTGGTGAAATCTGTGTCGCACCACTCACCTCCCGTCCTTAGCCCGAAGGGCTCGCGCCGTGTGTGGCGATACAAGTCAGCAGATTGGGACGAGATGCGGCATTTCTTTGCATCCTATCCTTGGCAGCCAACTTGTTTCAATAGCGATGATCCGTCGAGCTGTGCAGCAGCCGTTACTGACGTGTTGCGGCGGGGTATGGAGTATTACATCCCTACTCTGACGTAGCTGTTGGTGGCGCAGCTCGCCCGTGGTTTAATGCAGAGTGTGCTCAAGCGGAAGCGCTAAAGCACGAAGCGTATTTATCATGGGTCGATGCTCGCAGCTGCAAAGCTCCGGATGTATGCATTAAGAAACAGTTATTTAACAAAGCTGCCAAGTTCTGCAAGAAGGTCATGCAGAAAGCTCGATTCCTCCATGTTCGTCGTCTAGGGGCCAAACTTGCCGCATACCCATCTGGGAGCAAAGCGTTTTGGTCACTCGCGAAATCGGTTGAGTTGAATTTCTGTCGTCCATCACTACCTCCGCTGCTGAAACCAGACGGTTCACTGGCCCACACTGCGGAAGAGAAAGCGAACTTGTTTGCCTCTCTATTTGCGGAAAATTCACATTTAGACGCTGGTAGTGCCGTACCTCCCTCTTTGCCCCGCTGCGAAGTATCAATGGCTGAGGTGCGTATTCACCAAAGGGAAGTACTGAAGTCACTACGCTGTCTAGATGTGAATAAGGCTAGTGGTCCCGACGGAATTCCAGCAATCGTTTTAAAAATGTGTGCCCCTGAGTTGTCTCCTGTTTTGACGCGCATGTATCGACTTTCCCTAAAGATGAGAAAAGTTCCCGAAGCGTGGAAGCTTGCTAACGTGCAGCCTGTGCCTAAAAAGGGTAGCCGTGCTGACCCATCGAATTATCGTCCCATCGCGATCACTTCCATACTCTGCAAGATTATGGAACGTGTTTTGAACAACAAGCTCCTTGCGTACCTTGAAGGTAACGATCTCCTCAGCGACCGGCAATACGGCTTCCGCCGAAATCGGTCTACTGGGGACCTACTTGTGTACGCTACCCACATTTGGAGCGAGGCCATCGAGAAGCGCGGCGAAGCCCTCGCTGTGTCTCTCGACATTTCCAAGGCCTTCGATAGGGTTTGGCATGACGGCCTCCTTGGCAAGCTCTCTGCGTACGGAATCTCCGCTGGTTTGTGCTCTTGGATTTCCGATTTCCTGAGGCAGCGATCTATTAGGGTCGTAGTGGATGGTTGCACATCAGATCGCATGGCAATAAATGCCGGAGTGCCTCAGGGTTCGGTTCTTTCAGCCACCCTCTTTTGCTGCATATTAACGATCTGCTTAAACCCGGTATCTTTGGGTATGCAGACGACAGTACGGTGACTGAGAGATATTTTTCTGAGGCCCAAACTACCGGTGGAGAGACTGAGTCCTTAAGGAAAGCTTTGGTTGAGCGAACGAACCAGACCTTGAAGGCCGTTGATGAGTGGGGCGAAGCTAACTTGGTTAGGTTTAACGCCTCCAAAACACAGGCGTGTTTATTCACCGCCAAAAGGAGCCTTTTTAACTTGACTCCTGCTTTCCAGAATGTGTCCTTAACAATTACAGACCACCTCGAGCTGCTTGGGGTTAAATTTACCACTAAGCTGAACTTCGGCACCACTATTGAGGCCAAAGCGAAATCCGCTGCTAAAAAACTAGGAGTCTTACATAGGGTGAAGCGGTACTTCATGCCGGAACAGCTCCTAACACTTTACCAAGCGCAGGTTCGGTCGTGTATGGAGTACTGTTGCCACCTTTGGGACGGGTCTGCCAAGTATCAGTTGGCCGCTTTGGATTCAATAGAACGCCGAGCTCGCAGACTCATTGGCGATCCTAAATTAGTGAGTGTAAGGTTGCAGAGCCTTGAGCATCGCCGCAAGGTTGCTAGTTTGTCTGTGTTTTACAGGATACATTTTGGAGAGTGTGCTCAGGAATTGCACGATTTAATTCCGCCATCTCCGTTCCATCACCGGACGTCCAGGCGAGGGGAGCAGTTTCATCCTTACGTTGTGAATATTCCATTCATTCGCACGAAGCGATTCGCTTCTACCTTCCTAATGCGGACTGCTAAGGAATGGAATTCGCTCCCTTCGTCTGTATTCCCGGCAAGATATAATTTGGGTCTCTTCAAGTCAAGAGTGAATAGGCTGTTACTGAACCAGCGTGCTACACCTTCGACCTCGTCGTCACTTACCATCAGGTGCGACTGAAGTCAAACGTTGGTCAGTCTTGCATAAAAAAAAAAAAAAAAAAAAAAAAAAAGGATACGGTCCTTGATTTGCTAATGTTGCTTGCTAGTGTGGCCAACTCTCATTTAATAATATAATTTAAGTTTGTTGTGTAATTGATCATTTGTAATATTCTGTGAAGACTTGGCTTTTTAATTCAATATTAAGACTGAAGACTAATAAAATGTACCTATTGTTTTAATTGTGTGGCATAACGATTACTGATCAACATTGTTTACAGTATGACAGTAGGTTACACGTATAGTTAACTATATGAGTATTTGTTTGTGTACGTAGAGTGGCGAGATGGCTAAAGTGAGTAACAAGCAGCAGCCGGGGCGGGGCTGTCCCTGCCGCCGGGCGCCGCGCCGCCCTGCGTCACCGTCACCCAGCAGCAGGGCGCGGGCTTCGACAACTCTGTATGTAGCACTCTCTGCAACTCCTACAATCTACTATAGTTTATACAACTATTGTTCTAGATACTGTATGTACCCAATATCCTACGTAGTAGTCGCAACTATTTTCCATGAGTTTTGCTTTTTGCTATCGAAAATTATATTCACGTTTTCCTAAAATTGGCCAGGTTCCGTATTGGTAATGTGTACGATGAAATCCTGGAATGTGTTCAGTGAGGTTTGGTTCATTATAATAAATAAAAAAACAATATTTTACGCGTCCACCCTTTCAAGTGCCTTCCATTGTGTCAAGATATTTATTTATTTATTGAAGAGGATATGAGATAAATATTTCTCAATTTTCTATTTATTCCGTTTTCTTGATTGTAATAAACTGCCCCTGTAATAGACTGCTCAAGTAATTTTCCGGAGATATGTAACTCAGAAACAGCGTGCTACCGAACTTTCCGCGCGCTAAACAGAAAGTCAGGTCCCGGCTGTTCTGCTCCGGAAGTACCCGCGAGGCTGCGTCGGCAGGACACGGTGCTGTCGCTCCCCAAAAATAATTATGTATGTCATACGAAATTTATTTATTCTAAATAGTCCAAAATTACTTATCAAATAATAAAGAAAACAATTATTTGTTGCTTTTTAGTACACATTTGAAGTCGGGTTTATTTTTTGTTAAAAGTTTATTTATTATTTTACCACTTTGTCGGCGTGATTGATATACATATTACTACAAAATATAAACGATGAGGCGGTAAATGCATGTATTCCTTGTGTATTTCAGCATTTTATGTCAAGAAGGGAAAAATATGAAGCATAACCATATTAACCATGCATAATATTTGATGATGGACGTGTAAGGAGTTAGTTCATAAGTAAGTAATATTGCATACCTTGCTATTTGTATACACTATAAATAAGGTGTTTATTCAATAAAGTTGAGTCTTTTATCGGCATTCACGTTGTTTAATTGTTTCACCTACTACCCGTATCGCATGGCGACCCTGCCACGTGAGGTGTCGGGTTCGGCCGCCGCCGCGGGTGCGGACGTGCATTAATCGGACGTTCGCCGACACTCTCGTTTATCGCACTTATTTTATCGTCAAATCTATCTCAACATGTGCAATTCAAGAGTAGAGAAGGAAAATGTCATCATCAGCCAAAACGCCGCAGGAAAATCGAATAATGATGCTGCTTTTCATGAGATGAAATATCACTTGTCGTCGATCAGTATTGTCATGATAGTGATTTGCTCATTCCTTGCCATCGGGATACTCTACGGCTGCTATAAAATATACAAGAAGTGCCACGATAAATGGTCCAGGGATTTGATCGTCCAATACAATCTTCGCCGGTCTTTTAATCGCGATCTCCGTGAGACCCGCTGCCATCACTGCGGACCCGCTCGAGGTGTTTCCTATACAGCAGACAAGGTGAACGAGTGACAGGACAGGACATTACGGCGATCCTACAGTGTCAACAGTGAAGTGCGCGTATTTGGAAAAATAAAAGTTAATGTGCATCGAAATCTAGTACGTATACGTATAAAATCGGAACTAAGGTAATAAGTGTGTAATGTAAGTTAATTTTAAATATTTTTTAATTTCGAAAGAATTGTCTTCTTTTAATTTTAGTTATTGATGGTTATTGATAAATCAAAGAAACATTTACATCGTATAATAAATACATTAATTATTTTGACATGCTAGAAAAATTGCAAGAATTATTTGATGACTTGAAAAATATTAAAGATAATTTAGTTAAACTTAGCTATGATAGAAGGACCCCGAGGTACTTAATTTAAAGTTAGAAGAATCATTTTAGTTTATTCCGAGTATCTAAAAGTTTATGAACAAATACAGAAGGAAATTGAGAATAAGAAAATATCGGGAGAAAGTTTGTTTGATATTCAATCATTTTGTGAGCATATTAGGAGTTTGTATAAGCAAATAGAGGATTTCTGTAATAAAACCTATACAAGTTCAAAGTTTCCAGATAAGAAAAACTGCAAGATGGACGAGTTTAATTTGAAAATTGCGCTTTCATTAATACCATTGATGACTGATGACGAAATTGCCATAAATCAATTAATTGACTCTATAGAATACTACGACTCCACTTTAAAAAATGACGGAAAGCAACAGCTTATAAATTTTGTTTTAAAAATAGGCTTACGCAGGTAGCAAAATTAAAATTAAGCTCGTCTTACAGTACTGTCAAAACTTTAGTGGCCGACATGAAAAAACTATTGTTGCCTAAAAAATCAGCCACTGCAATTCAAAATAAATTGCAAACGTTGCGACAAGGAGATTATTCACTAGATGATTATGGTCAACAATTGTCGAAAATGTTTGTTGATCTCACGATCGCACAGTCGGACGGTGACTCAAATACATTTAATGTATTAAAAGGGCTTAACGAAAAACAAGCAATTAAAAGATTCGCAGACGGATTACGCAATCGTCGAGTAAGCACAATTATTGCGGCTCGTGATTATACATCTTTAAAGGATGCTATTCAAGCTGCGAAAGACGAGGAGACGACCTCAAGTAATACCTCAGGTGATGTATACACTTTTAACCAGCGTAAACATACTTATTTCAGTAGAGGCTACAGTCGAGGGCGAGGTTCTTACAGAGGGCAACTAAACTACCCTTCAGGTGCTAGGACGCAGCACTACTCAGCCCAGGCGACAGGAGGAGCATACAACAGAAGCCGAGGAGCTGGCAGAGGAGGCTTCCAGTTCCAGAACGGTCATCGAGGCCGAAACATCCAAGAAAACCGAGGTAAGTCAAACACTTTTCGAGGAATCAATGGATATCGCAACGAGCGTATTTTTGTGAACGAAACCGTTAAAATGTAAGACCTAATCAGTTTTTCGTGAATAACGAATATATATTTGCTTGTGAAAATACATGCACAATTTATTTGAATGTGAAAAATTACAGACCATTATGGTTATGTGACACCGGAGCGTCATTATGCGCTTTGAAGTTAGCGACCGCTTTGAAATTAGATATTCCAATTTATAAAGACGACTTAATTATTAACGGAATAGGTGGAACAAAACAAGCTATTGGATATGCTTACATTGAATTATCGGAATGTGAATACATATTTCAACACAAATTTTATATTTTTCAAGATTTACCTATTAAGTGGGACGGAATTATAGGTTATGATTTCCTTAAAAATATCAGTCTAACATAGATTTATGGAATATGGAATTAAAATTAGTATCAAGTAATAATCAGATAGTTTGTATACCTTTGCAAGATGTTAACACTCATTTTATTCTTCCCCCGAGATCTGAATCATTGCATTTTGTTACCACTGACTTACAAGAAGATTGTGTAGTATGTTCGTCAGAACTACAAGACGGTATATTTTTGGCAAGCTCAATTGTACGACCTTTCAATGGAAAATTACCTATAAAAATTTTAAACACAACCGAAAACGAGATCAAATTAAATGAATTAAGAATAGTCATACATAGAGCGAGTGATTATGACATTTGTTGTTTTGAAAATTGTGACTCAAAAAGTGTAGATCGTGTAAAGAATTTGTTTTCTCATTTAAACTTAGAAAACCTCAACAAAGAAGAACAGATATCTATAGAAAACTTATGTGCCAAATTTTCCGATATTTTTATTTACCTGGGGACAAGTTAACAACAACAAATATTTACAATCACTCAATAACATTGAAAGAAAATATTAGTCCTATTTATACGAAACCATATAGATTGCCACATGCTCAGAAAAATATAATAAATACTCAGTTAGAAAATATGCTTAGAGAGGGTATAATAGAGAAATGTTCGAGTGAATGGTCTAGCCCACTTCTATTGGTGCCTAAAAAAGTCGATAAAAATGGTGAGAAAAAATGGCGGATTGTTATTGATTACCGAAAGTTAAATAACTGCATACAGGATGATAAATTCCCACTTCCTAATATTACTGAAATTATTGATTCCTTATCAGGTTGCGTATATTTCACACATTTAGATTTGGCTAACGGATATTATCAGTGCAACTTAGAAGTAAATAGTCGAAATTATACTGCCTTCAATTCGGGTCAATATCGCATGACACGTATGCCACAAGGTTTAAAAACTAGTCCGAATTCTTTTTCTAGAATGATGAATATAGCAATGTCTGGCCTAACATACGACAAATGTTTAATTTATTTGGACGACCTGATAGTTTTGGGAAAAATCTAGATGACCACAATTTAAATTTAATGGATGTTTTTAAAAGACTACGCAAAGTCAACCTTAAGTTAAACCCGATTAAGTGCGAATTCCTGAAAAAAGAAATACTGTACCTAGGGCACGTAGTATCATCCGACGGTGTGTTACCCGACCCAGAAAAGATAAGTGCAATTAAAAACTATCCAACACCTACGAACTCTGACCAAGTGAAAAGATTTGTTGCATTTACAAATTATTATCGTAAATTTATTCGTAATTTTGCACAAATAGCGTTGCCGTTAAACCATTTATCTCGTAAAATGTAGAATTCCACTGGGATGTTAACTGTCAAAAATCTTTTGAAAACTCAAGGAAGCGATAACATCCTCACCTGTTTTGCAATACCCAGATTTATCAGAACAAAACACTTTTATTTTGCAAACTGACGCGTCAGGGTACGCGCTTGGTGCTACTCTAAGTAATTTTGACAATAGACCAGTAGCATTTGCCAGCAGGACCTTAAATAAAGCCGAAAAACGGTACCCAACAGTGGAAAAGGAACTTCTAGGAATCGTGTGGAGTATAAAGCATTTTAGACCTTATTTATATGGACGTAAGTTCATTATTAGAACGGATCACAAACCACTGGTATATTTATTTGGCATGCGCGATCCTTCAAGTCGATTGCTCAAGTTCAGGCTTGCGCTAGAGGAGTACGATTTCAAAGTCCAATATGTAAAGGGATCGGATAACGCACCGGCCGATGCTTTGTCACGTATTTGTTTAAATAGCGACGAATTAAAAGAAATGAATGAAAATATTCATGTCGTGACGAGGTCACAGGCTAGGAAGATTTCTGCTACTTCTAGGCAGACTATTGATTCTAGAGATAATCGGACTGATCAACCGAGAATCGTAGAAACACATAGTAAACCTAAGGAGTCAGTAGAATTACAATTTTTGTCAAGACAAGAGTTAGTTAAGAAACGGAAGCAAGTACAATTATCTTGTGAAAATAAAATATTTCTCTATGATTCTATCAAGAAAATATTATATATTAAATTTCTAGATTCTTCATCGCAACTCTCGCCAGGCGAATTTGTGAAAGAGCTAGATATTTTTGTAGAAAAATAAACGTCGACGTAATATATATTACAAAAAATAAAAATAACAACGTGTTTATTGATAAATTATTGCACGAATTTAAAAAGTCAAACTGCAGTTCAAATTTAAAATTATGTATTTTAAAAGATTTAGTAAGAGTAGAGGACAAAGGTCAAAGAAAGGTAATATTAAATGACTTCCATCTCTTGCCTACTAGTGGCCACGCGGGCATGAGACGGATGTATAATAACGTTAAAAAATATTATTTTTGGCCTAACATGGAAGAAGACATACGGAATTTCGTAAGGAGTTGTGACAAATGTCAAAAACATAAATATTCAATTCCGGTAAAGGAGCCTATGGTTATTACAACGACAGCTACGTATGCGTTTGAAAAAATATTTTTAGATATAATTGGTCCAGTAGAAGTCGATGATAATAATTATTCTTATATACTAACCGTTCAGTGCGAGCTAACTAAATATATCGAAGCATATCCATTGGTTTCAAAGAAAAGTGAAGAATTCGCTCGAGTATTCGTTAACAATTTCATACTTAGATATGGCATTCCCAAACGGATCGCAACCGACAAAGGTACTGAGTTTCTATCAACTACTTTCAAAGAGGTAAGTAAACTCCTAAATATAGACCAACTGAACTCTACAGCCTATCACCACCAGAGCATTGGAGCGCTGGAAAATACACACAAGCATTTGGCTGCTTTTTTACGCATACAATCAGAACAGTATCCACAAACGTGGAGCACTTGGTTGCCTTTTGGAGCTTTTCTTTTAACACCTCAGTTCACACTGAAACTAAATACACGCCATTTGAACTTGTATACGGTAGAAAATGCTCACTTCCTAGTAATTTATCCGGTGACATTGTAGAACCTTTGTATAATCATGAAAGCTACCCTAAAGAATTAAAATATAGACTACAGGTATCTCAAAAAGAGGCAAGAAATAATTTGATAAAATCGAAAATTAAAAGAAAAGAAAGATATGATTGTAATAAGAAGCCAACTATGTATAAGCCCGATGATTTAATTTTAGTAAAAAATGAAGTAGGTAATAAGTTAGAAAGTATATACTTGGGCCCATATAAAGTATTGAAAGATCTTTCACCTAATGTAGAAATAGAAATTAATGGTAAACCAATGTTAGTTCATAAAAATAGAACTAAGTTTTATTTTACTCCTATTTAAAAAAAAAAAAAAAAAAAACTCATGTTATTTCATTTTTTTTTTCTCTTTTCCGTGGGAGATGTAAGGAGTTAGTTCATAAGTAAGTAATATTGCATACCTTGCTATTTGTATACACTATAAATAAGGTGTTTATTCAATAAAGTTGAGTCTTTTATCGGCATTCACGTTGTTTAATTGTTTCACCTACTACCCGTATCGCAGACGTCTCCAAAGTTTTTTTTACTTAATCGACAAATTGTGACAAGAGGGCAATGCCTTTAGCTCCGGCGTCGCGAACAGCAGCCCCTCCGCCCTCGCGTGACGCAGCGCGCCGGCTCGAGCTCCGCTCCGCAGCTCCGGCCTACTGGTCCAGCCTCGGCCGCTCCGCTGCGGACTCCTCCGCCTCCGTGCTTTGTCACAGCGTGCAGCGGGCGAGGGCTGCTCTCTCTACGCGCCTTCATCTTTCTAAATACACTCACGTGGATAGTGGGGTGCTGCGACTCGGACTAAGGACCAATTTCTGTCTGTCTGCCTAAAGTCCTAAAATCCACAGTAGTTACAGTGCAGACACCCTGACCTCCCGGCTCCTGTTTTACAACTTATTTTCGAACTGCCCATTCCAACCGTTTTACTGCTCATTCATTTAATAAACCACTTGAGTAATTTCTGCACTAACATTGAATTATGAAATAACAGACCAATAATTACTTGCTGGTTATGTTTTACTGACTCAATAATTTACTAACCGCCGAAAAATTAAATGACTGCCCATTAAATATTTCTACTGATCATGATAACTTCTGTATTGTTTAAATAACAGTTGTGAAAATGAATTCCTATAATTATTTATTTTACTCTTAAATTTGTTTTGTTGTTAGTATTATTTCTAATCTGCCTAACAGTGCCCAAATGGTTGTGTAGTGTCGTATACATATATGTGCCGCGGCAGGAGTGTGATGGAATTTATACAGGGTGAGGAAGAGACATACCAGTTTACGTAAAGTCTAATACAATTACGTATATAGAAATCTATAAAATAATGAAGGTATCCCTGAGTTGTGCAGCTGAACTAAACGGCGCTATGGGATACCATGCGTTTCGACGAAGTATCACGCATGATTTGCATTACACGGTGAAGTTACGAGGATAGTTCAACAGTACACGTCTAGTGATATGAACTTCATGTACATTTATATATTATAGAGATAATGTTATTGAATACATTTTGTTTATGTATGTATTGAAGGCGATCTTAGTTGGGAGTTGCAGACAAGACTGCTCTGATGTCAACATCGTGCCGAGTTTTCCCCCGCAAACACTTGTTGTGTTTGCGAGCTACAAACTACATAATATTATTATAGGTACTTAATTAAGACTGGTATGTTTTTGTTATAAAATAGTTTTGATTAAAATGTACTTTGTCAATGTACATCTGAAGTCGGTCTGGACGTCGGTCGTCGACTGTGCAAGGTCGTATGTTACGGACGGCGGAGTGTGCTATGATATAATAATGTTTAATAAATAGAAACACCATATTTTTAAAACATATCTTGCTATTTTATTAACTTGTTCTTATTGTCCTTTGTTCTTCTGCCGCAGCGGAAGTATTGAACCCAGTAAGCCCGTCGTCGGCGAGCCGTGTGCACGACGGCGGGCTCGGAGTCGGCGCCGAACAGTTAGCGAGTGATCCAATAAACCGTAACACAAACTTACTGCTATACTAATAAAGATATGTACCGATAGATTCGGTCACCTCGGTTGCGATGAGGATAACTAGTTGTCCGATGTACCCTAGATGCGGCACACTGCGCGGGAAACTCTGTTAGGACGCCGGAGGTGTAAGCGTCGTCAAATCGCACAAAAAGTTCCAAAGAAAACTACTTTTCCCCGACGACCGCGTCCCGGTGGCGGGGACGGGCGTCGCGCACGGGCGGGCGGCAGCAGTCCGTGTCCAGCCCCGCGCGCACGCCGTCCGCCAGCGACTGCGGCAGGCGCTGCAGCAGCGTCTCCGGCAGCAGCAGGCTGGCCGCGCCGCCCGCCACCAGCAGCGCGCCCATCACCACCAGCGGCAGCACCAGCATGTCCGAGCCCTGCGTCACCCGAACAGATCTCTGAATCTTCGCACCGTATGTATAGACTAGTAAGTATCACATTCGTTTCATTACGCTGATGGGCAAATGAAGACTCCATTTGTTTTAAAACCAATATTAATTGAGTGGTAAAGAAACTGGGACAAAAAAATCTGCGTAAAGGCCCAATACATAAGTTAGCATAGCGCGGGCCCGCGCTGGAGGGCCCGTGCAGCAAACTGGCAGGCGGCACTGCGAGCACTCACCAGGTAGTTGACCAGCGGGATGAAGATGGGCCCCAGCATGCCCAGCACGCTGCTCAGCGACATGCCGAGCCCGCGCACCACCGTGGGGTACAGCTCGGACGCCATGAGGGGCAGCACCACGAACGCCGACGAGATGCCCATCTTGCCGACGCAGTACAGCGCCAGCGTCACGTTCTCCTCTGCAACCACGCATCAACTCTATAGCCTCGTATCATGGATTATAAAGTCAGCAAGCAGTATTAGATTATAGAGTAAGTCGCCGGCACCCACCGTGCTGCACGAGGAACGTGGTGAGGCAGGCCACGCCGCCCACCACCATGCTCATGCAGAGCGTCCAGCGCCGCCCGAGGCGCTCCATGCTGGGCCACAGGAACAGGTACGTGGGCAGCTCCACCACGCCGGCCAGGAAGAAGTTGAGGAACTCGTCGCCGCCCAGCACCGGCGCGTAGTACGACAGCCCCACGTACACGCTTGAACCCAATCAGTTGAAGGTTTTTACTATACTGCATAAAACTGCTCATCATAATAATTAAAAATATGAGGCATGTCTCAATTGTCTCATTTGAATACTGAAAAGTGATTTAACTGCAACATCCCGAAGAGTTAAAGTGTTGATTCCTCATCCGCTCACTGAATGGAACTATAAGAGGCATTATTGAGACGCTCTTTGAGAAGGTGAGGTTTAATGGAATATGTAGACACCTGGTGTTGGTGAACCAGATGAAGGTGATGATGATGGTATTCCGGCGCAGGTTGGGCGTGCGGAACAGGTCGGCCACGCCGTACTGGCGCGTCTTCTCGCGCTCCAGCTCCTGCTGCAGCTTCTCCGACTCGTACTTGCGCCGCAGGTGCACCATGTAGTTGGCCGGCAGGGACTTGTTGTTGATCCTGGAGCAATATTGTACGAGTACCAAGCGGCCGTTATACCAGTGAGAGCTACCTACAAAATACCTATTTACTTTTAAGCAAGCAGGCAGGTTAGGGCCAGAAATTTAACTTGCAGAAAAAGCTACTATTTACGATGAATGCGGTTCGTTAGGTGCGCTAGCAAGTGATATCGGCATTCTAACACAATTAACATATACAAATATTCGCATCAGCAACGTGTTAGCAAGAACGAACCTAGCCATGTTCCTGAGTATGACCTCGGCCTTGTCGAAGTGGCCCCGGGCGAGCAGCCACCGCGGAGACTCCGGCATGGGCCACAGGTACAGGAAGAAGGCCAGGAAGGGCAGGCTGGTGGCCAGTGCCAGCTGCCGCCAGTCGCGCACCAGCCACACCACGCCTGCCAGCAGGATCAGTCCCGTCGAGTACGCGATGTTCGACAAGATGGTGCACAGCGTGCGGTGCCGGGGGCCCACCAGCTCGATCGCTGCAGACATCCAACACATTACAAGTTTATATGTAGGTACATATAATCCTTCTGAGACTTTGTAAATATCACTAGGTACAGCGGGCCACGTTACCCAGCACGTAGGGCGTGGCCATGATGGCGGGCACCGTGAACCCCACCCCGACGCGGAAGGCGGCCCACAGCGCGAAGTTGTGCGCGAAGGCCGTGGCCACGCCGAACACGCACTCGATGAGCAGGTAGATGAAGAACGACGGCTTGCGGCCCAGCGTGTCCTGCAACACAACGTCTCTGACTCGCCGTGCGTGTCGCGCCGTGGTCGGCCGGTGCCGCCGTACTCTGCCGAACCGACACGCTCTATAGCGAAAGGTCGAAATATGATGTGCGCAGCGTAAGGCGACACCGCGGACACTTAGTACCAACTTATACTACTCTTTAATACTTACTGCTAAAAATAATGATTGCATAACAGTCGATCTCGTGAAATTCTGTAGGTAGTAAACGTTGTAGTAAATTCAAGACTAGAATTTTTAGAAGAATCTAGAAATAAGTGTTTGTAAGTGCCGAAAGGGACCACTGATATGCATCAGGTTGGGTATGCACAGTCACATACCTGCAGATATCCGAAGATGTAGTTGCCGACGATGCCGCCCACCGCCAGCAGCACCAGCCCCAGCGTTGGGTAGAAGTCCTTGCTGCACACCAGGTTCCACTGACAAGCAACACTTCGGCATTAATAGAGCACAGCCGTCAGGTACGACGAGTTTGTAACTGCTCGCTCTTAGCTGCCATATTAGCAAGCGCTGGCGTGTGAGAAATCTCCATTTTGTCAGTATCTATCCTTTAATGGCAAGATGAAGTTCCGAACTGAAACTGTCGTGACTAGCATTGATATTATAGTGATGTAGATACCTCGCTGACCACGGTGTTCTTGTAGACGCTGCGGTCGTAGAGCCAGCCGTGGCTGCAGGGCACGGTGCGCCGCGCCGCTCCGCCCAGCTGCCCCGGCTGCTCCAGCGAGGAGTTCAGCTCGTACATGCTGCACTGCGAGTACTGCAGCAGGCCGTTGCGGACCTCCATGGGGATGCTGCGATGTCATATCACTTACACGGGATTTACTCTCTCTTAAGGTAGTTGTGGTCTCTCTAAAGTAGTTTAGTGGCATCAAGATTACGACTATCAACATAATCGCAAAGGCTTAAAGGCAATACTTAATTTTAAGAAACTTACGGAATTACGAATAGTTGAGCCAAGCGGCCCGTTTTTAGTACCAATCATATTTATTACCTCAGATTTTTGGCGTCCTGAGGGTCTAGGTATGGCGGCGGCGCGCACCAGTGGGGCATCTCTGCGGCCATGAAGAGCTGCGCGTAGGCGTGGAACCCGCAGGGCAGCACAGCCGGGAGCAGGACGCCGTACACCACCAGCTTCTGGTAGCGGCCCCACCCGCCCACGTCCTCCAGGATTGCGTCGAAGTCCATCCTGCTCACGCGATGCGTCGACGGTCGTAATAAAGGGAATCGGAAGCGTGGTACACTTTATAAATGAATATGACTTTTCATTGAGTACCGATAAAGTAGTTATTACACGTAGTTACGTGTTTTGTTTACCTACTTAATGTTTTTAAAAAATGTTCTATTCTCTATACATTCTCTGCACATACGAGTATCTATTCACAAGACCTGGTCAAAAACAACACCATACCTTTTTTGAGCTCTTAGTAAAAATATTGTAAAATATTTAAATCTTCCAGCTTTTTTCCTTTAACGATGGGTCGGAGTACGTTTGATCAGAGCAGCTGCAACCTGCGGCGAGCAGCGCGCGGCGCGGAGTGGCGGCCGGCGCCGGCGCCGCGTCTCCCGCGGGCGCGGCTAGCCTGCGCTCCTGCGCTCCCGGCCGGGCGCCCGTGCACAGCGGGATTCTAATCGCCCTTTGTAAGTCGCTTCCGATGTTGATCGTTCAAGGATCGCCTTCATTTAGCTATAGGATCCTTTAATTCATTTCGATTATTAATCAAAATAGTAAACAGCTAACTTTCATTAAATTTTTCTTATTCAAAAATATCTATAGATAACCCTCTCGTGGAACTTATTGCCAACCTTAAATGGGTTTCTTTGGTTATTGATTTTATTTTGTGCATCTGACAATTAACTACACAGTACTTAAAGTATATTGGCCGTTTCCACCAGCCTCGTGTAGAGTGTGCTCGGACAGCCTGTAGAGCGGCCGCGAGCCCGTGGAGCGGCGCGTGCGCAATTATTTCATCAGGCGCAGACAATTCGATTAGCGCATAATTGCACGAACAAGGTCGCTGGGGACTGGGGAGCGCTGCGGGCGCGGCGCGGGCGGCCGGCGGGCGGCGGGCGGCGGGCGGCGGCTACGTCGCTGCTCTGATTGCTCATGATGCCATTATCTAACCTCGGTAACATATATCTACCGTCTAATTTTCATCGGATATTTTGTTTATCTACGTACATGTCATAAGTGCTCTAAAATGCGTCCAGAAACCGTAGGCAATGACCAGCATTACCAACCATCAGAAAGATTTCAGTAGGTAATGTTAACATTACCTACTGAAATCAGTAGGTTATGAATTCAAATTTGGAACAGCTGTCAAATTCAAGTGGGGTGTCTAATCTAGTATCTATAGATATTAAAACAGCCATTGATACGAAACGCCAATTCGTTATGTTTTTTTAATATAAATCGAACGACATTTGAACTCGAGTGACAGTAGAATAGGGAGTTCATTCGATTACTACTATTACGAGTTAACTACTATTTCCTTTTTATCAAAAAGAATTGTCACTGCAAAATTTAACCAATTGTACGGTATTGAAGTGAACGCAACCACTCAGATAGTTCACGTCTGACGGTGCCAGAATGACTTAATACTGCTCTAAAGATAATGTAACGTAGGTACGAGATAATGTAACGGTGTGGGTATATATATTATACCTACCGACCATAGGTACCTACTCTTTAATTTGTAACAAAGTTGAGCAGAATGGATGCTATCTCCCCATGTGAGGCAGCGGCGAACGCGGCAGGAAGCGGGCAGAAAGTGGGGCGGCAACGAGCTCCGCCATGGTCACAGATTTAGTATTAGTTTCCCATTAACCAATTGGTACTGATTGACCACCGTTGGACAGGACTTGCCTACATACTCGCGTTAAGTGCTTGTTACACGTGAATGCCGGATACGGTGAGATGAGGAAAATTATAACGCAACAACAAATAATCTTAGTAGTAGGTACGTAAAAATGTATTTAAATTTATAACAACTTATTTACAACGTGTGTACGAAGAAAGTGCTAAGGGCTTTCATGACGGCAGGGACGAGAGCTGGTCGCTAGAGCCCCGGCACCAGGCGGGGTCGGCGGCGGCGCGGGGCCGGCCGCCGGCGCGCCGGTAGTGGAACTCGCTGGTGCCGCGGCCCGGCACTCCGTTCACCGCGTACCGGCAGAAGCGCTCCTCCATGCGCGCCTCCCACTCCGCCGACACGTAGTGCGTCGCCTGGTGTTCCACCATCACCTGAAATTGCCACATCCTTCAGTCATTCTGATCTTTCATTTATTCATATATACCTACTTGGAATCTTTAACAATCGTGAGACTGAATATCCTTCCCAAACTATAAGTTATTGGCCTGCAACCGCGGCGTGACCCGCTCGCAGCACACTAACTTAACTAACTTTGGTTGTTTATTAGTTACAATGAAACTGACGGTCGAGCACTCGTTAAGTCAGCAGGAAAGTTAATTAGAGGTAGTTAATGACATGATTACCTGGACGTGGTAGACCTGATCTCCGGCTTTAAAACTAAAGCCGTAGTCTTTGGGTGGAGTGCCGTCCTCGCCGTGGTGCCACAGCTGCAGGTTCACCTCCTTGGCTGGCAGCACGCGGCCGTCTGGCAGCGCCACCACGCCCACCTCGAAACTGAGGCAAAGAAGCATTGTTTCAGTTAACGCCAACCAAATAATAAGCTTGAAAACATGTCCTTAATACAAAGTTGCTTGTCGAGGACTGCCTTACATTAGAAGTTATTCGAAAATAATATGTTCCGGTGCTTCCTATTTCTATATTTTACGAGTAGCTGGTTATATGCAAGTAAATACTTGGTGGCCGTGGAGGGCTGGCAGATGACTCCGACAGCGGCTCTGGTGCCGTCGGCCAGGAAGATGTGGTGGAAGGCGTAGCGCTTCATCAGCGACCAGTCGCGGCGCGCGCCGAAGCTGTGGTCGCGGAAGGACGGCAGCGTGAAGCTCAGCTTCTCGTCGGCCACCGTCAGCGAGCAGCGCAGCGTGCCGAACTGCTCGTAGTGGGACTGGTGCGCCCTGTGTACAGATCGACTCTACTAGAGGCAGAGAACCAACGCAAGAGGCGGTTGAAAGCTTTCTGAAACTTGATATATTGTCGCATGGGGAGTATCAAGAGAAGTAAGTAGCTTACGTCTTCAACCCGTCGAAGTACTGCCGGCTCCAGGGCTCGCGCGCGATGGAGCGGATGACGGCGGGCGCGTGCAGGTCGCAGTCGAAGTCGAAGTGCGGCGTGTCGGCCGTCCACTCGCCGGCAAACGTCACCTCCACCTCGCGCGTCGGCTCCTTCTGGTACCTTCACAAGGACAAGTTCAGTCGCTGGCGTAACGTAACGGTCGGTGCAAAATCTTTTTCAGTTATACTACAATAGTATCTGGACTAGTATTACCCTCACCTCATCTTTCCCTGGTAGTTGAGCGTCCACCGCTTCATGGGCTCGGCGGGGGCTATGCGGATGCCCTCGGCCGCGAACTGGCCGCTGGGCGCGCCGAACAGCACCGTGTCCGGCAGCTTGCTGCTGCACAGCAGACCCTTGCCGGGCAGCTGTGGCGACAGAGGCCCGTGAGCATCGTGGCTTGTTATATGGGTATTTAGGTTGCTTTACTACAAGATGTAGCAAATTAAGCACGGGCATATATGATTTTGTTAAAAGGTAAGAAAACGAATCCGTAACATGACAATACTTGTATGTATATTGCGTTATGGCAAAGGTTATGGTTAAGGGCCAACGAAAGGTCGTATTGTCTTGATTGGACATGGATCATATAAGAAATTCTCATCTCCATTTTCTGCTCGAGTCTAGCTGAACAGGAGCTAAGTTTTCAATGTGTGTAGTGTCCGTGAAGTACGCACCCCGAGGTAGAAGAGGCCGTTGCACATGCCGAGCGGGCGGCGCTCGCAGCCCATCATGACGTAGCAGCCGGCCTCCGCGGGCGCCGCCCCGCCGCCCCCGCCGCCGCCGCGATGAAGAACACCGCGTCGAACGCCTGCCATCACACGAATTTAAAGCCAGGTTGACATGTCTCTAATGGCTTGTGTCGGAACAGTTCCGTTCCACACATTTGCGTAATATAAGCATTGATACAGGAGAACACAGTCACAGTAAATGTATGAGATCGGTAACTGTTGCGACACAACATGTGACCACATTGTGAACCCGGCTTAAATCATTCCATCCTCCCATTGCCCCGACCACGCTTTTTGAAAGGTACAAATATATGGTTACATCCATGACAAACGGTCTAATCAATGTAATGTTATGGACTACACAAAGTTCCCACTGTCATATCACAAACGTAACCTTCGTAAAGACACAATAGACAGTTTTGACAAGACATACCAAAACAGTACCACAGGAGCACATCAGGGTGTACTCCCTTTTTGGCGAAATATGTTTCGCCGAATTTCATTTCGCAACCAACTTTTCGCCAAAGTTTCATTTGACAAATTAATAGTTGGCATAACCTTCCTTCGCATTTTTCTGTTGTCGCAATGTTTTCATATTGCAAAATGTTACTTCGTCAAACTTTTACATGGTAAACATTTATATAGCAAATGAATTTCTTAGGCATTCAAGACATTGTCAAAATATTATTTGGCAATTTTTTATACTGCAAAGTTTTATTTCAACAATTTTTTATGTGGCAAATAATTATATCAATAACGTATAGTTAATGCAACAGTTCCCTTTTCATACATTAGGCTAGTTACAAATAAGAAAAAGATACATAGATACCGACACTAACATTTTTTGAATTTTTTTTTATTCTTTTTGCTTAGATATTTTCATAATGTATTGCGATAGTGTTAGGTTAACGTATTTTTTATCTCTTGCCTGAAAGAAATAAGCAATTAGTTTAATAACAGGCGTCACATATCCAAAGAGACCAGTTAGGTACGACGACGAGCGAAGCGAGGAGGAGTGTTAGGTAGAACTGTGAGCCAACAGCGCGCGAGCCGAGCGAGCGAAGCGAGCGTGCCGCAGCAGCGGCCGGCGAAGCGCCAGAACCGACTGTTTTTAATACTATAATTATATTAACCACAAAATGCCTGCTAAATAAGAGTTGGGAAGTAATATTTCGCCCAAATAAAAATAATGGGATAAATAGTTTGGAAGCTGATAGTCTGCTAAGTAAGAGTATGCCAATTAATGCATTTGGCGAAAACATTTTTGACGTGATAAAATTCCCAAGTAATAAGTTGCTTTATAATAATTTATCAAATCATTAGTTGCCAAATGTTGGGATTGCGAGGTTGGAATGTTGGGAATTAACAATTTGCCCAAATAAAAATATGGGAATAATTGTTTGGGGTCTAATAATTTGCGAAATCATTTTCGCCGAAACATTAGTAAACCGCACATCAGAAAAACTGGCTACCCACATTAAAAAGCATCGAAACCTTTCGCAAACACTTCAAACTCACCTTTCAGATGACTCAAATTATAATAGGCCACGGCTACTGCAAATTATACTTGAATCGATTCCATATAATAAACTCTAACACATGTCCATGCGACAACACTACACCACAGACCATGCAACATTTACTCACAGACTGCCCCCGCTACATTAACAAACGACTTCACCACGAAATACAATGCCAAATGAACAATATAGAACCATATAATATTGAGCAAATAATTACAAAAGAAACAACCAAAGACTCATTTAAGGAATTAACAGAATACGAGGGGTGATCAAAAAGTAATGATAATGACTATGATCTAGATCTAGACATATTATGATAAGTTTTGATTACTGGTCTTGTTATGTCACTTATCATCAATAAATTATAAAAATAAATATAATAATTTATTAAGTTGTTTTTATGTTATTAAGAAACAAAGACAGTAGGGTAACACATATCGAAATTTCAGTAAATGCGCTCGCGTTTTTGTGTCGGTTAGGAACGATGCTGTTATAAAATTTAGTACTGTAGTAAAATAAAATGTACTTAGAATTGAAATTTATGTTTATTGTGATGGCGTAGGGCAAAAAAATATACTCGCAAAATCTAATTTTAGGGCTCAAGGGCCCTGCTTAAGTTAAGGTTGCTAGTTTTTGGTCTTTAAAGACGTTTTTGTTTAAACAAGTAAATTTTGTGGACAAAATCCATCAATATGTATAAAAATAAATAAATAAAGGTCGATATAACATAATCCTATACCAAACCTATAAGGATGACAAATAAAAAGCAAATAAAAAAAAAAGGAAGTTTGATGGTTGTTTTCCTCAGTTATCTCGCAGATCACCAAGTATGCTGCTCAGTACCTAGCGCTTGAACTTGTAAGTTGCCTATTGTGTAATCAAGTCTAAATCTTTGGCAACAACGTACTATACTTTGATTCTAAAAACTCTTCCAATAATTCGCTATACTAGCGGTGAAAGAAAAATTAACGCAAATTGCGACCCACAAAAGTTTTTCTTTTTTTTATTAACTAGATGACAGCATGTTCTTGTATAATGTATGTACATACACTAATAAGGAGATTATGTAACAGTAAAAATATATATAATACTAATAACTTCGTTAGATCATAGTCATTATCATTACTTTTGGATCACCCCTCGTACATAATAAATACACTAAAGAAATTCAACAACACATAGATACATAATAGAATAATATATAAAATATATATATATATATATATATATATATACATAATATAGGAATACTTAATAGGTACACAAACATAAGCAATGTCAAAGAAAATAACAGGAAAAGTAACTTACCGTAAAAAAAAACATAAAGTAGAATTAAACCACCGAAACAATAGGCTGCCTGTATCCCACGCGGGGGCCATCCCTACAGGTTCAAAACCCAACGGTCGCCCGTATCAATAGCGAGGGCCGTTGGTCCAAACCCAACGTTCTTTAACTCAAAAAAAAAATGTAATGTTATAATCAGATTGTAACTCAACCTTGGGATGGTCGCTGAGCGGCTGCGCGCGGTCCAGCAGCGCGGGGTCGGCGGCGGCGCGCACGCCCTGCCCGGCGCGGGCCCCGGCGCGAGCCCCGGCGCGAGCCCCGCCGCCCACGCGCACCGCGTACTGCAACAACACCACGGAACACTTTAAATGTTCTATTCACAACACATAGCCACTTCGATATATTACAAAGTACGCAATGAGATTTATCTCTCAATATGGCGAACCTATTAGACACAATTACTATTTAAACCAGAAAAAAAGGAAAAGGTATTACTGACTGGGAACCAGTGGCAGCGCGTGTATATACAATTCGATTCCCGACGGCTTGTCTAATTTTCATATACCTACTTGAGCGCTATTTTATTAGCTCCTATAGAAAAAGAAAGGCATATTGTATTGGCTACGGCTTGCCTAAGAAACATCCAAACCGTCGCCACTGCGTACATTAAAATAATATGGGAAGAAGTTGAACATGGACAGATTAGTATAACATAATACAACAGACATTACATAAGTACATTATTAGAATAAACACATGATATAGGCGTACATCCTCACTGCAGATGACTTAATAAAAGGATAAATACTTAATAGTGTAACCTTTATCAACCACAAATGAAACGCGAAGGATTTGGTATATTCAAACACAGATTGGATGGGATTTGTTGATCGGAAAATCATAATGATATGTGTCTGATAAGCCGAAGGCCGAGGCTCCGGCCGGTCATTGTCAACGTTAGATAAGCCGGGTATTTGCTATGACGCAATCCCGCCGAGGACACGGGTGAACCAAAGACACTTGCCGTTACTAACTGATAGTTTGTGTTACTTATTAATTGTATACATTATACTAATGATCTAACCTTCCGGAAGTAGTAGATGGCCGCGAACACGGCGTACTTTAGGTAGTACCAGTTGCCGGGACGCGTGTAGACGCCCAGGAGGGGCGCGGGCGGCCTGCGCCGCGCCAGCGCCAGCAGCGCCGCCAGCGCACCCAGCAGCGCGCACGCCCAGCATGCCCAGCACGCCCAGCACGCCATGCTCGACCGCTCGACTGGCGCCACGGGCCGCCGGCACGATACGTGTGCAAGGTAATCAGGCGCTGATTGTGATTAGCGTCTGATTAAGTGATTACACGACTAACGCCTATTGATATGGCACCTGTCGACACTCACGCTGTCAGCTGGAGGTCGTGAACCTTATTGCGAGGGTATAGGGTCTACCAGTGGTCCGTTAAAAAGTGATGGTCAGCTGTTCCTGTGGTAACAATTATTTATTCTCAATATATATGATAGCATCAAAAGACCTGCCTACTCGTATAAACTATTCCTGAGTTCATCAGGAATTAATATTTAATTATACCTACAGTATACAAATCAAATATATGTATATATCGGTAGGTAGCTGTTGCGGGTTGTATAACGTATATACCTTACCTATAGCCAAAATGTTGAAATTTGTTTAATAGATTCACTTCGTGAATTTCAAGAGCTATAAAATGATTGTACGCGCCAGCCGAGCGCCTGCATGGCGGTCGTCGATGCTAAATATTCACCTGTAGGCAACTTTGCCTCGCCTCTCATTGAAGGCGCCGATGTTGAAACATACCTAAACTGCGGCGCTACCGCGAAACACGATATTCGTAAATTTCGGACGTTTGTCTCTGTCACTCTCATGACGCCTCAATTGGAGTAAAAGAGATAGATGCCCGAAATATACGAACTTCGATGTTCGCGGTACCGGGCCTGTTATCAAGTCATAATATTATCTATTAAAGTATACTCTCTATTGCATGATAGGTAGTTGTGAGTTATAAATAAATGTTTTAGTGTTGCACATGAGGTGAGAAGGAGGTGTATGGTCGAGGCTACGATATAGTGTAGCATATATGCCAGCATGCGGTCATATTTGATGTTAGTATGTATGTAGGTACGTCGAATAGATAACCAAACGCGATCCACGTTTCATTACTTTTTGAAGTTTTTAGTTATGTGCCATACACGAATGTTTTATTTTGATAATTAATAAATAAGCAGCCAGCATCATAAAGATAGTTACAGTCAGTATGGCCAAATATATCGTAACACATCCTTACTGCTATATAAATAAAGATCTGTATTGATATTTTTGCCCCCTTGGTTGTCACTATCTATTTGACGCTGACTGTTCAAACCTCGCCCACAACCCAAACAAACTTCATCCATGTTTTGTCATTTGATGGGTATAATAATAAAAGACAATGCACCATTTATAAATAATGTAGCAATTTATTAAGTTACCTACTCATAGGACAGTAAATAGAACGGCTCGTTCAAGAGTTTCTAAGACGAATAATATCACAGATGATTACTCCGCGCGGGGAATTTATTCATAGTTGACCAGAGCGTGCCGTCGCTCAGTCGACCTCCTCGACGGTGGGCTCCCTCCTCGGGCCGCCGGCCGCGCCCGCGCCGCTGCCGCCGCCCGCGTGCAGCTTGCCCATGAGCGGCGCGCACGCGCGCTGCAGCTCGGCCAGGCGGTGCTCGTACTCCGCCTCCTCGGCCAGCGAGTTGTTGTCGAGCCAGCCCAGCGCCGCGTCGCACTCTCCCCGCGCCGCCTGCCGGTCCTGCTCGCTCAGCCGGTCGCCCGCCTCGTCCAGCGCCTGCCGGACGCCGAACGCGTAGCCCTCGAGCCGGTTGCGCGCCGCCACGCGGCGCCTCTGGCGCTCGTCCTCCTCCCTGTAGCGCTCGGCGTCGGCCAGCATGCGGTCGATGTCGGCCTGCGACAGCCGCCCGCGCTCGTTCTTGATCACGATGTTCTTGGAGCGGCCCGTGCTGTTCTCCTTGGCCGTGACGTTCAGGATGCCGTTGGCGTCGACGTCGAAGGTGACGTCGATCTTGGGCACGCCGCGCGGCGCGGGCGGGATGCCGGTGAGGTCGAAGGTGCCGAGGCGGTTGTTGTCCTTGGTGAGGGCGCGCTCGCCCTCGAACACCTGGATGGTGACCGCCGGCTGGTTGTCGGCGTACGTGCTGAACGTCTGCGACTGCTTGCAGGGGATCTTGCAGTTGCGCTCGATGATGTTGGTCATCACGCCGCCCGCGGTCTCGATGCCCAGTGACAGCGGCGCGACGTCTACCAGCAGCACGTCCTGGATCTTGGAGTCGCTGGCGCCGCTGAGAATGGCCGCCTGCACGGCCGCGCCGTACGCCACCGCCTCGTCGGGGTTGATGGACAGGTTCAACTGCTTGCCGCCGAAGAAGTTCTGCAGCAGACTCTGGACCTTGGGGATGCGCGTGGACCCGCCAACGAGCACCACGTCGTGGATCTGGCTCTTGTCCAGCTTGGCGTCGCGCAGCGCCTTCTCCACGGGCTCGAGCGTGCCGCGGAACAGATCGGAGCAGAGCTCCTCGAAGCGCGCGCGCGACACGCGCGTGTAGAAGTCGACGCCGTCGAACAGCGCGTCCACCTCGACGGAGGCCTCGCTGCTGGACGACAGCGTGCGCTTGGCGCGCTCTGCCGCCGTGCGCAGGCGGCGCAGCGCGCGCGCATTTCCGCGCAGGTCCTTCTTGTACTTTCGCAGGAACTCGTCGGCCAGGTGGGTGACCAGCCGGTTGTCGAAGTCCTCGCCGCCGAGATGCGTGTCGCCGGCGGTGGCCTTCACCTCGAACAGCGAGCCCTCGTCGATGGTGAGGACGGACACGTCGAAGGTGCCGCCGCCGAGGTCGAAGATGAGCACGTTGCGCTCGCCCTTGAGGTTCTTGTCGAGGCCGTAGGCGAGCGCGGCGGCGGTGGGCTCGTTGATGATGCGCAGCACGTTGAGGCCGGCGATGGCTCCCGCGTCCTTGGTGGCCTGCCGCTGCGAGTCGGTGAAGTACGCCGGCACCGTGACGACGGCGTCCCGCACCGCCGCGCCCAGGTACGCCTCGGCCGTCTCCTTCATTTTCGCCAGCACCATGCTGCTGATCTCCTCCGGCGCGAACCTCTTCGTCTGCCCCTTGAACTCGACCTGTATCTTGGGCTTGCCGCCGTCGCTGACGACCTTGAACGGCCAGTGCTTCATGTCCTGCTGGATCTTGGGGTCGTCGAACTTGCGGCCGATGAGCCGCTTGGCGTCGAACACTGTGTTGGCGGGGTTGAGCGCCGCCTGGTTCTTGGCGGCGTCGCCGAGCAGCCGCTCGCTGTCCGTGAAGGCCACGTAGGACGGCGTGGTCCTGTTGCCCTGGTCGTTGGCGACGATCTCCACGCCGCCGTGCTGCCACACGCCCACGCACGAGTACGTCGTGCCGAGGTCGATTCCGATAGCTGACATTTTCTTAGATTTAATTTAATTCTTCCTTGTGACAATGTTAAAGTTTCGTATTAAGTTTATCGAGAGGAATTGCAGCACTCGACCTCTGTTGTCGTCACTTCGCTCCGCTATGCGTTTTCAAATTGGACTGAATCCCCGCCATCGCACCATCGTATTTATAAGTGAGTTACAGTTACGACCAATCACGTGCCAGCATTTTCCAGAAACTTCGCGGCAAATGTTCCGGGCACCAATAGGATATTCTGCTTTCGAGAAAATTCGCGATCGACTCGACGTTTTACTAAAATGAGCGATGCTCGATAGTACAATGTAGACAGAGCGCACACGGTGAGTGTTGCCACAGGCAGCAAATAAAATGTAGTTCTCCCATATTTATTAGTCAAAATATGATACGATAGTTACTTAGAAAAGCTGATGACATTGAATAAAAACAGCATACATATTTAATATTGAATTGAATTTAAAGCTACACTCTAATAGGTAGGAGAGCCATGCAGGGCGCGCATGACGTCTGCTTTCAACAAATACAAGGGAGTAAAGTTAGTAGAAAGATTACAATTTTTATTTACTAGTGCATATGCACCTAGTTCGAGTGAAACCTCTTTCTCTTGGCAAAAGTGGAATCACGAGCGTTGGAAGGGTTTAACTTTGAAGCCACGAGAGGGGAACAAACTTAACACAATATACATTTTTTTACCCCACTACTTATAGAGGTAGGAAAAAATGTAATCCAATGAATCCAAATGTATCAATCACTAACCGTTCCAAATCATTACCCAAAAGTCAGTCAGCCAGCTAACACCAAAATCATTAAACAGTTTTTTCACACGTTAGAATCTTGAGCGTAGCGAGGGACTCAAGAACACGATATGTAAAATGATACGAAAACATTTTTTTATTTTCATTTTAAAAATACATTTGAAACAATTTCTTAACAATTCAATATTTGGTTAATTTGTGAGTTTCCGAACGTGTTAGTGGTGTATACTGTATAGGGGGTATATTATGAAATTTGAATGCTGAACTATGAATCGACCTATTCCTGTCACTTTCCGTTTTCTTAACGAATATCTAAGCTAATGTAGTTCAAATATGTATTTCGAATTTGTTAATTTTGTAATAGACCCCGAAGTATGATGTGGCAGTCATTATACTCATTGGCCTTCAATAAATGAAAAAACTACTTTGTCTCACTCCATGGAATGACGATAGTCGCACTTTCTTCACTGTTTTTTCACAGGGAAATAGGCTTGTTCGAGGTGCTGAGGTAAAAATTTATTTTACCTCGGGCCTTAACACTCGAATCCCTCCCTGCGCTAAGGGGTCTATTTTAGAGTCCCACGCTACGCTCGGGATTTTATTCGGGATACTATTCTAAACGCCTCCCTTTTTTTAGAATTTAATGTACGCCCTCGCCGACCTCGCCGTCAATATTTAATTTTGCTCCCTTGTGACACAAACTAGTGTTTGATTTCATTGTTCCCCTCTCGTGCCCCTGAAATACCCCTACCGGTCTATATTTCACTTTTATGTAACATTTTGATAGCTAGGGTCTCTATATTAGCACGAGAGCTTAAACAATACACTAACTTTGCTCGCTTGTAAAACAATTGACTATTTTATTTAAAATATTTCACTTAGGTGTAATTGTACCTTATTAGAGTTTTCATGATCGACTGACTTGAATGCCATAATTACCTATTAAAAATATAAAAATATATATGTAAAAGTTCATTCATTACAGCTTTACATACATAATCGATTATTATTTGTAAATATCATATTCTGCGATTTAAAGAGCTCAGCCGATGGCAACCCTGCCCCATTTATTATTATGTCACGACATGGCATGAAATAGCATGTAGTGATTACCTGGCTAAGAAAGGGACAGCAGCAATAGCAATGGACAAGGACGGGAAACAGCAAAGATATTCTGGAGAACTCGATTCACGCAAACTGTTCTGTATTTAGCGCGAAGGTGTGGGAGTGGCCCCGGACTTGGCATTCGGTGGAAGGTGGACACAGTCGAGACTACGTTATCAATAAGTAGAATGTACTCTATCTCAATAGGTTCAAGGTTCACTTTTGCTAAACAGGTATGATACAGGAGAACTTCTAGCGCGTGGGCCATGGTGCTATCAACAATGGTATACAAATACAATTTGATATATTCCATAGACTATCTAATCTAATTGACATTTGCCTGGTGGGTGATTAATGGGATAATGTTGTGTTTACTTCGAAAGCGGTTGGAACTATTTCAATAGTTATTTGTTATACAAGGGAGCAAAGTTTGTGTTTACCTTCACGTGCTAATATTGAAAGCCGAGCTAGCGAAAGGTTCCAAAAAATTTAACCCCGAGCATAGCGAGTGGTTCAAAGAGTGGGATCTTCAGCAGGGAGAAGGGTTTCAAAGAACGAGAGGGGAACACACGTTGCTACTGAGTGAAACACAATTTTTCACCTAACTACCGCGAGGAAAAAACTAACTCAAACTTTTAAAAAAAAATCGAAATTATTGGCATCCATCTTTCAAAGACATAAAATAAAAGAACATCCGACCAGCTAACATCAAAAATACACTCTATTAATAACAAACAATTTGTTTTTTTTATGTAAGACTGACCAACGTTTGACTTCAGTCGCACCTGATGGTAAGTGACGACGAGGTCGAAGGTGTAGCACGCTGGTTCAGTAACAGCCTATTCACTCTTAACTTGAAGAGACCCAAATTATATCTTGCCGGGAATACAGACGAAGGGAGCGAATTCCATTCCTTAGCAGTCCGCATTAGGAAGGTAGAAGCGAATCGCTTCGTGCGAATGAATGGAATATTCACAACGTAAGGATGAAACTGCTCCCCTCGCCTGGACGTCCGGTGATGGAACGGAGATGGCGGAATTAAATCGTGCAATTCCTGTGCACACTCTCCGAAATGTATCCTGTAAAACACTGACAAACTAGCAACCTTGCGGCGATGCTCAAGGCTCTGCAACCTTACACTTACTGTGCACTCTTGTGAATAAAATGCAACTTTGCTATCTGTTTTTAAAGAACAAAACAGTTCTTTCCGAGCTAGTGAGGTGAAAAAAAATGTTTTATGATTTGTTTTATTCATTAAAGACAAGGTTAAATTTCCAGTTAAAAACGTAATAATATTAAATATATAAAAATACGACTAGTAAAGTTATTTATAGTGTGACGTCACATGCCAGATCACAACAAATTCACTTTTACATAAAAAAACGATAGTAGACTACTAAGTCTACTGTACATATTTTACATTCAAATTCAAAAGTATTTATTTCAGACAGCGTGGTCCCTTTTGTTAGTAAACATTTTGTTGCTTAAAAGTAAACAAACTAAGTTGTCAGTAAGTAAAATAAAAGATTTAAAACTTATATTCTAAATTGGATTTCACCGGTTTGATCAACATTATGACTATCTGGGCTATCATCCTCAGAATGTTGATGCTGCTACGCGCTGGTTGCCCGCTAAGGATGCTGCTTTGGAAGGAGGCGTGAAACCCATCGACTCGAGCTTCAGCTTTTTTGAAGCGCTGCAGCCCCAACAGCATCCTAAACAAATTATTAAATTGGAGCCGACATCACATTGATAGCATAAATTTCAAAAATTGGAAATTTAACCGCTTGCTACAAACGGTTGCCAACGTCATCTGGCTTCGTAACGCGCACATGTTCGTAAATTTAGAGCATCTTCTCTTTTAGTACAATCAAGATATCTTGAGATTAATAGAGGCAATCGTTCGAAATTTACGAATAGGTATCGATTTTCTCGGCAGCGCCGGAGATTGCCTAACGGAAAACTAGGAGTATTGGAAACGTCGTCGTTCACTATTCCAGTTTATGTCTTTTGCTGTACCTAGAAGATGTCTTCAAAAAAAACTATAAGTGATTTTGTTCTGTACGAGCGTTTTTTCCTGAAACGCTTTTTTTTTGCTTAGGTAAGAGAGCGCAGTCTTATTTTTCCACATCTATGGGCGCGGTGTGAGTGGTGTGACACACGCTGCTATGAATAAACTACAATTTCCAGTTGTTTACATCAGAGTAACCTTCGTCTTCAGATAGAACGGAATTTGTTATTTATGTGCAAGTTTAATACACATAACAAACATACATATTATGTAAGTAACCTATAGATATACATACCGCCACTCGCCCCTGTGTGACATCGCACTCAATGGACTACTGCGCACTGACCTACAAGTCGATATTTTTACAGACTGCTGGTCCAAACTAACATCCTGTGTCCAACTGTGAGACTATAAATGTTTTAAAAACTGTTGTAGGTATATAAAATAAACCTACACCCTAACCAACCTACATAATTCTAGTATTTGGTGTAAACTGTACCGTTCTTGTAATCAATAAATAAAATAATAATACCGTGCAGAAGATGCTACACACATCCGTATCCGAAAATGACAATTGCAGCTTCGGCTTCCATCCGTCCGTATGTCCGTATGTTCGTCTGTCTGACCTATTTATATCAGCCGATTCGTCACATTCTCAGTCTTTGTAAGTGCATGCTCCGTGTACACTACATACGTTGTAAACAGAATATGTAGACATGTATTTGTATATGGTTGCAAAAATCTTAGCGTCGGGTATGCGGGGGACAGCGAACTATCCAGAGGCAAGAAATGCTGGAAGGGCGGAGCATGGTAGAAGTGCTAACGCCCTTGCCGCTGAATCTAATTGGTAGGGTAGGATAACTTGGGACCCTGTTCCCAAGCAGCCAATTTTGGATACCAGATCCTGACCTATTATCGAAATTTATGTTTAAAATTTTGGAGATAGTACGAGTACCTAGACAATTATGATAAAATAAACAGAAAGGCATGATGAGGAATGCCCTGTGAGAACGCCATATAGGGTTTCATTTTAAAAAGAAGATGTGTTATGGAATACACTTAATTTGAAAGTGATAATGATAAAAAATTGAGCTGATTAGGGAACCTTCATCCAAAAAGTCGAAATGCCACAATTCCTCCTTGCTGGCTTCTTTTTTTTTCAAATATTTCAAGTATTTCTTCAAATATATACATATATGGGCTCATATATGTATATTTGAAGAAATCATTTTATAGCCAAAAAATAATGCAGGTATATGGTACTCCGCAACCCTGCCATAAAATATTGGTATAGTATTATTGCTTTACCGCAGCTAGCTAACAGCACCGCGGTAACAGCAACGAATTCACAGAATTTTTATACACCTTGTATATATATTAGCGCTGTAGGCTAGCTGTCAGAGCGTGCGACTTGCAATCCGGAGGTCGCAAGTTCAAACCCCGGTTCTTTGATATTTACCAGTAGTCAAAGAAAACATCGTGAGGAAACCGGACCAATAAGGCCTAGTTTACCCTCTGGGTTGGAAGGTTAAATGGCAGTTTCAAAACTAGTGCCCACTCCAATCCTGGGATAAGTTGCCAATCGGACCCCAGACTCCCATGAGCCGTGGCAATGGCGGGACAGCGCGAGGAAGACGATGATGTATATTAGTTCTAAATATCCTAATGCACTTCGGTTTTGTCCAATGGCTAGGGACACCTGTATTATGTATAGATATATTATAGTAGTGAACATGAGTACATATTATATTATATTCTGTGGTAGTGAATGTACGGAAGAATCCAATGTTTCTTAAATGCGCAAATTTATATCAATAATTTGATAATGTGTTATTTTATATTTTTAATTAATTTCAATATTATTTCCAGTTTTTAATTATGGTATTGGTATTTTTACCGAATAATTTTCGTTGACACTATAAGCTAGTTGACTGTTTTATTTTTATTTTATCAACCGATCCCTTTCGTTATAGATATGAAATGTCTGTATGGTAGTAATGGCCTTAAAACTACACAAAAGCCAGAAATGAGCGCCAAAGTCTGACATTCGTATTTCCCGCGAAAACACTCCTTAAAAAATGAGAACGTATGACGTCACTGATTCCTAGCCGCGCTCTCTAAAGTATGGAGAAATAATTAAATTTCTATTTAGACTACGCAATATTGCGTTTTTGTATATAGTTGCCTTACAATTTATTTTGCAGTAAACTGCGAGAATTTGATGGATACCACGGTTATTTACAATTTCACAAATTTAATATGCTGTTCTTTTTAAATATTGTAAACGAGATATCTTTAAATCAAATAAGTATTTAAATTAAATTTTAATTGATTATATTCGTCATTGTAAACCAATTTCACTTAATTTTATTATTTTACTTAATATGTGTCAACATCCCTATAGTGTATTAAATAGAGTAATCCCACAGAGCGGGCAGGCAGTAGTAGCACTACACGTTTTTTTTTTTTTTTTTTGGCGGGAACGTTAAAAAGAATAGGCGCGCTTTTGAAATTAAATTTTGTAAATTAGTTTTAAATTCTAGATTTGTACATTTCTTTGTATATTTCTTATGTAAAATAGTCTATATAGTGTTAGTTTTGTACATATTACGTTAGTGCGTTTCCCCATAATGGGGAAGCGCACGGGGCGTAGCGGCCGTAAACGATCGCGAGTTACGGGTGAGTCTCTTACAGAAGGAATAGATCAGGACTTACCTTCTTCATCATCATCGACGACTTCATATTCTGATGCTGAAAATAATGATCGTCCACTAGCGAAGAAAAGAGAAAAGGATAAGTACACACCTTATAAAGCAGGAAATTATAACAGATTTTATGACGAAAACTCGCAGAAGAAAGATTTTATTGTCTTCCTCAATCGCGAAGAAGATAACACTAAAATTACAGATAAGGATAGGTTGGCCATATCTAATGGCATCAGAAAACATTGTGTTTCAGGTGTAATGCATCTGAGGTCAATTAATGCATTCAAAATTGGTATAACTTTCGACCTCCCTAACAACGCTAATGTTTTTCTTAAGAACGAAAAGCTCCTAAACGAATTGAGGATGGTTGGTTCAATACCGGCTGCCGAAACAGAAGCCACTGGGGTTCTCACATCTGTACCTTGCGATTATTCCAATAAAAAAATCTTTCAGCTTATTGCTTCTAGTAAAAAAGTTATTAGTGTGAGACGTTTCATGCGACGGGTAAAAGACGCTCAAGGTGTCGTTTCCTTTCTTCCAACACAGACAGTTGCTGTTACATTTGCTTCAACGCAGCTCCCCGAGTATGTTACTTTAGACCACTGGAGACATGAGGTAGGAGTTTATGTTCCTCCTGTTAAACAGTGCCTGAAGTGCATGAAATTCAACCACATTGCTAAATTTTGTAAAAACAATGAAACTTGCTCAATTTGCTCAGGCAACCATAATTTTAAACAATGTGACAAGTCCAAAACTCAATGTGCTAACTGTGGCGGTGACCATATTGCAATTTCTACCACATGTCCACTTAAAAACAAAAACTAGAAGAAAACAAAATAAAAGCAAAAATGCAAGATATTCTGATCTTTTAGTGCAGCTCAATTTCCACAGCTAAATTCAAAATACATTGATACTCAAATATCCAATTTAATTAAATCTGACAAATTTATGAATTTATTAGTTGAAGCAATGCTTGAAATATGTTCAAAACCTGATGTGCCAAAAATTCTAAAAGCATTAGAGAAATTTTAGATAACACTTTTAAGAAAAAACACCTTAACCTTTTTATGGATACATTACATATAGTGCAATGGAATGCTCAAAGTTTAATTAGTAATAGGCTAGTTTTAACAAAATTTTTATATGATAACAACATACATATTGCCATAATCTCTGAAACATGGTTGAAACCACATCAATTTTTTTTCTATCAAAGGGTACAATATTATTAGAAATGATTGTGGGAACAACCACAATGGTGTTGCAATTTTAATTCATAATATTATAACACATTCTCAAATTACAACTCATTTTGATAGTTCTTTACAAAATGTTTGTGTGAAAATCAAAATTAATAACAATGAATTAAGTGTCGTTAGTTTTTACAGTCCATCTAATACAAATCCACCATTTAATAAAAATAATCTAGACGTTTTGCTTAAGTCCATTCCTAAACCTATGATATTTGGAGGCGATTTTAATGCTCATCACATGTCTTGGGGATGTGTCGACACCCTGCCTCGAGGTAAGGATGTTTTAGATGTTATTGATGAAAATGATCTTGTTCTTTTGAATAATGGCAGTCCCACTACAATTGGTTCTTCATCTTGGCGAGCTAATGCTCTTGATTTAACTTTAGTTTCTCCATCTTTGGCACTTTCATGTGATTGGTCTGTTTATGATTATCCTCTGGGTAGCAGTTATCACTTGCCTGTAATTATAAATTTGGTTGTTGGAAATGAAAGTAATCTACAGAATAATATACAATGCAATAATGTACATTTACCATTTCAGCATAATTACAAATTAGTTAATTGGAAAATATATAGTCAATTAATGGATTCAAATTTAAAAATATTGACTTTAATGCTATGTCTCCACCAGAATCCTACAATTTGTTTTGTAACATAATACATTCTGTTGCTGAACAGTCAATTCCACAGTCTACCTCCACTAATAAATGTAATAATATTGCTAAACCTTGTTTACCAAAACATTCTAAGTGTCCTAGTTTACCCTGGTGGAACTCAAAGTGTTCAGAAGCTGTTCAAAACTCAAAGAATGCTTATATATATTTTAAAAACAACCCTTCTGAGGAAAATTATATTGAATTTAAGAGATTGCGAGCTTTAAAAACTAATACTTAAAACAGAAAAACCAACAGCTGGATGGAATTGTGCAACTCATTTAATAGATGTACCTCATTGTCATTGGTATGGAAGTACATGCGTAAATTTAATAAATCATTTACTCTTAATAATTCTCTTGATGATAGTTGGATTCCAGATTTTATATGTAAATACACTCCTGACTTTGTTTTGAATGAGCCGTTAAATTATAATAAAACTGATAATATTGGAAATAATTATTTGACTGATCCATTTTCGTATCAAGAACTCCATTCTGCGTTGTTTTCTAGAAGAGATACATCCCATGGTCTAGATGGGATTCCATATATACTTTTAAAAAATTAACCCCAAATTGTCTCATAATCTTTTAAACTTACTTAATCGTATGTGGAAGGAAAACTTTATACCTGAGGAATGGAAAACTGATTGTTTGGTTCCAGTTTTAAAACCTGGTAAAGATAAATTGTTGCCGGATTCGTATCGACCCATAGCTCTTACGTCTTGTATTGGAAAGATATTTGAACAGCTTTTAAAACAACGCCTAGAATTTTATGTAGAACAAAATGGTCTTTTACCTTACAACCAATTTGGTTTTCGCAGGGGTCGGTCTTCTCGTGAAAGCATTTGTCAGCTAGTATTAGATGCTCAACACAGTCTGTATAATAATCAATATCTTTTATGCGTTTTCTTTGATATTGCTGGTGCTTTTAACAGTGTTAATATTTCGGTTCTTTGTAACGAGTTGTCAGTGATAGGGATACCTGGGCAATTAATAAACTGGATACAAGCATTTTTGACCAATAGAAAAGTATTTGTTAAATTTAATAATCATTTATATGGTCCAAGATGCTCGTCGTTAGGAGTATGTCAAGGAGGAATTCTGTCTCCATTAATATTTATCTTATATATTAGACGATTGAATCTTATTTTGGGATCGAATGTAAAAACTTACAATATGCAGATGACTTAGTAGTTTATACATCTGGAATGGATTTAAGTCAATTAGCTTCTACTGTAAATAACGCACTTTCCAGTTTATATAAATACTTTTCATACCTTAATTTAGATGTTAATCCTACTAAATCAAAAGTCTTCATTTTCGGTCGTAAATGTGTAGCTACACCTAATATTTTGTATAACAGAATTCCATTGCCTATATATAGTGAAGTAAAATTTTTGGGTGTAACTTTACTCCAAAACTCTCATGGACAAAATACATTAATAATATAACAACAAAAGCAAACAAGGCTTATAATGTATTAAAATCTGTTTGCGGGACTACTTGGGGAGCAGATCCCAAAATATTGTTAGTGTTATACAAATCTCTCGTTCGTAGTCACTTTGAATATGGTTTTCTTTGTTTTGCTGGAGATAGTAAATTAGTGAATAGTTTGGACAAAATACAAAATAAATGTATGCGCACAATACTAGGTGCCTTTAAAACTAGTCCTATTGCTGCTTTGCAAATCGAAACAAAACTGCCACCCATTAGTGTTCGATTCCGTTATTTGAAAGAAAGATTTATCTTGAAGCTTCATAGTTTGCCTAATAATGATCTTCTTACCAATTTAATTGCTTCTCAATCTGCTCCTTATAAGCAACATATGTTTATTTTGCAAGATTTTTCTTGCTTTTTTCATTCTCTTGAAGAGTTTAATATACATTTGAACGATGATGTTCTTCCTTGTTATGCAGGCACATTCCAAAGTAAATATGCCGCAATGAATATTGTAATCGATTCAAGCTTGTCTTCTAAGGAGGAAGTTTATCTGTTATTGTCAGAATGGACTAATTATAAATTTATTTATACTGATGGGTCCAAAAATAATGATGCTGTATCTTTGCAATTTACCAGACCGAAATCAATAAGGGAGTGGGATACAAAATTAATAAATATGCTAGCATCTTCACTGCTGAAGCAACAGCCATCCTTTTTGCTTTAAAACATATTATGGAAAGAAATCAGTTGAACAAAAATTGGGTAATAGTCAGTGATAGTATGAGTGTCTTAAAAGTTTGTCAAGTAACAAAATGAATGCTAACATTAACTACCTGATTTTTACTATTAAAGAATTATGGTGGAAGTTATCCTTAACTGACACTGTAGTACAATTCGTTTGGGTACCTTCGCATATAGGAGTCTTAGGTAATGAAAATGCAGATTTTTTAGCCAGAACCATTGTTAATATTTCTGATTCATGCTCAAGTTTAACCATCAAGGAGTTGGATGTTGCTTTGCCGTATACGGATATGATATCTAATCTTAAAAAGCGCATGATTAGTAATTGGGGAAAACATTGGTATTTTTGTAGAGAAGTTGAAAATAAAGCTCATATATATTCTTTGTTAGACGTTCCTGTTAATAGTACGCCATGGTTCTGCAAGCTTAAACATTTTGTTCATAGAAATTTCTATACTATAATCAATCGAATGCGCATTGGTCATTATTGCCTAAATTTTCATCTTCATCGAAAAATATAGTTTCTTCTCCTTATTGTGATCGTTGTCAAATGAATGAAGTTCAGTCTCTCGACCACATCATTTTCGTTTGCCCGTCCTTCGGCATTCAGCGCCTTGTGCTGATGGATGAGCTGCTTAATATTTATGAGGCATCTAATATAATCCCGCTGTCAGTACCAGATTTGCTAAGAGAGCCTACCACGTATATGTCTTTGTATAAATTTGTACATAACACCATAAATAAGTTGTAAATATTTTAATACAATTTTTAATTTTAGGTTCTTAATGCAGATAACATATAAATGTAAATTGTATATATTTAAAATAAATCTAAATATCGCTACTAGAATATTTCAGGATTGTACTGTTTGGAAAGGACAATAATTAAACTGGATTATGAGATTGAACGTACGGTTTTGACTTAATTAATGGATGATACATACATACTGAAATTGTATAAGAAAATAAAAGTAACTGAAGACATTGAACTCGGATTTGACCTAATATGAATAGTACTTACTGAAGACGTTGACCGGATTGAACTTATGAAAAAGAAAACAAACTACTTATGACAAGGCAGTATGGCTTAGAGCTTTAGCCTGTCCAGATGGACGAAAAAAAAAAAAAAAAAAAAAAAAAGTAGCACTACACTACATGACATGTGTCAATGTCAATTTGACAATTGAGAAATGTCAATGGTTCGGTGCGGCTCTGCGGCTGATTATAAGATTATGAAATAATATTTTGTAGGGTTCTTATTTAAGTTTTGAATAATATGGCATTATCCTTCTTGCGAACGAAACTGATCATTCGACACGCCAAGAAGCAACTGTACCAGAACAAGCGCAATGCGGGATACGTCGTCCTGTAAGTTTCATTGATTTGTTTTGTAAAGATATTCGTATCTACGTTTCCTAGCAGCCAGCCTAGCCAGGGCTCTGGCTGTGTCGAGTCCTGCGAGGAGGCGAGCACCACGACATGTGCATCAGGAAAGTTAAACTTATGTTTTTAGGTTTGTAATGGTGGTGCAATTTGTATAACCTGTAATACATTTAAATATTCCGACCATCATCATTATCATCAATCAAATGATTATACTTACTGTATGCAGGATATTTTAATATACGGCTTGATAGTGAAAATTAGATTATTTTGTCCATATGACTGCCTACAAATATGACATTTCTAGTATGATTAAAATGAATAATTTGTTTCAACAATTGAAATTTAATAAAAAGCAGTCACAAATTAAATAGAATTGATAATAAAATTAAAACTAGTTTTGATCTTACCATGTATTTTTAAATATGGGTAAGGATAGCACTTTCATATGGGAAGGAAACATTACTGTCCAAATTTGAAAAGCTAACCATTTAGCACTTGAGAGCTGAAACCATTTGAGCACCAAGATAAAAAGTTAGTGAGAACTTGTTTTTATATGTTGATGTTTACTTCAGTGAAATGGGATTACATAAAGTAAAATTAAGTTTAGTTAAAACAGGTCTTAATGTTGAACTCTTTCGGGTGAGCAACGTCTATAGATGTTGTCTTAAACTTCTTAACTATGACTTAATTGAGGTTGCTGACCCGAACGGGTTAAGATAAGTTATAATAGTAATAGCCTTTATTGCCAAAACTAAAATGGTATTAGATTTATAAACAAATTTACTTCAATACTACTACATAAGATTGCCCAGATTAGTGGCCAGTGTGTCTTGTGGCACATGGCCTCCCCAGCTGTCTCTCCATTCCTTTTTATTAAAATTAAATGCTCTCCTGATCCAGGTGGTGCCGGTGGTGGTGGTGGTGGGCTTGAGGTCACCCATTCATATTTTAAATTGTTTACCTCTTTTTCTGTTACCGTCTCATGGTTGCCAGTCTGCTATTATTTTGTCCATTTTTCCTTACTATCCTGTGTCAGATGTCCTAGCTATTACCATATCAACTTTTTTAAATTATGTCTTCTACTTTTGTTTTTAATCTTATTTCTTTTGTTTTTTTGCAATCTCACCTCATCAAACTAAACAGTTTACTATATAGGCACACAGCAACTGAGCCTGCAAGCTACTTGATCTAAGTGCCAATGAAAATTGAAGATTTTGTGAAACAGAATATTGACATAATACATGTTAGGCAAATTGAAAACAACAGATGCAATCACTATCAAAACTATTAGAGCCTAACGAAGAATAATGTCATTTGTTCAATTAATTATTTTGCCTTACACATACTGTTACAGCTATATAACAAATTTTGTAATTTTAGCATTCCAGAGATAGGCGAGGATGCCGACAAAACGTCCCTCCTGGGGGACAATGGGCTGCCAGAGTTCAGCGACATCACCATCGAGAAGTGCATCGCCTCCATCAGCAAGCAGAGTCTGGACTACGAGAACGGCGTCGCGCAGATCGAGCACTCCATCAACACTTGTAAGAACGCCTTCGAAGACGTGTTCAAACCCCTGGAGAAGCTCGACGCGCAGCTGGAGCTCACGTGGGGCGTGGCGAAGACGCTGTACCTGGGCAACAGCTCCCTCATGCCCACGGCCTCCTACAGGAACATCCACGAGCGTGCGCACAAGGCCCGCTCCACAAAGTTTAACAGCGTCCCTATTTTCCAAGCCGCTGTCAACGAAAAAAACAAGCTCAAGAAACTCACAGACGAGGAGCAGAGGCTACTAGATAAGTACATATTAGAAGGTAAACTGAACGGTCTGGAGCTGTCCGGGCCGAAGCTGGAGAGACTACACAGCGTGGTGGCCGAGCTGCAGAAGGAGAAGCACATGTTCCGGGAGAAGGTGAACGCCGCCACCGGGCTGTTCTCCTGCAGCATCACCGACAGCCTCACCGTGCAGGACTTCCCCGCGAGCCTGCTGGCGGCCATGGCGCCGGACCCTGACCGCGGTCCTTGGAAGGTGACGCTGCAGCCGCACGTGTACGAGCCCTTCATGCAGCACTGCCCCAACCGCGAGCTGCGCTGGAACGCCTGGAACGCGCACGTGCAGCGCTGCTCCGGCTACGGGAACAAGGAACTAGAAACCAGCACACATTTGGAAAAGATCCGCGGCTTGCGAACCGAACAGGCGAGGCTGCTCGGCTACGAGACGTTCGTGGACATGAGCATGGAGACCAAGATGGCCGGCTCGGCGGAGAACGTGTACAACACGCTGGACAGCCTGCTGGAGCACGCGCGCCCCGCGCAGGAGGCGGAGCTGGACGAGCTGCAGAAGTTCGCGCAGGAGCGAGGCTTCGACTCCAAGCTGGAGCTCTGGGACATCCCATACTGGCGAAGGAAACAGAGGAGGACGCTGTACAACTTCGACGAAGACAAGATCCGAGAGTACTTCCCGCTGCCGCGCGTCGTCCGCGGGCTGTTCAACCTGTGCCGCGCGCTGTTCGACGTGCACGTGGAGGAGCGCGGCGCGCCGGCCTGGCACCGCGACGTGCGGCACTACGACGTGCGCGACGGCGCCGGCCGGCGGCTGGCCGGCCTCTACCTGGACCCCTACGCGCGCCAGCACGACAAGATCCGCGTGTTCGACGACAGGGGCTGGCACGTGGCGCTGCGCAACCGCTGCGCCTCCACCGGCTCCACGCCGCTGTCCGCGCTCGTCTTCAACTTCCAGCCGCCGACGGCCGAGCGCCCGTCGCTGCTCACGTTCGACGAGGTCACGGTGCTGTTCCAGAAGTTCGGCCACGCGCTGCGCCACCTGCTGACGGAGGTGGACTACTCGGAGGTGGCCGGGCTGTCCAACGTGGAGTGGGACGCGGCCGAGGTGGGCGGCCACGTGCTGGCGCACTGGCTGGGCGAGCCGGACACGGTGCGCGCGCTGAGCGGCCACCACCGCAGCCAGGAGCCGCTGCCGGAGGCCGTGCTGCGGCACCTGGCCGGCGCGCGGCGCCACATGGCCGGCTACGACCTGTGCCGCGAGCTGTACCTGGCGCGGCTGGACCTGCGCCTGCACTCCGACAAGGCGTTCTGGCGCGACGCGGTCAAGGAGCTGTGGCCGCGGCACTTCGCGCTGCCGTTCGACAAGTACGACTCGCACCCGCTGTCGTTCACGAAGGTGGTGTCGGAGGAGTGGGCGGCGGCCTACTACTGCCGCGTGTGGGCGCGGCTGCTGGCGGCGGACGTGTGCGGCGCGTGGCGCGAGGAGGGGAGGGCGGGGCGGCGCTACCGCGCGGCGTGGCTGGCGCGGGGCGGCGCCTGCGCGCCCGCCGAGCTGTTCCGGCGCCTGCGCGGCCGCGACCCCGCGCCGCACGCGCTGCTGGCCGACCTGGGCCTGCTGCGCCGGCCTGCGCGGCCGCACGCCCAGGACTAGCTCCTCGACCACCTACCGACCTAGTGTAATATAATTACTATTTATCGTTCTTGGGCCTTTATTTATTTCCCTTTACGAAACATATGCCCGAAATACACGAGGCTAGTTTTTCAAGCCAGTATAGTAAGCTAGTGCTAGTAAGCTAGCAAGCTAGTGCGTCTATCTTCGTGTATACAAAACTAGCTTAATTTTCAGGCTAGTAAGCTAGTGCTGAAGTTTTAATAGCTTGCCGTTCTATTTTTTGAGCTAGTAGCGCCCCCCACCACCGATTTCGCTAGCCTGGCTTGTGTACTATCTTCGTGCGGCCGGTGAAGCTAGTATCCGTCGGGCTAGTGCCATTTGTCCATACACGTTTTTTTCAATATATCTTCAAGTAATTCATCTAGTACACATTTACATAGTTTTTTAAGTAATTGTTTCATTCATGCTATGTTATTTTTTACGAATTACGTTCATATTGACGTTTTTTTTACGACACTTTGCAAACGTACTGGCACTCGAACTGACTTAAAATTACTGGCATCATGTAGACAGCACTAGCCTGGGTTCAAGCCAGGACAGTTTTACTAGCTTACTAGCTTATTAACTAGCTTACTATACTGGCTTGAAAAACTAGCCTCGTGTATTCCGGGCAATACAGTATTTAATCTGAGCTCAAAAGACGAGCGACGTGAGATACCTACATCGTAGCGAAAACGTCAGGAACATGTTTGGCTCGGTTATGTAACGTTAAGTATACGATACCTTCCCTACATCATCGGCAGCAATTAGGTTGCGAAACTTTAATAGCACTGGGAACGCTCGGCATTTAATCGAAAGTTCATACTCGTAAAAATTAATAATATTGACTAGAACAATACACATAAACTTTCGACTAAATCAAACCTGAACAGGGATTTCCGCGAACCTCGAAAGGTAGCTGAGAGCCAAGGTAGTTTAAATTCTAAAGTGTTCCAAACTATGCAATTTGGGATGTTGATTCGGCGATCATTGTACCGATAGTTGTTTCCGTAAACGGTCTCATGGCGAAGTCTCGACCGACATCTCGTTGTTGTGGTTGGATCGAGGGTCAGATTCAGAAGGCGGTAGTCCTGGACGGCGGGGTTCGGCAGTTCCTTTCTCTGCAGCCCTAACGCGTCTGCACCCTAGGTTAGGTTTTTTATAATTTTTTTATTGTTTTTAATGTTTTTGACGTAGTTTCATATTTTACTTTTATAAAAATGTTATGTACCTATGTACTTATGTAACACTGATAATGAATAATAGTTTTTTATGCAATAGTTTTATAAGAGGGTTCAAAAACGGTGAGTGGTGCGTGTAACAATTTGAAACGAAGCCGAAAATTGTTAATATAAACGCCTTAAGCCTTTTTTTACCTCTTTATACAACGTTGCATAGGTACATAACTTTTTCTACGACTGGGGATTAAATAAAATCCAAGAATGCGAACTAAACAGCATTACAGCATAAAAAAGAGCGGGAAGTTGGATAGTGACAAATGACAGTCGACAGAAAACGTAATCATAGACACGGTAATATGTATTATATGCCTGTCGGAAACACAGCGTCGCATTTGAAGAAGCATGTGTTAACTCACCTTGATTTTAGGGTTTATACTTACAAATTCGGAGCGCATTTATGGGTCTCGAATAACTTTATCTGTCAAAGTCACCAGAAGGCGCGAACAGCGTTCTATCTTGTCTTTGCGTGTGAAACTCGCCGCCATTTACGACTGAAAAAGTTTAATACGCTTAGAATTTATAGTATTTCGGTCAAAAAGCTGATATTTTTATTACTTTCAAAGTTAGACATGAGTGAAAAAAGTGAGGATCACCCTGATCAAATGGATAATCGCCCGCCCGAGGAACGTGAACCCAGGTATGATGCGTCAGGGTCCTCATCTGACTCGGAGTCAGAAAGGCCTGAGTTTAAAAGGAGACATAGCGGGGAAGACCCTCGTATAGACGTCTTAATGAACCAGGTAGGCATGCTTACACAATTTTTTCACCAACAACAGATGGGCGGCTCGTTTATTCAGCCCAAATCAGTGCCCACAACATCAACATCCACTTTTTTAATGAATCCGACTGGATTAGAAACTAAAACTCTTATATTGAGAAAATTAGAAGCGGGAGTAGATAAAGAGAAGATTCTGAAGCAAGCTATTCCTGAAAGAGTGGAAATAATTAAAAACCTACAACAGTTTGGTTTACCTTTCTGGAGGGAGGTAAAGTATGTGAAAAGCCTACAGACATTTATCGCCACACCAGCCTTCAGTGATTTAAAAATTAACGAAGAATTGTGCAACTTCAATAAGGAGAAGGATTATTTGTTAGGAACAGAGAGAGTCATGGCTGGTTTAAGCAATGGTATCTTGGAGCAGAGAGAGTTGGTGCGCATGGGTCTTCAAGAGATTGTTGACTGGAGCTTTAAGAGCCCTAAGGAGTTAACTCCGGATGCCTTGTTCAGTAAATTATCTGAGAAATTTAGTGAGGGGTCAACATACAGCAAAAGTGTTGATGATTGCCTCAAAGTAGTATGCGGAAAGAGGGCTGAGTGTATAGAAACAAGGAGGGAGCGGATCCTTCATGAATTGAATGATAAAACACCTATACAGAAGGCAATTAGAAATATACCTCCAAATGAGGAGTATCTTTTTGTACCTCAACGCCTATCACAACTTGTGCATTCATTAGGTGGCCCAGCGGCCTGGCTCAGCATCCCAAATACTAGCAACAAAAAACCAAACTTTAAGAGAAAGTATGAAGAGGGACAATCAAACAGCTTTAATAAGAAGCCAAAGCGGCCATTTCTTAAGCAAAATGACAAGGGAAAAGGGAAAGGAAAAAGATCTTCCTTTCAGGGCCGACAGCAATATTATGTGTCAAAGGATCAACACAGAGGCAAGGAGAAACAATGACTATGTAAGGAGCTTCAGGGGGGGATGCTTAGCAAGTTTTCAAGACAGATGGAAGGAATTAGGAGCCAACAAATTTGTAATCAGAGCTATAACAGCATCTCGCATACCCTTTGTTCAAAAGCCTCCTTTGATTTTCCCTACTGCACACACTATAAAGAAGTTTGCAACAAATCCCTCCAAACAAATGTCAGAGGAAATAGAAAGTCTACTACAGACAGGTGTCCTAAAAAGAAGACCCAATCAACAACCATGCTTTCTGTCAAAGATGTTCCTTGTAAAGAAAAGCGACGGAGGCATAAGACCAATTTTCGATCTCAGAGGTCTCAACAAGTATGTAATAACAAAGTCATTTCACTTGATCTCCCATGCTTCGGTACCAAGTTTTCTGCAGCCAGGCGACTGGCTAGTCAAGATCGATATTTCCCAAGCTTACCTACATGTACCAATAGCACCATCCCACCAGCCATTTTTATGCATGAGCTATCAGGGAGAGATCCTTCAAATGACATGCCTTCCTTTCGGTCTCAGCTCAGCACCTCGCCTTTTTGGGATAACTTGCTGGGTCGCGGAGACCCTACGCAAGAGAGGTTGTCGAGTTCTAGTCTACCTAGACGACTTTTTTTTTTTATGCAAGACTGACCAACGTTTGACTTCAGTCGCACCTGATGGTAAGTGACGACGAGGTCGAAGGTGTAGCACGCTGGTTCAGTAACAGCCTATTCACTCTTGACTTGAAGAGACCCAAATTATATCTTGCCGGGAATACAGACGAAGGGAGCGAATTCCATTCCTTAGCAGTCCGCATTAGGAAGGTAGAAGCGAATCGCTTCGTGCGAATGAATGGAATATTCACAACGTAAGGATGAAACTGCTCCCCTCGCCTGGACGTCCGGTGATGGAACGGAGATGGCGGAATTAAATCGTGCAATTCCTGAGCACACTCTCCAAAATGTATCCTGTAAAACACAGACAAACTAGCAACCTTGCGGCGATGCTCAAGGCTCTGCAACCTTACACTCACTAATTTAGGATCGCCAATGAGTCTGCGAGCTCGGCGTTCTATTGAATCCAAAGCGGCCAACTGATACTTGGCAGACCCGTCCCAAAGGTGGCAACAGTACTCCATACACGACCGAACCTGCGCTTGGTAAAGTGTTAGGAGCTGTTCCGGCATGAAGTACCGCTTCACCCTATGTAAGACTCCTAGTTATTTAGCAGCGGATTTCGCTTTGGCCTCAATAGTGGTGCCGAAGTTCAGCTTAGTGGTAAATTTAACCCCAAGCAGCTCGAGGTGGTCTGTAATTGTTAAGGACACATTCCGGAAAGCAGGAGTCAAGTTAAAAAGGCTCTTTTTGGCGGTGAATAAACACGCCTGTGTTTTGGAGGCGTTAAACCTAACCAAGTTAGCTTCGCCCCACTCATCAACGGCCTTCAAGGTCTGGTTCGTTCGCTCAACCAAAGCTTTCCTTAAGGACTCAGTCTCTCCACCGGTAGTTTGGGCCTCAGAAAAATATCTCTCAGTCACCGTACTGTCGTCTGCATACCCAAAGATACCGGGTTTAAGCAGATCGTTAATATGCAGCAAAAAGAGGGTGGCTGAAAGAACCGAACCCTGAGGCACTCCGGCATTTATTGCCATGCGATCTGATGTGCAACCATCCACTACGACCCTAATAGATCGCTGCCCCAGGAAATCGGAAATCCAAGAGCATAAACCAGCGGAGATTCCGTACGCAGAGAGCTTGCCAAGGAGGCCGTCATGCCAAACCCTATCGAAGGCCTTGGAAATGTCGAGAGACACAGCGAGGGCTTCGCCGCGCTTCTCGATGGCCTCGCTCCAAATGTGGGTAGCGTACACAAGTAGGTCCCCAGTAGACCGATTTCGGCGGAAGCCGTATTGCCGGTCGCTGAGGAGATCGTTACCTTCAAGGTACGCAAGGAGCTTGTTGTTCAAAACACGTTCCATAATCTTGCAGAGTATGGAAGTGATTGCGATGGGACGATAATTCGATGGGTCAGCACGGCTACCCTTTTTAGGCACAGGCTGCACGTTAGCAAGCTTCCACGCTTCGGGAACTTTTCTCATCCTTAGGGAAAGTCGATACAGGCGCGTCAAAACAGGAGACAACTCAGGGGCACACATTTTTAAAACGATTGCTGGAATTCCGTCGGGACCACTAGCCTTATTCACATCTAGACAGCGCAGTGACTTCAGTACTTCCCTTTGGTGAATACGCACCTCAGCCATTGATACTTCGCAGCGGGGCAAAGAGGGAGGTACGGCACTACCAGCGTCTAAATGTGAATTTTCCGCAAATAGAGAGGCAAACAAGTTCGCTTTCTCTTCCGCAGTGTGGGCCAGTGAACCGTCTGGTTTCAGCAGCGGAGGTAGTGATGGACGACAGAAATTCAACTCAACCGATTTCGCGAGTGACCAAAACGCTTTGCTCCCAGATGGGTATGCGGCAAGTTTGGCCCCTAGACGACGAACATGGAGGAATCGAGCTTTCTGCATGACCTTCTTGCAGAACTTGGCAGCTTTGTTAAATAACTGTTTCTTAATGCATACATCCGGAGCTTTGCAGCTGCGAGCATCAACCCATGATAAATACGCTTCGTGCTTTAGCGCTTCCGCTTGAGCACACTCTGCATTAAACCACGGGCGAGCTGCGCCACCAACAGCTACGTCAGAGTAGGGGATGTAATACTCCATACCCCGCCGCAACACGTCAGTAACGGCTGCTGCACAGCTCGACGGATCATCGCTATTGAAACAAGTTGGCTGCCAAGGATAGGATGCAAAGAAATGCCGCATCTCGTCCCAATCTGCTGACTTGTATCGCCACACACGGCGCGAGCCCTTCGGGCTAAGGACGGGAGGTGAGTGGTGCGACACAGATTTCACCAGACAGTGGTCAGAAGTTCCCAATGGGGATGACACTGACACGTTATATCTGTCCGGATCGGTTGTCAGCAGAAGGTCCAGGCAATTAGGCGTGTGACTCGCAACATCCGGAATGCGGGTTGGTTGGTCGACCAGCTGAGAGAGATCCAGCGATAACGCAAACTTGCGCGCCTCTCTCCCTGCGTGATCAGTGAACTGGTATGGGCACAGCCACTCTTCGTGATGAGCATTAAAGTCCCCCAGAAAAACCAATTGCGCACTCGGGTACCGTTGCAGAGCCACACCCGCCGCATCACTAAGTTGCTCAAAGAGCCTGGTTGTCTCCTGGTCACCGCTGTGTGATCGGTAAACCACGGCGTAAACAATTTGCTCAACACCGAGGTCCACCAGTAGCCATAAACTGGAAAGGTTAGGCCCCTCAAGGTTACGGAGACGCCGATAGCAGATGTCATCGCGAACAAACACGCACACACCAGCCTTCTGCACAAAAATGTGCTCTAGGGCATAGCCGGGGTAGTGCAGGTACGACGCGTCAATAGGACATCCGATCTGCGTCTCGGTGAGGCAGAGCAAGTGAGGCTTCTCAGTCTCAAGATGGTGGTGGACTGGCACGAGATTGGAGTGCAAGCCTCGGATGTTCGAGAGGTGCACTTTGAGTGAGAGGACGTGCTTCCGCTGAAAAAAACACTTGCTCTTATTTTTGTTTTTTGCCATTAAAATTATGTGAATAGGCTTGGAAGGCGGCAGTTGCACAGATGCTAAGCTGCTCGCCCAGCAGCACACAAACAGTCTGCTACACGCTGGAAGCCTGATCTGGAGACTGCGGGGACGCCCGAACCCCCCCGAAGACGGCTGTCGGGTCCTCTCTCCGGTCGCAAGCCGGCACTACAGCGCGCCTCCGGGATTTTTCACAGTTGGCGGGGCAGCCTTTCGGGGTTAGCTAAGTCCCTACTTGGGCCCCCAACTACCTGCGGTCGGCCAGCGGAGAACCGTGCTTCGGATCCCGCTACCCTCCGCGACCAGGCATCCGGTGCAACAAATTGATGGCACTGAAACCGGCTAGCAAGCAAAGCAATACCGTTCAGACCCGCCTTCCCAAAATGGCTACAACTGCCTTCATGTCGGAACACGATCCGGAGATCATTTAGCGACATGGCTTAGGCAGGAGGGTGGTGACAAGCCGCGGCTATAAAGCCTACCACCAGAGAGTGCTGGTCATTTGGCGCTACCCAGGGGACACGTGTGGGTATCTAGAGCTAAAGCCCACGGACGCGACAGCAGCTTTATCCCCCAAAACGACTTCCTCTTGGCCCATCAGGACAGGACAATTTTGTCCAGCCAAGCCGCGGAGGCTCTGGAACTCTTGGGGTCATTAGGCTGGCAGGTGAATCTAAGGAAATCTATAGTAGAACCAACACAAAAGGTAGAGTATCTAGGCATTACGTGGGATACCAAGTGCAGTCAGATGGGACTGACAAGACAAAAGGAAGATACAATAGAACAGTACCTAATAAAGATGAAAAATCAACAAAGATGCAGTCTCCGACAGCTGCAACGCCTTTTGGGACTTCTGAACTTTGCGTGTTTCGTGATTGCGAGAGGACGGCTACACTGCCGTTATTTACAAATGTTCTCTCGTCAGTTCAGAAGGAATGCATACCGCACTCTGATTATTCCCAACAAAGCTGTGGAAGCCATGGACTGGTGGCTCGGAGCCATCAGAAACGCGACAGTTCCATTGTATTTACCCCCTGTAAATCACTTTCTTTCGACAGATGCATCCGATCGAGGATGGGGCGCGCACATGGACAAGTCAATACTAGCAGGTACTTGGAACCGTCAACAACGCCGTTGGCACAGCAACAAGAAGGAGATGTATGCTGTACTGTCCGCAGTGAGAGCTCAGGGTCGGACCCTAGAGAACACTCACGTCCTTTTACAGACCGACAACCAGACCCTGGTCTCATACATTCGGAAAGAGGGAGGGACAAGGTCAGTGGGTCTACTCAACCTGACTTACCAACTGCTGACCCTTGTCGACCAGCGGAACATCACCCTTTCGGCTCAGTATCTTCCGGGAAGGTACAACACAGTCGCGGATCGGTTGTCTCGGGGGCAACCGCTTCCAGAGTGGCATCTTCTCCCAGCTGCCACCGCAGAGGTGTTCAGACTGTGGGGAACACCCGAAATAGATTTGTTTGCCTCCGAAAGATCGGCCATTCGACCAAGGTATGTAAGTTTAGACCCAGCCGACTGTGGGGCAGAATTTATAGACGGATTCAGTCGAAGGTGGGACTACCATTTAGCGTGGCTTTTCCCTCCTCCAAACTTAATACCAAGGGTACTAGCCCATTTGAACAGAGCACGGGGCACTTACTTATTAGTGGCACCCAATTGGTCCCAACCATTCTGGAGGGCAGACCTCCTATCTCGGACAAACAACCGACCATACCAGATTCAGAACCTCAAGGAGGTATTGGTAGTAACCGAGCCCCACCATCGGTAGACAAACTGGACCTGCAGATTTGGAGAATTGGGGGTGGGGAGCAAAGATTTCTACATGGTCAAGAGAGGAGAAGAGTTTGTTGAAAAAAGGTTGGAGAGCATCAACACTTGAAACCTACAAGCCCGCCATACAGCGATGGATAAGATGGTGCAAGGAGCGACAGATTGATCAGAGGTCACCAAGAGCAGAGGATGTTGCCCAGTTTTTGGCCAGAACCCACATAGAGGAGGGGCTCTCTTACAATACTATGTTACTCCATAAGTCAGCAATATCGACATACTGTGGCCAAGCAGAGAAGATTTTTTCTAGCTTTCTGGTAAAGAATACCTTAAGGGCTATCCAGAATACCAAGCCTACAGCACAAAAATGCCCAGTGTGGGATTGCAGACTGGTTTTGGATTGGTTGTGTAACACACCAGCTGATAATACTCTATTTGAGGCAGCAAGGAGAGCAGCTATTCTGTTACTTTTAGCCTCAGGCCGTCGAGTACATGACCTAACACTACTGAAAATATCAAAGGCTCAGTTTTTAGACCTTGGAGAGATGATCCATTTATGGCCTTCATATGGATCCAAGACTGACAAAGGTACAAAACGGCAGTCCGGATGGGAATTGCGAAGGCATGAAAGTGAGGGCGTTTGTCCAGTGACATGGATCCGCCGATATTTATTGTTGAGCCAGGAGAGAAGAGAAACTAAAAAGGAGATTTCTAACTTGTTTATTACAATCCGGGGTGAGATTAAGCCTGCCTCTAGAACCCTGATTGGTGGATGGGTACGCTCTGTGCTGAAAGACGTAGGTATTGATGCTCCCCCAGGTAGCTGTCGCTCAGCCGTGGCTTCATTAGGATGGCTTGAGAAGCGCCCAATAGAGGAGATCCTGCAGAGAGGTAACTGGCAGAGTGTCGAGACTTTTGCAAAACATTATTGCCGAGAAATAATTACACAGGAACGCGAATTTACTAGGGTTAATTTACTTGACAACTTTAGTAGTATTTAGTTATTAGTTGTTGATCTCAGTTAAGTTAATTTGTTTTAGACAAGTACAGTCTATATAAAGGAGTGTTATTAATTATTTATTTTGTTATGTTTTTGCATATTGAGTTAAGTAACTCAATCCAAGCACAGGTGTGTCTTATGTTTGTTTTTATTACAATTTTCTTTTCTCTATTACTACTGTGTTTAAATGTTTCATCAATGCGTGTGTATTCCTAGTCACCAGCAGATAACAAACACATCTTCAAATGCGACGCTGTGTTTCCGACAGGCATATAATATAACCGTTTTACCTAACAATAAAACGATTTTTATTTGCCGAGAGAAACACAGCGTCGCAGGAAGGTTCTTCCTGGTGAAGACTCTATGACCAAGGAATCTATGGACTTGGCATATTGTTCTATATATTCAATCAGTTATGCAGATATCATGCATTTCGACATAGAATTCTGAAAAATATAGTTGTCTCTTTTTTCTAAAGCTTTATTTTCAGTTATTTAAAAGAGACAACAATACGCCGGTGGGTTTCAAATTTGGCAACACTTGTCATTGTCGGACGTCTAAATGCCTAAATGCGGCCGGGAGCCATTTTATGTTCCACTCAGTTAATAGTAATTGAACTGTCAAAACACCGTGGTTGTTTTAAAAAATAAATGATATCTCGCGTTTTACGGAATTTTGCTGTGAAAAAACTTTAAAATGAAGTGAAGAAACATTTTATAATAATGCCAAAGTGTAGTGTAGTGGGCTGTGGTATAACAAAACCAAAACCAAGGATCTTTATCATTGCACGGGTATGTAACATTTATTTATTGAAATATTGGTTACTATCAACATTATTGAGTGTTTAAAGTACAAATTGCAATATTATTATTGTAAAGATTAAGATGTGTTACGTATTAATGTAATCTTTAGCTAATTTATGGATATTTTTACATCTAATATGTCGATCAGTAGATGGCTAGTGTTGTTCTATAAATATCGATATCTCTTATTTAAGTCGGCAATTCCTTAACTTTTTAAATTTTTGTTCATATGTATATTATAGTTTTTAACCTATTCCTTATTGTATTGGTCTAAAAGAAGCAATAAATTCCAAGCTCTCGCCACAAACGGATGTACTGAAAGATGAATGTTGATCATTTTAAGATATAATATACAAGTTACAAGCAAGGAAAGGTTTTGTAAATTGATTTAAAACTGCATCTTAACATTTTTTTTTATCTTTTCAGCCTACCAAGAAGCGACTTTAAAACGAAGAAGTGGTTGGAAGCAATCGGTACAGAAAATATCCGGCCTAATTTGACAGATATTTTTATCTGCTCCTTGCATTTCCATGAAGATTCATTCAATAAAACCCTGGGTGTTATTCGATTGCGAGATGACGCAGTGCCATCATTACAACCATCACGCACCAGATAAGATCAAACATCAAGTATAGGAAGATACCTACGTACTTTACTTTTTAGTAAAAATCTAATAAAGCTATTTAAGTAATCACTAATTTGTTTCATTCTATATGTGATCAAAGTAACCCCACGTAATAAAAATATAAATAACTTAAAAAGTACTGAACCGATTTTTGTGTTTCTATTTTTATGGTTTACTTTACATAATGAGAGTAAAAAGCAGTGGTTTCAAAGTAACCCGATTTTCAATGTAACTTTGATCTAACGTAACGTTTTAATTTTTTTCTGAAAAAACAGTGCTATTTCTTTTCCTGCGAAGATAAAAAACGAGAAAAAAACCGATTACCTATTATAATTTTTTTTCATATTTTTGAGTTTATTAGGATCGCCAAAAAGAGATGTCAAACTCTAAAATTGATCATAGTAACCTCGGGTTACAGTTTTTATATAAAACATAAATATAACTTAATACTAATTTAAACTATTTTTTACATATCATCTTAACTCCTGGTTGTCCTCTAAAAGATAGGACTTTAAGCTTAGTTTTTAATATTTTTTTAAACACAAAACTATCGTGGGATAAATATATTTGTATAGAAGGGGGTAACTCACGTTTTATAAGTCGAATATAAATAAAAACTTTAAACTAAATGCACATACATAAATACAAGTCTTTAAACGTCGTAGCAAGTTTTTGATTCATCGATTAAATTTGTAACATTAGGGCAGCACTAGAATAACTGTCAAGACGCCATTTATTGTTCCAGGCTGGCACGTTTTTCTTGTAGGTATTTCACCTCCTTAGGATTCTTTACTCATTGTGAAGACTACAATGACAAGATAGAACGCTGTTCGCGCCTTCTGGTGACTTTGACAGATAAAGTTATTCGAGACCCATAAATGCGCTCCGAATTTGTAAGTATAAACCCTAAAATCAAGGTGAGTTAACACATGCTTCTTCAAATGCGACGCTGTGTTTCTCTCGGCATATAATAATCGTTTTATTGTTAGGTAAAACGGTTATATTATCGTTTTTTCAACTGTCATTTATATTTGCGTTTTCCTGGTGTTGTCAGCAATTATTTTAGTTCTGTTACTTTTTCAAACGATATAAATTAAGTTTGTTAAGTTGGCAGTTTTGATTTTCGTTGTAAATTTATGGTAAATTTAGTGTTTTATATTTATCTGTTGGATTCACACTAGGAGGAATAATGACTGGAGAACGCATCCGCGAGCGCCAGTAAGGGACAAAGATATTCTGGCTTTTGTGGCGCAAAATAAAACAATTGACTATAGTTTTGCTTTAAAGGACATTCTTTATAACAAAAATATTAGCCTATTCTGTATGAATTACCGCAACTTTGGTTGAAAACTCTAGAAAACTCCAATTGACAACATTTCATATTTTCAATAAGTCTCAATTCTAATGGTGTTTTATTAAACATGTGTTAACTATACAAAAAAAAATTTTTTTGGATTTTATTCGCTTGAACTTTTGGAAAAAATCGTAATTTTGTGTAAACCGGAAGTATGACGTCACTTTACCAAAATAAGTTATCTGTACCAGTACTCATTTTCTTACGGTTGACGTTTGATAATTTGTTTGTCAACAACTGTCATAGCCATAACTATTTCTTGTTCAAGCTCACTTGCCTCATAAATTAAATACATACATTCATACGTTGTTTGAGATAATAAATCACAAACTACTTGGCATTCACTCACTGGACTTAGATACCTCTGTAAAAATTACAGACTTGGCATTCTTTAACCGAACACCAATATACCTATCTACCTTTGAAACAATAAAATAAAGCCCTACAGAGGACACAGCGGCAAGTGATATGGATAACTTAGCACAGATAAGAGGGGCTAGAGGACATGTCTTCGTCGGACGTTGTCGTTTATGTCGAAGTGAAAAGAGATTCAGGAAAATGTATAGTGCAATGCAGAGTCAGTCCAGAGCAGAAGATCCGCTCGAAGCTAAACAAAGTGACTGCATGTATAGGTGAAACCAGTGAGACTGTCTGGATGTTTCCTGTCATGACTGCAAGGCTTCTGAAGGGGGTTGCAAACACCAATTATGATTTTTGATGTGGCTAGTAAAGAAGACAGAGGAGCCTTCGACAACTTCTATGTAGGAAATATGAGCAATTTTAATTTAAATAAAGCTTTTTTTTCATAATATCTTTATTATTTACATTTCACTTTATGACTACGTTGTATTTCTAATGAGCTATGGATCCCTGTTGTAAAAGGAAAGTATTTTTGCATTCGGCAATAAAACAATATTTACTAAATGCATACGCATATTGCTTGTAGTTTTTGCCTTGTTACATGACTTATTGGAGCATAATATACATTCAATTAATACAATTTGGCAAGGTAACTGAATTAAGAAAATTTGATTGACCGTATGACTGTCAGGCCGTCAGTGTCAAGTCAAGTCTGCGAACTTTTTTTTCAGTTGCCCTGGAATCTTGGTGACGTCACTTTCCCAACCTTGTGACATACGCTCTTTTAAAATGAACTGTTTTTCAAATGGATTTTTTGCATTATAAAATCACTTTTTCAGAAAAAAATAAAAATACGGGTACATTAAAATTTCATCTTCTTTCCAATAAACTCATTAAAATTAGGAGTTAAAAATATGAAATGTTGTCAATTGTATTTGTTTGTTCCCCTCCAACTTTGACAGTTCTGAAGGGACCAGTTTGGAGTGCAACAAAAATATGTGAGACTATGACAAGGACGGACGAAAATAGCGCCGTCTCTGCCATACCTATGGAAAGTTACATAAGACCATCCCGTTCCATCGTGGTATTATTATTAGCACGCTCCGTCTAGGTTAATGGTAATTATGTCTATGGATTCACAGGACACCTGTCTTAGCAGTTGCATTATATCACATAATAACTCTAGGGTCTTTATGAAGTATAGACTAGATACTTTTGAAAAATTGCATAAGACATGCTTTTTTATTCGTTCGCAGGACCATATAATTTACAGATAAAAGTACCGGAGTAGAAAAAGGAAATACTAATATGATTTCCATAAAGTAATGCTCGCTTCAATAAGTTATTATTTTAATTATTAGAAGTTTCGACATTAAACATTTACATGGGTACACTTCAAAAGTCATCCGGATTCTGTTCCCACGCGCGCTCCATGTTGAAGATGTCCCGCTTGATGGTGTCGTCGTGGGGCAGCAGCCGCGCGGCCGCCTTCATCTCGTCGACGGCCTTCCCGAGGTAGCCGAGCCGCGCCAGCGCCGCCGCGCGCCGCGCCACGCACGCCGCGCGCGCTCGCCGGTTGGCCTCGCACGCCGGCACCAGCAGCTCCAGCGCCGTCGAGCAGTCGTTCACCTGCAACACGATTGTACACTAACAAGAGCTGCCAACCACCGGAACCTGTATCGACGATTGTGCGATGTCGTTCCGTTATCTTGCTAAATGTGGTAGTCCTACCACATTTAGCAAGATGATAGATAACAACCGGAATGCCCCTACCTCTCTTTGTACTTAGTTTAATAACCGGATGCGGACATAGTTACCACGGGTCCAAATTACCGTAAATCTGTCCCGACTTAACCAAAAAGGATTTGGTTAAGTCGGGACAAATTTACGGTAGAAACACTGCGTAAGAGGCAAGCGCGCGCTAGTCTCCGCTGATAGCCCTCAGAGTTGCTTACGCATTTGTTGAAGTTGCCGAGCGCGAAGTGCGCGGCGGCGCGGTTGGAGTAGAGGCTGGGCAGGCGGTCGGACAGCAGGATGCCGTGCGAGTAGGCGCTGATGGCGCCCAGGTAGTTGTCGGCGCGGAAGAACTCGTCGCCCTTGTTCTTGCACCACTCGGGGTCCTGCTCCTCCGGCCGCAGGTCCTCCGACACGAAGCCTGCGGATTGCGCACCAAGTGGGATTAATCTTATCAGTTTCGCTCCAAAATTACAGTTTAGGATAAGCTTTTATTGCCGACTGTACTCTTTTTCACAATCATCTAGTCTAGTATATTATACTCAATTACGCATCGAGAGGAGTCTTATAATAATAAAAGGAGCGAGTTGCTATGCCGACTACCGGCTACCTTCTGGCTCCAGCATCAGATCAGATCAATGGTACCATAATATTGCAGACTCACCGAACTTACATACCTACTGTGTGCAAAATCTCATCGCAATCGGTTTTGTAATTAAAGACAGGATTTTAAAAATAAATAGGACGGTGTCGGCTGAATAGCACCACCCCATCTCCCGCGGGTGTCATAGAGGCGACAAAGGGAAAGAATCCACGCTTGGGCAGCAGCGTCCGTCGCAACCCAATCTACAGCTATTGCGGTCGCCAACCCGCTTGGCAAGCGTGGTGACTATGGCAACAGCGCCCCAAGATACTTAAGTGAGACCTACATCCAGCAGTGAACGTCTTACCTACGACTGAAATAGTGATATGAAATTATGAAAAAGGATCCTAACATTCATAAGTAGGTGTGACGACCGAAAGATGAGTGTGTACGAGCCAAATGCGGCGACTGGTAATATATATCGTATCGTATTATATTCGATGGTCAAATGATGATAAGTAGGGCGAGCTGATAATGCTGATGGCCGCACCTGTGGCGCGGCGCGCCAGCGTGACGTTGGTGAGCCAGGCGTCCTCCTCGGCGCGCGCGGACTCGCGGCTGGGCGTGGGGAACACGCGCGGCGTGTGGCGCACGTCCACGCGGCCCGCGCGCCGCGGCGCGTGCTTCTTCTCCACGTACTCGGACTTCACCGGCGTCTGTCACACGCGGAGACCGAGGACTTGTAAATCGTATTTATATAGAATGAAAAGATACTAAGCTACTTTTGCAGTGAAAGAATATGAATGATGCAGATACAAACATGAATAAATTAATTGAAAAGCCTATGCCAGAATCTTACACAGCAAGACCTCCTGTTTCATATAAAGACAAAACTTGCATACTAATACTTGAACCGATAAAATCGAATGTATACCACTAAATTAAGCCAATCAAATTGACATGGTTATTTTTAGTAAGTATAGGACTCTCGCCAGTTCTTACCTTGGCCGGAGTCCTCGGGCGACGGGTCGCAGTTGCAGCCTGTGCTGCTTTCTTCTCCGTCACACTCTCCTCCGTTTTCTTCTCTACCTTTGGTTTGTCATCTGTCACCTCTTCTATTACCACCCCGCTTTTCTTGTCGTCCGGCAACTCAATAATTTTGGCCTCGTTCCCGTCGGCGTTCAACCGCCACTCTTCTAAGGCATCCATGGCTATCTTCCTCTGCTGGTCCCTCCTCTGGTCCATCAGCTCATGATGTCTCGCGTCGATCTCCATCGCCTTTTGCACCGTGAACCGGTCCATTTCACTCTTCCTTATCCTCTTTTGCTCAGACTCCTCCTTGGCTTTCTCTTGGCATTTTTGTAGTATCTCCTCTCTCAGTTTCATCTTTTCTGCTTTTGTTAAATCTTTCTCCAGCTGTTCCCACTCCAGCTCTTCTCTCTTCACGAGGTCCAGGATGATGAGGTCCTCCTTGACGACGCACCTGCTCTGGTCGATGTCGACGTCATGCTGCAGGAACACCTCCCACAGGAAGGGGCTGTAGTGCGCCTTGATGTAAGAGTCGGCGGCGAACAAGTCCACCTTCTCCTTCTTCCCTTGGCTGAGAGGGACGGTTATATTAATTGCCGTCGGAGTCTGCTTCCAAGTAAACTCTTTTACTATAATAGGCATTATAAATGTGATTTGTAAAATGTATTTATGTTAGCACAACCTATGTGATCTACAAAGTTAATGACAACCGCATGACAACGTCTGTAAACAAGTGTAGTCGGTTGCTATGGTTATTTTGCGCGTCAGTGTCGTGTAGGTTCTCGAGGGGAGAGTGTACCCTCAGGCCGAGAGGCAGGGCATTTTAAATTGTATGTGTGTCATGCTCATGACCTTTGCCACAGCTGAGGTTTTATGTACCATTACAAATTGTCGTCACAAAACTGATAGCAATAGAACTCTTCTTAACGACTCACGCTAATTTGGGAATCACGCTCACTTCAATGTAATTGTATAATTTTAGCATAACTAGGGTTCTATACTACTACACATGCCGGGGACCTCAACTTCCCGGTCTACGAGGAAGAGGAGGGAGCGATCACTGCAGCCACCGACTCCCAGCGACCTACGATCGCTTCATCCGGTTTGTGGACGATAGCACTATAATATAAATGTTGGGCAATAGTGCTATATAGTATAGGGCTATATAGTATATAGATACTATATCTACTCTTTCATAATCGTCATCTAGAAGCGATCAGCCCGTTGCCACTATAACTATACAAGATAATCCCACTATCTAATAAGCATGTTGATTTGGTAGGGATACTCCGAGGGCTTACCGCGAAAATCTTGGTTCACAAATTCCGAACGATTGTCTCTGTCACTGGAATTACAACGCCCGAACTTTGATTTTCATGGTAGCCCGTCATAACTGCTACGTTATACAAACAAACAAGTCTATAATTAAAATATCCGTCTTATCAGAGCCACCACTCTCGCCAGTCGGCACTGCGAGCTAGACGTCCGCGCGGAGCGGCGAGCACTACATACGATATTAAACAGATCAAAGTCACTAGTAGTTTATATGTATTGTGTTGACCTATTATTACAATCGTGAAAGAGTAGTGTTTCTTGTTAAGTTATACAGGATAGTACAGTAAACATGAGTGGTCGCGTACAAACCGGTGAGTCTCGTTCCCATTTACTTTAATTGAGTGACAGAAAGATAACAATGTTTGTAGCATCGCGGCACACGGTTGTTGACGTTGATCTTTAAATAGTTAAATGATAACTGAGAGTTAAAAAGTGCTCCCAATTGACGTGATGTGAAGATAGTCAGATTATGTCACTTTTGTGACGATAGTTAAGCAATGAACTCTGTATGGAAATTATGTTTTTTGCCTTTTTTCGCATTGTCATACTGCTTAAACGAGCATCAAATCTAAGAATTTATAGAAATTTAAATTATTTTTGTAGTAGTCACACTAATGAGGGCCTTTTTTAAACTCTCAACTATGATAATTGCTGGGGTGTATTATTTGTCAACCCAGTAGTGGCGGCGAGTAAATATTTTCCTTAGACAGGACGAAGCCAATATAGCAAATAAAAGTAGCCTATGGATTGGGATTGGATTAAAAAATTGGGATCTGTTTTATGTCTTATTAACATGGATTCAGCTTACGATTTTGATTAGAATGATTAGAGATAGCCTGGTTTTTTCGAAATGTGACTATAGACACTTGATTAAACAACGCGGTTCGTAAAAGATTTCGCGCTTCTCGAAAACTATAACTGACTTCCGAATTATAATCATTAAATTTTTAGATGGTAAAATAATGAACTTTTATTAAGAGACATTGAGCCAGTCAATAACTGGCTCAATGTCTTTACATGTACAGTCAAGGTAAAAAATATCGACTCAAACAAAGTGCCAAAATATGTATACAGTTACCTAGTAAGACAGTAGGGTCCATGTATATCAATTTTGGCACTTTGACCACATCTATATCTTTGACTTCGATTGTACCTAATGCAAAATGTTAGATGGACAAGATAGGTAGGGAACTTTCCCGCAGTTCACCAGTTTACCTTGGGCTAGTGAAGAAAAGGCACTTTGGGCTCCGTCTTGCCTAAGACGGAGGCATAATTCATTGAATATTTGTAACAGTTTTCTTTAAGCCTTTACAAGGCGCAAGGAATATGTCCGACCATTATTTGAACTTGATTTTAAAGTTAATGGGGTTCAGTTTTGCGTAGTTTTGACTCTCTTAGGCCCGTTAAAGGGTTAAAACAACGTACTAGCTAGTGTCGCGCTGTCTAACTACAAGAGCGTGTCCGCAGTGCTGGGCGCCGTGGCCCCGGACGCGCTGGGCCGCACGCTGCCGCACGAGCACCTGTCCATGGAGTTCACGCACTTCTACCGGCGGCCGCCGTCGGCGCTGGCCGACAAGTTCCCCGCGCGCATCTCGCTGCAGACGGCCGGCTACCTGCGCCAGTACCCCTACTCCTCCAAGTACAACCTCACGCTCAACGACGCCGACACGGCGCAGGCCGTCATCAACGACGTCAAGATGTTCAAGCAGTCGGGCGGAGGTAAGCAGGAGTCGTTCAGTTCAGCATCGTTCAATATAAACCCCCTAAGATTATTAAGAAATAAATATTGGTTTTGAACAAATATACAAACTAAATTAACATAATGCCATTACATGAACGTACAGATATTTATATAACCTAACCCGGCAGGCACCATAGTGGAGAACTCGTCGCAGGGCCTGGACCGCGACCTGTCGTTCCTGAAGCGCGTGGCGCTGGAGACGGGCGTGCACGTGGTGGCGGGCACGGGCCACTACGTCGCCGACACGCAGCCCGACGACGCGCTGCACCGCTCCGGCGAGGAGCTGTACGCGCAGCTGCTGGACGAGCTCACGGCGGGCTGCGCGGCCGACCGTGCCATCAAGCCGGGGTTCATCGGCGAGGTCGCCAGCGTGTGGCCCATCAGAGGTACCACCGACTATTGTGTATTTGTTTAACGGTGTGACCTGAGGATCGTGCCTGGCAAGGGATCATCGCCGGGCACCGAGGGATCGATTGCCAGCTCTCTGGGCAAGATTTGAGCATGGCTAATACGAAGTCGCTGGGGATTCATTACGTAAAATTTGCGTCAAAGTCGACAGTCTATCGTGTGGAATAAGGGATAATGGAACCACAAGAAGATGCTAAATGGAGCAACCTTAAAGTAGGAGGTGTGTGAAGTGAGCTTGCGTGTTGCAGAGTTCGAGCGGCGCGCCATCGTGGCGGCGGGCGAGGTGGTGGAGCAGCTGGGCGCGGGCGTGAGCTTCCACCCGCACCGCGCGCCCGCCGCGCCCGCCGAGATCATGCGCCTCTACCTGGAGGCCGGCGGCCGCGCCGACCGCGCCGTCATGAGCCATCTCGACCGTGAGTACTGAAGCACACGGGATTCTTCATTATAGCTACCCTGAACATGGCCTAGATCTGCTATTGCCAGCAAACTTATCCTTTGCTCGGTCGTATGTACTTTACTACGTAGACTAATAGAAGTTTAAACTCCCACGATTATGACAGATAATTACAAAATAAACGGGACTTAAATCACGTTAAAACTAAAGACATTGTTAGGGTGATTATTCGGGCGTTTTAACCGTTATTACTCTGTCCAGATTCTTGAAGAAGTGCCTGCATTATATTAAATAGGTTTCGGTTGTCCTTTAGCCAGCCCAGCTGTCTACCAGTAAACCAAAAAGAACACCAAACTGTGTGATCATTTCTACGGAAATCTGGACAGAGTAATAAGAACGGTTAAAATGCCCGAACAATCACCCGTCTACCTAGATTTTTGCCAAACGTTCCGAAAGTGTTGCGGCTTCCATGTTCGCGGCCGGACTGAGGAGGCGGGCAACGACCTACCCCTCGTCCTCACTCCAGCTGTACCCCGCAGGCACCCTGGACGAGCAGCAGCTGCTGACGTTCGCGGAGCTGGGCGCGTACTGCCAGCTGGACCTGTTCGGCACGGAGGTGTCGTACTACCAGCTGGCGCCGGAGCGCGACATGCCGGGCGACGCGCGGCGGCTGCGGCTGGCGCGCGCGCTGCTGGACGACGGGCGCGGCGAGCGCGTCACCCTCTCGCACGACATACACACCAAGCACCGCCTGGTAATGGGAGATGCCACCCACACTCTTCATACAGCATTTACACACTTCAAAGAGCGTACGCTGCCATCTAGCGGCAACATTGAACTTGCAAATTTTTAAGCACGCGTTATAGGTGACCATGTGTATGTAGTTGTGCAGAGAATTAATGAGGAACTTACGTCAAAATTTGAATACCTATTAGAACGTCGAGATGCGTGTACAGTCAGCAGCAAAAGTGGCTAAGCGTTTGAAGTGTTCAAAATGCCCTACACGCACTCTTATTCTCTTAACAATAGAGATGTGTTGACCTCATTTTGAACATCTCAAACACTTAGCCACTTCCGCTGCTGACTGTACACACGACGTTACTACTACATAGGCCTACATAGTTTTTCACCAATAACTCTCAGAGACTCAACCATACTATATTACCTAATTGTATTGAATGTTTATAATTATTGTATGTTATGATTATGCTCCTCGTTAAGAAGCGAAACATGTCGAGCAATATGAAACGTGAGTTACTTAATCATTATTGTCGAAGATTTCATAGCATTGGTGTGTTTTGACGTGTGTGTCCGTGGCAGGCGGACTTCGGTGGGCACGGGTTCTCGCACCTGCTGATCAACGTGCTGCCGCGCATGCGCTCGCGCGGCTTCACGCGGCGCGAGGTGGACACGCTCACGGTGGACAACCCCGCGCGCTGGCTCACGCTCCACAAGGACTTCTAGACTGGCGCGCCACGCCGGGGTGTCATGGAACAACTTCTTATTTTCGACGCATTATTGTTAAAACCCGTATCCGCCTCTTAGACACTGGTCCCACCGCGAGCTATGAGCTATTTCAAGGGACAAAAGATAATCACATTAATCACTCCCGTGTAAATAAAAAGAGACAGACATATATTTATAACTCATCGCCCGGCTATGACATATGTGTCTCTTTTATTTACACGGGATCGATTATCTTTTGTCCCTTGAAATAGCTGATAGCTCATAGTCATAGCTTACTAGCTCGCGGTGGGACCAGGCCCGGTACCGCGAACATCGAAGTTCGTATATTTCGAGCGTCGTTCTCTTTTACTCCAATTAAGGCGTCATGAGAGTGACAGAGACAATCGTCCGAAATTTGCGAATATCGTTGTTCGCGATAGCGCTGCTGTGCCTTAGAACTTTATGCGGGTCTTGAAGTGACTTATTTCACTTAGGTCAGATTTTATTTTATCGTATAACAAAATTTTAAAAATTCCGTATATGTCAGAAAATCAAAACTGCCAACGTAAGTATTAGGGACTTTAGGTCAGAGATGACCTAAATGGAACAATTTTTTTCTGTCCTAAGTTTAAGCTAACGTAAGTGGAATAAGTCCTTGAAGTTACTGCAGGAACAGCGTGTCCCACACGTGCTAGACTATTTGCATTTAATGGGGCCATCCCTACAGAGAAGTCGTACGTTGTTATGACTCGCCGATCAAGTGCTAACGCCTACAACAGCCCATGTCATGTCATAGCACTTACTGGTAACAACCAGAAGTGACCGTGTTATGAAATAAGTACAACGCCCCTGAATTCTACTTTAATTTCAATATTAAGTTTAAATTTTTATCTACGTACATATCATAAGTGCTCTAAAATGCGTCTAGAAACCGTAGGCAATGACCAGCATTACCAACCATCAGAAAGATTTCAGTAGGTAATGTTAACATTACCTACTGAAATCAGTAGGTTATGAATTTAAATTTGGAACAGCTGTCAAATTCAAGTGGGGTGTCTAATTTAGTATCTATAGATATTAAAACAGCGATTGATACGAAACGCCAATTCGTTATGTTTTTTTATATAAATCGAACGACATTTGAACTCGAGTGACAGTAGAATAGGGAGTTCATTCGCTTGTCTATGGTTTAAAAAAAAATTGACTGAGATACGAAATACGCAACGCCGCCGTTCCAAGCTGTCATTTGTTTTGTTCGTTGACTTTTTAATGTTTACAAGTAACCCTAGTAATAAGTCATTTCCCTACGGTTTCTGAACCCATCTTAAAACACTTAATGATATGTTTGTAGATAAAGTAGTGTATGTAACTATACATAATTAGGCATTACAACAATCGTGTGATATTATTATGAAACTCGCCTTCGGCTCGTTTCATAAACCCACACTCTTGTTGTAATGCCCTTCATTATGCACAGATACATAAACTACTATTATGTACTTTTGTGAGCGATGATATCTGTAATATCTGTCTTTTAATATCCGCGGATGTCAAAAACTAAATCCGTAATATCACATGTATAAAACTGTTGTGAGCCATTTTACTATATACTCACGTGTAATTATATCGCACTAGGCGACATATTTCAAGTAAGCTCTGGTACCCATTTTCAAGCCGAGTCCGGACATCGCTGGGGGTGATGGTGTATCACTCACTGTTATCATAATATCCCCGAGACACTGACTTCAACGGACGCGCACCGCTGGGCCCGGTATCCCAGCGCTCCACACGTGAGCCCCGGCTCAGTGCCACAACATGCAACAGTCAACGAAACAGCCGAAGCGAGGCAGATAGGCATTTAATTCTTATCAGTTTGAAAGCTTCATTAAGTATATTCTAATATAAATAATTCAGAGAAACAAAGGGAAAAGTTTAAACACCGCTGCCTCTGGCAAGAGTCGAACTCGCGACTCCAGAACTCCGGGATACATGCCCCTCGCTCTACAGTTATAGACTCGACACATGTCTGCGAATTTCTCCGCCATGTCCTCCAACGCCGAGGAGGCGCCTAGCGACATCTACCGTAAATGTGTTGAGACTATTACCGGCATCAGGCCAAGTACCGCGAACAACGAAGTTCGTATATTTCGGGCATCTGTCTCTTTTACTCCAATTAAGGCGTCATGAGAGTGACAGAGACAATCGTCCGAAATTTACGAATATCGTTCTTCGCGGTAGCGCCTCAGTCTCAAGTCGTATCGAGAATTCACCCATATGGACGCGCTGCTCCAATTCTAAATAGTTAAAAAAAGAAAAGAAAAGAAACGAAGAGGCAGTACATTTTTCCACTTTTCATTTCTAAGAATTATTATTTCGTTAGAGGAAGTTATCAGTTAAAAGTGCCCCCAATTAACGTGTCGTGAAAAACTTTAAATTTTGTCAGTATTGTTACGATAATTAGGCATTCAATTTCCATAAATACTTAGATTTGGTGCTCTTTTCATACAGCAGCCATAATACAATTCAAAAAAAGCAAAAAAATATTTCCATACGGAGTTCATAATAATTGGGGACACATTTTTCTGAGAACTCTCTAGAAGACGTTTGTGCTCAACGTAAATGTCTAAGAACATTGCATTTTGAATAAAAACTATAGAATAAGTATTTTTATACAGGAACTATGTAAGACATTGTAGCTACGAGTATTTATATGTTTACATATTTGTAATGTCATGTGCTTTGAGATATTAGTGCTTCTCTTGTTGTTATCTCATGCTAGTATCAATAACGTTACGATAAACATTATATCCCTGGGTGATACATGTTGCCATGGTGTAAGTAAATAAAACACACATTAAAGATAATTATGTATATAGTCGTGTCTTAATGTTATATGTACAGCCACGCTGACCCGCCACACTTCCTATAACGAGTGACACTGGAGCCACACTGGAACTACGGTATATTTATCATTGTACAGTCGCCATCAGATATATCGGAACGGACAAGGTACTCAAAAATATCTGAACTTTATCGCCTTGACTATAGAGGCGTTGTTCAGATATTTGTGACCACCTCCAAATCTCCAATGTATCTGATGGCGACTGTATCTATCTACAACATACATCGAGTTAAAAAAAAATAGGTATTCACATTGAGTTTGTAGCTTTAGTGTAGAGGCGACCGAACATAAACTATATGGACGAATATTCAGCCGAATGTTTGTAACCCAAACGATTACACATATTTACTCATTAATGACATAAAACGCTAAATGTAAAAAAATAATGTTCTCTTATTATTTATCAAACAATACACTTCATTTACTAACTTTGTTTATTCGGCAAACCGAACAATTTGGCCGAACACAAGCATTGACAATCATGGCGAAAACGAATATTCGGCCATAACCCAACGTGAATATCCAAAAGTATAAAAATATTAATGACAGCATTTAATTTACTGAGTAAATATGCTTTATCTTCGAGTCGGCGACGTGATTGCATAATATTTAACTATGCCGAACTACGTTCAGTCGCCATCAGATATATCGGAGCTGTGGAGGTAGTCACAAATATCTGAACATATCCATTATCGCCTTGACAGTGTTGTTCAGATATTTGTGACCAACCCCGACGCTTTGATATATCTGCGGCGCTACCGCCGAAAAATATTCGTACATTTCGGACGATTGTCTCTGTCACTCTGATAACGCCATAATTGAAGTAAAAGAGAAAGATGCTCGAAATATACTAACTTCGACATTCGCGGTACCGCCTCTGACGGTGACTGTACATCGGCGTGCAGAATAGTACATTTCGATACTAGTGAAAAAATATTTTTTTTTCGACGAGGGTGAAAGTTGGAGCCCGAATGAAACGAGGGTGACAATCACCCGAGTTTTAAAGAAGTTTCTACACGAGTATCGAACCTAATTTTTCATAGCAAGTGCCTTAAAAAGTGAAATTTACGCAAAAGTGCACTTTTTACGCACTAGTTAGGAAAATTATATTGTCGCACCCAAACCATATCGTAACCGACATAACGGCACACGGAGACGTCAGTATTTTTAAACATATAAAGCACAAGCAAAATATATAATTTTGTCAAATTTAAAATACCTAATATAGGAAAAATATTCTTGCCCTTAACCTTTTGAACGCCAAGCACCACTAAAGTGGTCGCGTGATGTCGTGCCTGCCACGCCACCGACCACTAAAGTGGCTATGGCGGACGCTGTCAAAGCAATTGTCCTGCTGACAGATAAGGTTTATATTTGTTCTTCCCAAGTCATACCATGGCGTACACTTCATATTTTGATGCGAGAGGAAAAGCGGTCAAAAGGTTAATTATATGACTGTTACTCTAATTTGAACAGATACAGAGAGACAGAGGCTGCGTTTTCCATCGGTGTAGCATAATGATATCGTGTCGCGGTCGTGTCGCGGTCGTGGCGCGCTCTCAGTCGTCCAGGTCCAGGCCCTGCAGCTCCTCGTCCAGCTCGTCGTCCAGGAACAGGTTCTCGTTGATGGGCACGGCGGCCGCCTCCTCCTCCCCCTCCCCCTCCGCCTCCCCCTCCCCGGCGTGACCGTTGCTGAGGCCGGCGGACAGCTGGTGCAGCCGGTCCGTCGTCGCCTTCGTGCCCGTGTCGTCCGCCTTCGGCGAAAAATAAACGTTTCATTCTACGCTAAGGACGGGTGTCACACTCCGAGCTGATGGAAAATTAAATATGGCGGCGCAGCTGTCATCCTATAGACAACTGTCAAACTATTTTTTTTCTTTTTCAATGTTGCAGTTTTAACTAAAGGTGTGTTTTGAGTACTGAACTTATTATTATTATTAACAAAAAAATAGCCATTAGAAGTTTTGGAATTTCTCACCATTGAAGAAAAACATAAAACGAGTGTATTTTTAGGATGTTTTTGAGATAAAGCATATATAAAAAAAAATCTTTCGTTTTAGGTAATGTTGTGTATATTTTTATCATGTGTTCTAAATTTATGGCCCATTCAAAAAATGCATTTTGGGAGAGTTTTTTCTAATTTGAACATTTGAACCATTAAGCTTACACTATGCTCTGTACTCAAACAAATTATCAATACTAGAATGTCCCGTGAACAATTTCTATAAGATTTTACTATCGTAAACAAACCTGATACATTGGTGATTTGACTCAGAAAATGACGTATTTTTGTAACGTTCATTCTTGTTTTAGCACTACTTGGCGTTATTAACATTTTTAGACGGGTGAGGCGAGATTTTTTCGATTTTGACATCCTAAACGAGAAATAGACAAGCAAATTCGTAATTCTATGACTGATTCCACTACATGGACCCACCAGTTAACGGTGGAGACTCATACAACGGTGGCTATTTTTTTTCGTGAACAATGCTTTACTCTAACTAACCATTATTAGCAACTTAATCATAATTTTGTGTAGGAGTTAGAAGATTTGGTCATTTATTTATTTTTTTATTTTGGAGGACAATTTCATTTTTTTTATTTTTTTTTTATGACATAAGGTGGCAAACGAGCTGACGGATTAAATATAAATCATAACGGAGTCGGACCGTTGGTTTACTTTTGTAGGTACTTTAAAATTAAATTAGTGCATGCACTCCATACACGTATTTTTTTCACTAAACGACAACATGTCGCACATCTACAGGTCTTCAAAGATGCCACTGAGGTTTAATGTAAGTTAGAATGTAATTTATTGTTAGAGCTGAAAGCGTATGTGTTCGCTGGGGCCTCACCTCGCAGGCCTCGAGGCCGATGCCGTCGAAGGTGATCTCGCGGTAGTGCGTGTCGTCGTCGCCGTCCGCGTACCCGCGCGGGTCCACGGCGGCGTCGTCGGCGTCGTCGTCGTCGGCGGCGGCGGCCAGCGCGGGGTCGAACGAGAACATCTCGCGCCCCGACAGCCCCACCGCGCGCCCCGCCTTGAAGTCCGAGCGCTTCTGCTCCTCCGTGGCCGCCATGCTCTCCTGCGGCGGTCAAGGGACCGTTAAGTTCGCTCTGACACTCCACACTAGGCTGCGGCCTAAAACGAGTTTCGCTTTCGGCCGAAATTGCCAAATCGGAACGGTTTCAGCAAAAGAACACGTTTCGCTCGGACAGTAATAGTGTAAACTAGCTTTACTCGGCGGACTTACGGCTGCGCTGCGCGTCCAATACATTATTATCCTGAATGCGGCATTATAGAATACTAGTATAGCTAGTTTTAAGTTCTTCGCTGCGGCAATTAGTTAACATCGCAGGTAAGCATACTTGTATGAGGTCGGTCGAATCGACCCCATGTCGCAGTAAACGAGTTAATAAATATAATATTACTAACAAAATTAGATCTCAGTTATCTGAATAAAGAACCAGCACAGTGGAGCGAGAACAACAGAACACCGCAGCGCAGAGGTACCTGCTTCTCCTTGATCTTCTTCTTCTTCCAGGCCAGGAAGGTGTCGAGCGTGATGCGGGTCTGCGCGGGCCCCAGCGCGGCGCGCTCGCGCTCGATGAGGTCCACCAGCGAGATCTCGTTCTTCTTCTCCTCCAGCTTCTTCTTGTCGCGCTTCAGCACGAAGCCGGCCGGCAGCGCGTGCCGGTAGATGCAGCGGCCGCCCGACGGACACTCCCAGAACCAGCCGTACTTGGACTTCTCCACCGCCTCCAGGAAGTGCTTGCAGATCTGGACGGAGGAGTTCACAGTTGAGATGGCGACGCATGTTACGATTATCAACACAAAGTCGATACCTACTAAATTTTAATAACTTACATTCTCAAATTAACTGTTTTTTTGACCAAAAAGATCCAAAATTCCAAGAATTGTATGGCAAGTAATCAATGACGAAACTGAGAAATGTTAAATCAAAGATCCACACTATAACCTTCGTATTGATTGTACTTTAATAAGTTCTGACCAGGAAGTGGCGGATCATTTTGAGCAGTTTTTCTCTAATGCACCGGTAGAAACAACCATCGCCTGACGTCGCTGAGGCAATATTGAAAACAAATGTAACGGTGTGTACAGAACTCTTCAAATTTTTCTTATATTTCTCCGAACGCAGTTTTTTAGATCTCTAAATTTAAAGAAAACGGAAGATCTCTGGGGCCTGTCTATTAAAGTACTACATTCAATTGTTGAATCAATTACACCACACTTAGTTGATATTTTAACATGTGTGTTGAAACAGGAAAATTTCCAGATATTATGAAGCACAGCAAAGTTATCCCCCTGTTTAAATCGGGATCGAGATTGGAACCAACCAATTTTGTATAATGCCGGCATTAAGCAAAGTTTTCAAGAAACTTATTCCGAATCAACTTTTGACACATTTCAACCGAAACAATTTGCTCGCTAGAAATCAATTTGGTTTTACCAAAGGTCGCTCCACGTACCACTGTTGCAGGTGGACAGTACCTCCACATCTTCTTAATCCATAATCACATATTTACCGAATGGGAAAAAAAACAAGATTCTGTTGCAATATTCTGCGCGAAAACTAACCCATTACGGGATAACAACTAGGGCCCTTGATCTTGTTTCATCGTACCTTTCGGACAGAACACAACGAGTGGTTATTAATGGAGCTCAATCACCCGGATACCCTGTAGCACTTGGCGTACCTCAGGGCTCAATACTTGGCCCGTTCCTGTTCTTGGTCTACATTAATGATCTAGCTAAACTCGTTAAAGATACACATGACATAGTGTTGTTTGCAGACATCATCAATTTACTATATAGCTATTACCTACTTGTAGTTTGACACGAGATATGATGAACTCGTTCTTTTTTTGTAATATTTCACTTCAACATGATATATGTGACTAGTTTTGTTAATTGATAGAACCTGCCAGCCTGAACATGTAATGCTCACTTAAAAGTCTTACGGTGGCGTCTTTGATCGGGTCGCCACTTTCCCGAAGAAAGGTTGAGGGAGGCGATGGCTGAGACACGCGTCGTACTCGTGAACGGGTGCTGTTTTCGGAGACCGGTCTGTTTTGGCTATATGGGGCTATGCTTTAAGTATTTTCTTTTAATTGTATTTCTTTTAGCTTATACTATTTAGTGAGATTCATTCGATGCTTGTTTATCTTTTAAAAAATGTGTTTTAAATAGTATATGTAGAAGTTGAAATAGATTAATTTATATAGTAGTATTACTACTTAAAAATCAAAGCAAATCAAAATATTTCATAAAAAAATAATTTGATTTGTTCTTAGTTTTTAGTATATGTAGATCAAGACACCTGGAGACTTTATACATATCTCTAAGATCTGCTACATGAATAAATATGTGTATCGATATATTTGGCTACTTCAGTTGCCACAACCTGCAGCACTTTCAACTGAACATCTAGACCACAGAACGTTGGCCGATCGACGGATGCACTAATCGTTCAACCAAGCGGTCGACTCGGTATACATGTCGATCGACGTCCAGTGTTACATTATACCATCTATCGATGCACACCCTTGCACCTGAGTTGTACCGCTGCCTAGTGTCAAGTGTTGGATTACTCCACACAAAAGATCCTAACGGATCGAAGTGTATCCGAAGGGGTTTTCATAATCAAAGTCCGGGCTACTCACGATGTCGGTGGTGGGCCGCTGCTTGTCGTCGCCGTGCTTCTTCTCCACCACCTCCTTCAGCTTGTCCTCGTCCCAGTTGTCCATGGTGTCGTCGTCGCGCATGTCCACGTACAGCGAGCGCTTCTCCGCCTGCAATGTACGGCACACTCAATTGCTAACATCTTGAGAATTAGTCTACGAGAGAAGCACCGGCTTAAACAGAAATCATCAACATTGGTTGTGCTACAAATTACTTTCGACTTTTTGAAATCTGTTAAGAACTGTGAGTAATAATAATATCACACACTAGAGGAGTTATATTTGAATACATACATATAAAACTTGTCACTGGTTCTCATCTTGTACTCATTTATTTTATTGATTGAACACACGACTTTACTTTTATTTAATTATCGTGTAACACGTTTTCGAATAGGTACTTAGATTCTCCATTTTCAAGCGTTGATTAGTAATATTACCTAACTGTAATCATATCCAGTTCACAGATCTCACAGTTAAGTATATCACAGCAGATGACCTACCGCGGACCACGTCGTTCCTTCATCTATTTGCCTCTTTATTGCTCGCATATGTAGGAGCGACAGAGAGGGACAGTAAATCTTGGAAGAGAAGCAGCAGTACAGACCTTGCGCTCGATGGTGAGGTCGTGCGAGAACTTGCACCGGTCGCCCTTGGTGCACTGGCCCTGCTTGAAGAACGCGCACACCACGGACTTGGGGTCAGTTCCTGCCGCACACACAACATTACTTGGTAAATAACTCATGTTATCAAACTATTTGTATATATAGACGAACCGAACATACGAACTTAGCACGCTGCGGTTTGTCAAGAGGTTATGCAACCGCTAAATATGTAATGTACGGCATTCTTTATAAGTGCACGTACTTGCGATTTAATTCAGTGACAACTTGTTACATATTTAAATCGAAAGTAAAATAGAAAAATTTGACTCGCAGCGGGACTCGAACCCACAACCACTGGATCACTAGCCCAGTGCACTACCAGTTGTGCTATACGAGCGTTAGTTGTGATATATAAAATTTGACACCTCTAAGCGGTAGAGGTGTCAAATTTTATCTTATCCTTCCTGGTATACGTCATTCGAGTCCCGCTGCGAGTCAAATTTTTCTATTTTTCTTTCGATTTAAATTTCTTTGATATGCTAGCAGACGTTTCTGCTTAATAAAACAATAACTTGTTACATTTTGATTTAAATACTCTCTATTTTTTTTTATATACCTGCATATTAATACTTAGTTTTGCTGTATTAGAATTAATAACCCTATTTATTTATTACAGCAGTATGTTCAGCAGTGAAAGACTAACGCTGACATGATGGTATCAATCAAAATCATAATTTAAAAGTCTAGCAGAAAGGAAGTGAGGTGAAAATATTAATGATGTCCACTGTACAACGAGGGGTAAGAAAAGTCAGTGAGCGGACAGCACCTTTCTCAACCTTCTGTGTCTGCACGGGCTTGAACAGCGCCGCCAGCTCCTTGGCCTCCTTCAGCTTCTGCTCCTTGTCCTTCTTCTTGTCCTGCACAGGCTGCGCCGGGTGGATGCCACCACTCTTCACTTGCTTCTCCACCTGTGGCAGTCAGTTGCACTCTTATAGCAAAAAATAGTCATCTTGCCCGCTGTTCAGTATTAAAACCTTTTTACAGGCATCTTAGCATATTAGTTTCCTATTACTCGTATGACTTAAACTGTATCTCTTTTTTTTTGTTAATTGTTTATGAACTCATATTTTTAATAATATAATTATGATTGTTATGATCAAGAAAGAAAGTAAGTCTTTTTGACAACCAGGCTGGCCTAGTGGGTAGTAATAGTAACCCTGCCTATGAAGCTGATGGTCCTGGGTTCGATTCCCAGTCGGGGCATTTATATGGGTGTTTTCTATGTATTTATATCTATTATATATATCGTCGTCTAGTACCTGCAACACAAGTCTTACTGAGCTTACCATAGGGCTAGGTCGATTTGTGTAAGATTATCCCAAAATATAAATTTATTTTTTAAAAAGTCTTAGGTAAAGGTTGAACACGCCAAAACGCCAACATAAAATTACAAATGAATAGAAAACAAAGGTCTACTGAAGCAAAATATATATTGAATATAGTTAAAAATATTATAGTTTATCATGCTAATATATAATAATTTCATTTCAGCCTTTGGATTTGACATGTCACAGTCTTTGTGATGACCAGGATACTGGCACTTTGCACGACGTAATTACCGCATGTTTAAGTAATCTAAGCCAGAATTATCTGCGGATTAGTTAATAATATAACTTTAACAGGTGTCTTTTTCAAATATTCCTTGATACGGAACCAGTTCATTGGCATCTGCCTTAATTTAGAGCCACCCGCCTTCATTTAGAACCGTCCGCCAAAAGTACAATTTTTGCACTGTTAGCATGTCTATCATGTTAATACCCCTTCGTGTCTGTTATAGTGTAGTGACGACATGATGATTGCTACCAAAATAATCACTACGAGCTGTGACTTCTTTAAAATAGACTCAAGTCATTTTTTACAAATATTTCTTGCATTAAATTTCTATGGTCAATGTCTCTTATGCGAATCAATTAACGGCGACACTAGATACAATCACAAGTAGCTTGCTGAACCAATAAATAATAGGGATACAAAGCATATTTTTTATCTTGCAGTCTTCTGGAATGTATTAGCAACTCATACAAGTCAAAGTTTTAACTAATTGATTTGTTATATATTAATATTTTCACAAGTTTCTTTAGCCTAATCGAATTTTCCAAGGCTGGTTGTGCAAAGTGATTTCGCTCCATCATTGTTTAAAGCTCGCTACCATGAAAACGTATAATTCTATTGACAACTATTGTAGTATCATATGTTCTCCATACTATAGCTATTTTAATTTAAGTAAAGAAATAAAATTAAACCACCCATGACAAAAAATATTCGCAAAAACGTGTGCCCACGTTTAAGCGTGTTCAACCTTTATAATGTATGTATGTAACTATATGTTAACTAAACACCAAATAGGATGCGACTCAACATAAGTTGTGACCTAAGCTCGGCATGCAACAAAAACAACAAATAAGAATATAAAGCAAATATAAAATATGTATTTTGTATACCTACAACCATAGAGTATGACTAAAATAAACATTATTCTCATTTATGTCTCTGTTATAAAAAAACTACTTACTGAAATAAAATATTATATAACAAAGTAGATTCCTAGGCAATTTAACAGTACAAAAACAAATAACATACAATAGTAGTAGCCGGTGAAATAATACCCAAATCCCAATACAAGCATATCCACTTAGGTGTTAGAAGTTTGATGCAGGGTTTAATCATTTTAAGATATTTCTTAAAATCAATTTATTTTATAATTTAGGGGGTTTAATTTATTATAAGGAAAAACCAAAATCATCATTAAAAATGTAAAGGAAATGCAACTTTATGTGTTATATGAAAGGTTCAATCTCCACTGACAATGAATGTACACCCTGTTGCACATTGGGCCGCACACTGACAAATGAGGTCTAGGTTACCTGTTGGATGAACTTTTGCTGTTTTGCTCCTTTCTTGTTCTTGATGCCAAATGTTTTGTCCTGAAAAATAAAGTTGTTACATTTTAATACATAGTTTTAACACATTCACTATAGCATGGGGCCTTTTCACCCTTCACAAAGTATGGTTACTACATTGTTTTGATTGCCCTGTTGGTTGACTGGTAGAGAACGCTTTAAGGCATTAAGTCTACCATTTGTACCATCTAGTTTTGTGCAATAAAGATTAAATACATTAAATAGGTGTTTTAAATCAATGGTGTAAAAAATACAAGTAACTGTTTTACATTAAAAACAATTAAAATATAACAAATTATTTAATGTCAGACAATTCACAACATAACCTGTCCAACTTAGGACCTTGGAACATATTCTACAAATAGTTTTTTATTCTAGTAAAACTGGTGTTGAAAATTTTAACAATTTCTGGTTAGCGAAGTCGCAAACAGCGTCTAGTTCATAAAATGTCACCGCTTCCGACATGATACTTGTATCTTGTATCGATGTTCCAGAAAGTTTCATAACAGCAGGACACGGTTGCCTTTGTTTACGATATTCTGAAGCCACAGTTTCCGTCTAAGTTTCAATAAGACTCACAATGGAACTGAAAAGTTATTGTATACCTCGATGACTTTCTCCTTCTTCTTCTGCTCCGTCTTTTTGCTCGCAGCGGGTGCTTTCTTCGGAGGCATGGTTAGGTTATTTTAAGGCCTACCTATTTAATAAATTTCGAGTATCAGACACGGACTAAATAAGACATACGCGGCCTGAACCGCTTCCGCAACCCAGATAAGTAGAAATATAACAGTGGTAGGACAATAAAACTATTTTATGTGATCATCAGCCACGAACGAAATTTATCGTGGTAAGTTGACAGCGCACTGACAGTACAGTAGTGACAGTGACAGCTTAGATCCTAGTTGCTATTACAAAGAGTGCTTGTTCCCTATTTACACTCAATCGAACCACTAGTGTCCGATTCGTGGACATTTGGTTCGTGTAGTGAAATATGATCATTAATATTAGGAGAAGTTATAATTTATTATAAATTTATATTTTCAGAGAATATTTATAAAAATATTTTTTTTACAAGAGGCGGTATTTTTTTTCCTGATGAAGTCAGATGGCAATCGCTTTCGTAAAAGTAGCGCCTACTCCAAACTTGGGATTCGTTGCCAAGCGGACCCCAGGCTCCCATGAGCCGTGGCAAAAAAAATGCAAAAAACAAAATGCCGGGACAACGCGAGGAAGATGATGAGGCGTTAATTTTTTTACTGATTATTAGGGTTAATATATATACTGGCAATCCAATTAAAAGCGTTTTACAAATACTATTACAAATAATATATATAAGTTGTGACAATATATATATACAAATTAATAAAAGCAATAAAATTTCAATCTATAATACAATCTACAATAACAATTTTTATTTTATATGTCTTATCCACTATATATATATATGTTACTACATAAATTTTACTGTTACATTTACATATAAAGTATATTGATGGGAAAAAAACCGGTTTAAACTGAAAATGCCCTTTACAATGCCAAATGTCAATGTCAGTTAGTATTAGTACTTCACTTCAGTCAGTAGGGTCGCGAAACCTTGTCAAAGTAGGTAAGAGTTAAGTCGATCTTAATTTATGTCCCGAATTTATTTTTTCTTGTCGCGTCCGCTTACTATGTTGCGCGTAAACAGTACTACCAGTGATTCGCTCGAACTGGCCAGACAATGGCATTTTTTCGGAGTGCGCGTTGTGATGTTTAAACGGCTCAGTGTTAAATTCTAATTCAAAACAGCCATGGAAATCGTAGACGTCGAAGAGTGCCAGCCGGACCCGACGGCCACGACGAGGAAGAGGAGTCTGTGGGCCAAAATTAACAACCGGACTACGTACGGCTACCTGTTCAACATCGTGATCTCGATACTGCTGTTGACGTGTTTAGTGTTGATCCTGTACTTCTTCAAGGAGTACCTGTACGCGATCCTCGTGTGGGTGGACGAGCAGGACCCCGGGGTCATATTCCTGCTGTTCATGGGGCTGTTCCTGCTGGTGAGCTTCCCGGTGACGATCGGGTACCTGGTGCTGATAATCACGAGCGGCTACCTGTTCGGCATCCTGAAGGGGCTGGGCACGGTGGTGGTGAGCGCCAACGCGGGCGTGGCGGTGGCCCACGTGACGCTGCGCGCGCTGCGCGGGCGGCTGCCGCTGGAGCGCCTGCTGCGCACGGACACGGCGCGCGCGCTGCTCAAGGTCATCGCGGGCCCGCAGGCCTTCAAGATCGTGTTCTTCGCGCGCCTCACGCCCATACCCTTCGGCCTGCAGAACACTATATTCGCGGTGAGTTTCATTTTTCTGGTGTGTGACCTTCCGGCGGCATGAATTATAGAAATCCTATTGAAACGGATAAATTATCTCATTTATCTCGGTCTCGGTTGCTATCTTAAATTTAGCAGTAGGTAGATAATATAAGAATACAACAAAATATTCAGATTCAATGTCAAACTTGTTAGAATTCTTACATAAATTAACTTATTTATATTCCTTTCTTACTCAAAAACATGCAGTTTTTTTTATTACTGTTGGCAAATCAGTTACTCACATTTTCTTGTACACATAGGACAGCTAACATTATTATATTTTGTACCATATAAAAATACATGTTATGTTATAAATACATATAGGTACAAAAAATAAAAATTTAATTTTGGTTAGTTGTTAGTACAGTCACAGACTTTAATTGTTAAGCCACTTACGGTTCAAGCTATTTTCTTTGGTTTAATACTTACTATATGAAATGCCCAAAGTAAAGTGAACTCTAAATGGCTCGACAATTAAAGTCCCTGACCGTACATACTTATTCAGCTATAAATGGAGCCAACTTTAAATAATAATCCAGTTGGCTGTTCAGATCTGACCTATTTATTATATTTATCACTTTAATAGGTCAGCAATAAATTTAATTTAATCTATATACATCTAACATTGTGCTGGTCATTCCTGATAACATTGCGGACAGTAATGATAGGTACATTCAAGCTGGCAAACTAGTAAAAGACTACACATTCCTTTATTGGGGTGGATGCATGGGTGACAGTACAGTCAGCATAAAAAGTAAGTGACACTTTTCAAATTGTGTTGTTTTAACATCACAACATCAAGTTCCAGCTGCCAGCAGCAAAATAGGTAAAAAAAGAAGTACCAAAATCATCATCTACTTTTTAATTTGACTGTACTGTAACAAATAGACAGTATTTTCCTCTCTTTATATGCTTGAAGTGTGTGTCACATTCTAACACATAAGTACATACTGAAATGTAAAATGCTGCCAGCATCCTTGGTATAATGCCTCAAGGGCTTTTTTAGATTGAATTTAGTAGTTATTGTAACATATACATTTGTAAATAAAAGTTTATTGTGATACCAGAACAAAAAAAGTAATTAAGTGATCCAAGACTTAGGCAATAAAACATCACCGCCTATCAGTTACTTGGTAACATAAAAGAATTAGACAAGGAAAAAGGTAGCAGCATAGCTAGTGTAGTAAACCATAGGTGTCTGCATGCATTTATAAGCAAGCCAACTTCCACTGGCTTAACTTACATATTGGCTCCATCTTAAATACCTATTTTTTGAGAGGTAGGGCACAGCGTTGACCATCACGCTTGAATCTGGGGCAGCCCAACTGGGGAAGTACCTCCTCCTTACAGAAGACCACAGCCATAATAGCACTGCCACCTTTCAGGTATGTAGTGTTGTGTTCCTGATGGTAAGGTTCCCAGAGCTCCAACCCCCCTTAAAGCCTTAAAGGCGGGCAACGCGCTCGTGACTCCCCTGGTGTTGCGGGTGCCCATGGGCGACGGTAATTGCTTAACACCAGGCAATCCGTCTGCTCGTTTGCCGTCTATGTCATAAAAAAAACCTACTAATTAAGTTTATCCTAAGACTTTTACACTCAGTTATCTTATCAATCATTAAAGGAAAGTGAAAGTTGTGTAAGTGATTAGAAAAGTCTGTTGCGTGGCAGTGGATGTCTTTCGGCTGATGATGATGATGATGAATCTATTGAGTTGGTTGCATTCAGCCAAACATCAAGGTTGTAACCGCCCACCACCCCTCACACCCACGACTGGCGGACATCCCCTGCCAACTATCTAACCATCAAATATAACTACAAAGAGCATTTCAAGCCGATGGCTAAAGGTTATATGTTAATATTTAAATTATGCGGTTCACCACGGGAATCTATTTTCGGCATTTTAAAGTATTGTCTACTGATGGTTGGTTTTGATAAAACTTGAAAGTGGAGCGTTGTGTAGTGTGCTAGGATTGAACTACGTCAATGTATACCACGACATAATAAGTAGAGTATTAAAAAGTGGCAACACTGTAGTGTCATCCCATCCCTTTGAAATCGATCTAAAAATAGGGACGAAACTACAGTGTTGCCACTTTTTTATTTCTACTCTTTTGTGTCGGGGTATACGTATAGTACTCAAGATACCTACTAGTGGCGCCGGGCGGCGGGTCAATTCTTTTCTTAACCAAGACGGAGCCTATATGGCTTTACTTTTCTTCATGACCCCCCGGGAAAGTTGGGTTAAGTTATTGAAATACCTTGGGAAAACTGCTTAATTAAGCACAGTTGGCTGTCAGTTGCAAGCGGTTCGTTGTTAAGCCAGTCATATTTTCTAATGTCATAATCGGAAGACCAGCGCTGGCTACCCGGGCTAGCATCATGCTGAGTCGGGACCATTTTGAGGCAGTTTCATCGAATATATTTTAGTTTTTATTTATTTTTATTTTTTGTTGTTGTAGACTGCCTTGAATAAATGTTTTCTATTTCTATTTCTAATTACCAGTAAAATAAGGTTTGTTTTTTTATGTGAATATAATGGTACTGCACGTAGAACCGATGGCCTTTCGGGCGCACAAGGTGGACCGACGATTTTATAAAGATCGCGGGAATCCACTGGATGCGGGCGGCGTTAAACCGGTCACTGTGGGTCGCTATGGGGGAGGCTATGTCCAGCAGTGGACGTTCTTTAGGTTAAGATGATTCATAAGTTTCAAAACCCTAGCCAGTGGGTTACTCCTATGTTATAACTCGCTCAGTAGGCCGGGCGTGTGCCAGGCCCAATCATGTGATTGGCGCTGCAGTATCTCGCGAGATTACCCGTCTTTTTCTGACTATATTAATAAAAGAGGGACAGTAAATGTCAATAACTCGACTTGAGTAATGACCGGCGCGAACATTAAGCACTCAATTTATTACATTTGACATCCTGAGTGCACGCCACTTGAGTCATGGCCTCATGGCCCGTTAGCCAGCGAGCTAAATGGAGTGCCCGGCCTTCGTAATATTCGGTGCCCTACTAGGTTCATTACTACGATTAGTTCTTACAAGTGTGCGCATTCGGTAGATATTGATTGGTTTTATAATTTACCATTTGATCCACTTAACTTTAACGCATTCACTGCCACCGACGCACAAGAGCGTTCATTTCCATACATTTTTGGAGGGGGTGGCGGTGACTGAATATATATAGACAGAGCTCTCCATACAAAAATGCCTTCCAAAAATGACCCCAGGCGCGCTGACACTGACAGCTATCCCCTCTTCATAAATATGTCAGAGTAGCTTAGAATTTATCCAATAGACAATTTCGCGCTATTAAAAAAAGTTGTGATTGGTTCATAAAAGTTTAAAGTGTCAAACCTCATGCGCGGCGTTACAATATTATGGCGTTGTCAAACTTACAGGGATGATACTAACCGAGATGGAACCAATTTATATGAATATTATTCTACACACGATTTTGTTATTAAGATTACTCTTGTCCATACTTTATAAGAAGCTATATCGTTCATAACTGCCATGATTTTGCGTTAGCACATTGCCTCAGCCTTTCCCCACGTGGGTTATGTCGCTCTTGTACATCGGAGGTGAATTTTCGTAATTTTTTGCACAACTAATTCCCTTTTATAGTTAAATTCAAAAGTTGAAACATATTATTAACGTGTAGTACATATGTATTTTAGATTAATAGTACAGTCAAGTAATTTAATTTCTAACCTAGGTGGGTTCTGGGTTACAAATTATATTCTATATCGTATTGCAAACTGTCACCATAAGAGCCAGCTAGAACAGGATGTTACTTTGATATATCGCACGCATTGTTTTGTTTTAATAATGAGGCAACAGATTTACTAAATTGACGCGGAGTACTGAACTTTGCCAAAAACGGATGACTACTGGATCGAATGAGTAGTTGTTCATTTTTTCGTTCTCGCAATCTTCGAAAGATACGCATGCAAGTAACGAAATTTCTATGTTCGAGGTTAGATTCGATAGATTCGGAGGAGTAGATAGATTCGGAAAGAATATAATACTCACTAAGAACACGCTTTCAGAATTAGAAAAGAAAATGGCAACTTTTCGCAAAGAGAATACTTAAGTGCAATCCCAGATAATACGTATTGACATTTGAATACCCTACTGAAATACAATGTCTAATGATATTGAAATGAAATGGGTAAGAAATTAAATTCCATGACGTACGTTCATATTTTTATAAAATTATTTTAAATAATATATTATTTTTGGGGCCTTCCGGAAACTAGAATAATTATATCCGAAAGTTTACCAGCGGCACATTTACAGGGTACTTGTTTTTTGATAAAAGCAAATAATAGGAATTGCTTGTTACTTGAAAATAACATGAATAATTTACTAGTGAGTATAGATGATGCATAACCTAATCCCCATTTTGTCACTCAGTATCATAAAGGCATAAGTCATTATAAAACTAGTATAGAGATACGACATTTGGTTCAGCGTATTAGTCTATACCACAATATGTTACTTTAAATAATTGTTTCTCACATTCAGGGTTAAACTTACATAAACCAATGGATCCCATAGTTTTTCTTGTGTTTTTGTGCAGTTGTTTCGGGACCATTTTACTGCATAAGAAGGCATTTTATAGGGTTTTTTAATTTAACAATTTTATATTAGCTGACATCTTATGTCATAGAAAGCTTCTGTACTACTAAAGCTGTCAAACTCCGCCGTGGCTCAGTCGATCGTTCGCGGCACACTAGCCGTGGGGTCATTTTTGAGCTCGAGTCAGGTTTCTATAGTATTACTAGTTCGTTGGGGGGTGGCAGCGAATGTGTTAAATTAGAGGAGATCCCTACTAGAAAGGGAAGTTAAGAAACATCAAAATGAAATAAAGGAAACAATTTAATAGCAACTGAATAGGCTGAGACTCGAATTCGCGGCTCTGGGATACATGCCCGTCGCTATACCAACTAAGCTAGAGTGCCTAATGTAATGTGCCTAAGAGGTGCCAGCGATATCTACCGTAAATTTGAGCCTGGGGGGTCGCGTACTCAGTGCTTTAAAAGGCACTTCCTCCCACGAACGCTTCGGCTGTGGAATGAGCTCCCTGCCACGGCTTTCCCGAGGGATTACAGTTTGGAGTTCTTCAAAAAACAAGTGTACAGACTTATAAAGGGTCGGCAACGCGCACGTGACACCTCTGGAGTTACAGGCGTTCATAGGCTGCGGTAACTGCTTACCATCAGGCAGGCCGTATGCTTGTTTGCCACCGACGTCGTATAAAAAAATATATTCTCAAGTCATATTGAGAATTCACCGATATCGATATCGATGTTCGATGCAAGTCTCATTACTAAATTATTTCTAAAATTCTCTGTAAATATGTTATGGTTTCGTTAGTAGACGTTTCTGTTTAATACTAAAAAATATTGAAATATCAAAATAGCATTATCATTACATTCTTATCCTACCCTAACGCATGTACGCTTTATTAATTACTAGCTGACCCGGTGAACTTCGTGTCACCTACATTTATGTATGTATGTATTAATAATCTAGGTATGACCATTGAGTACATCATGGATTATCGAATCATTGTGATACAGTAGATAACAAATAAATAAGTAGGTAACAATTAGGTAGGTCTACATTTTTTTCCGACCCGAGTACTGTACGAGTACATAATAAATTGAGATGCGATGTCCGTTCAATTACTTAAGGTCTACCGCGAAAATCGCAGTTCGAAAATACGTTATCTCCCTCTCTATCGCACAATTATGCAAGAGCGATTTTCGAACTTCGAAAATACAATATCTCCCTCTCTATCGCTCTTACTTATTTGTGCGATATGTGTTTCTAGCCTTAGCTTGTGTCAATGGACGAATTGTAAAAAAAAACTCTTTTGACACTTCGATGGGCAACAGTTGGAATTGAAAGATATCTAAATGTTTATGTGTTTTTTGCTGTGTTTTAATAGTAATTGAAGCTTACTTAGTTTTGAAAAAAGCCGTAAAAGGCTGCCATTTTTTTCAATAGATAATAATATTTAAAGATGCATTGTCCGTTTTGCACTAAGTGGCTAGACAGGCAGAACAAATTTAGTGCCTGCCCAACATGTGAGAAGAATTTATTGCGCTGCGATGAATGTGGAAGTATTACTGGAGAATATTTCAACTTTTGCATTAAATGTGGATATAATTTGACCCGAGCAAAAAGAATCTATAGGGCAAAGCTACAAAAGAACCTACTAAATCGGAAATTAAAAACGAAATTCGTCGCTCCAATTGTTCAAACATCAAGCTTTCCTGATTTGAATATTACTCCAGAGGAATTCGAAGAATGGGAAAGTATCGAGGGAGCAGAAGAGCACCAGGATACGTCACTTTCTCAGTATTCGGGGCATCTCCCCCAAATGAGTCGTGAAGGCACACCAAAATCGTCCAGCCTCTCGCCTTCGCGTCCTGCTGAACCACGTCGCGACAGCGTGCCGGGCTCGCCTTCAGATTGATTATGGTCACCAGATCAGAGGACATATTAAATGTGGTGTGGTGTGGTGTTGTCAGTTGTGGTAATTTAACCTTTCCATTTGCACAACATAATCCAGGCGGTTCTAGTCGAAACCTCAAGGCATTGCAATATTGACAAATAGTGCTCATTGTTCCAAAATCGACCAATTTATCGCCGGCGTAATCGATTGTTGAATCATATCTAAACGCCAAACGTTCGTAGGCATTTACGTTGGATCGTCTGTTTTGTTGCCTCCCGCTTGAAGTCGATGGTATGGGTTCTTCCGGAGTCGTGGTAGATCTCGCTTGAGAAATTCTCATTCTGTTTGTCTCCAAACGCTGCCTACGCTCTTCTTCAGTCTCATTGTTTCGATGATTCTGAACTTGACTTGCGTGACGCGTACGCCTGTCGAGGTTTTTACGCCTCACTGGTGGCATTTTCTTTTCAATAACATTAAATAACACGATGATAAACCTCTACTCAAAACACACATATAAATCAACTTAATTCTGTTGCGATCGACATGAATCTCTCACAATCTGACAGATTCGCGCGTCAATGAAGCAATGTTTCGTTAATATATTAAAGAACCTCAAAATGGCGAAGTCGTCTTGAAAATATATTTTATGTTTTTTGTTCAAACGTAGTTTAGTGTGTAATATTGATAGCGTATTATGCAGTGATCTAACGCAGAATTGTGCAGCTAATGAAGAATAGATTTCAAAACGTGTTTCACCACTATTTTGGTCATCACCCGGCAATCCCGGGGTCACGGCCGCCTCTTAGCTTTCTGTAAAGTCCAGCTACCACTTTACAAAACGCAAGGCCTACTACCGAACAACGTCATGCTCTAAGGGCAAACTTATATGTTATTATAGTTATTTTACTTGACACTGGCGAAATCATCGATTGATTTATTGATGGAAGCCATATTTTTTTAAAAGAAGAAGAAGATCTATGTATGTTTGACAGGTAACAGTTTGTATGGGGGAAAATAATATCGTTGTTTTTACTGTTTTCCTCACAATTTTTCCATATTTTCTCACCGTCTAAACCTTCTATCTACTTCCACGGTTATTTCACGGCCAAAATTAGCGAAATCGGTTCAGTCTATTGGAAGTTATGCGATCAGTCGATCATATACATTTTGGGGGGTTTCATTTTTATTAATATAGATTCTTATGTACGATGAAAACTGAACGCAGAATTATACATGAAACGTGCCATCTACGTCAAGCGGTTTGGGCTGTGCGTTGATCAGTCAGTCAGGACATCATACATGAAACGGCGGCGCTACTGCGAACAACGATATTCGTACATTTCTGACGATGTCTCTATCACGACACCTTATTTGCAGTTGGAATAAAAGAGAAAGATGCCCCAAATATACGAACTTCGATGTTCGTTATACCGCTCCGGAATACTGCTGCGGCACTACCGCTAAAAACGATATTCGTAAATTTCGGACGATTGTCTCTGTCACTCTCTTAACGTCTTAATTGGAGCAAAAGGGAGATGCTCTAAATATACGAACTTCGATGTTCGCGGTAACGAACGGGCCTAAAGTGATGACTGATGAAGTATGTCTTGTCATTCAATAGAGATTTTGACAGCCGTATCTTAGGGAATAAGGGTTAATTTATTAACAATTTGTAAGAAACTATCGCTTTAACGACTATAGTGCTGGATTAATATAAAGTATCTATTTTGCTCGCAAAAAATCGTAAGATGTATGAAATCCTGCGGCACTTCCGCCTTTCTCGAGCGAAAGCAAAGACCATTTTACCAAAACGCGTAAGATGTATGAAATTCTGCGGCGCTTACTGCTTTTCGGAGTTGATAAAGTTTGTATGGGAGAACAATATCTTCGTTTTTTAGTATATTACTCGTATTTTTTTCATACTTTCTCACCGTTACAACCTTCTCTCGACTTCCACGGTTATTTCAAGGCCAAAATTAGCGAAATCGGTTCAGTCTATTGGAAGTTATGCGATCACATACATTTTGGGGGGTTTCATTTTTATTAATATAGATTGAAAGGGCACATCAACACACAAGATAGAACGATACGTCATCTACACCAGCCAACCAAATAGACTTGTAGGCCACTTCGTAGTTCGTACAGTCAGCAGCAAAAGTTGCTAAGCGTTTGAAGTGTTCAAAATGACCTACACGCGCTCTTATTCTCTTGACAATAGAGACGTGTTGACCTCATTTTGAACACCTCAAATGCTTAGCTACTTCTGCTGCTGACTGTACATTGTCACAGTGACAATCTACATCAAAGCCGCTAGAGATCACATGTTGATGTTACTGGGACATGGTATGTACAATCAAGGTAAAAGATATCGACACGGAAAATGTTCCAAAATATGTATACATGTGCTAACACCATTTGAATGTACGTGGAATGTACAGTCGCCATCACATACATCGCAACGGACAAGCTGCTCAAAAATATCTGAACACGACCTTATTGTCAAGGCGTTAGAGTACATGTTATTCCCAGATATTTTTGAGCAACCTGTAATGTACAGATGTTTCTGATGGCGACTGTACCTATTTATTATATGCTCCTCCGGCTATGCTGTTTCAACTGTCTCATAAATATTGGATAATAATAAAAATAATAGTTTGTGTAATGTTATATTTATAATTTAATTTCATGTTAATTGTCTAGAACTACTTTTAGGCTTGTAATACTAACAATTATGGGCCTGAAATAAATAACAATTTAATCGAGCTTGACTGTACAAGTTAACAGTCGCGGAGGGGAAATCGTTTTCTTGGGCAGGACGGAGCTAAGAGGGCTTTGCCTTTGATCCAGGATACTTAACTACGGGTTAAGTGAAGCCGGTGGGCATAGGGTTGTATCGACGCGCCGCCGCTAGTTAAGGTCAGAGGTCAAATCGGTTGACTGACGCTTGCACGCGTCGAGCTGTCGGGTGTCGGAGTCCTATCGTGTTCACGATCTCCTATAACGTGTGAGAACAGAATCAGTTTATTGCTATGTATCTTGTTTTAGAGTTACTCTACATGTAATAATAATAAATAAATAAATAATATAATAAATATTTCGGACAATCTTACACAAATCGACCTAGTCCCACGGTAAGCTCAATGAGGCTTGTGTTGCAGGTACTAGGCGACGATATATATAATAAATAGATACATATAAATACTTAAATACATAGAAAACACCCATGACTCAGGAACAAATATCTATGCTCATCACACAAATAAATGCCCTGACTGGGAATTGAACCCAGGACCTTCGGCTTCATAGGCAGGGTCACTACCCACTAGGCCAGACCGGTCGGTCGTATGTAAGTGTGGATGGAGAAAGTTGTGCAGTTACCTTGAACTATGAAACTACACAAATAAATAGGTGCTATTTCTGTCGACTGTTTCCTTGTGTTGCCGAGACACGCGGCTACTAAAGTTTTGTCAATAGTGTCAACACAAACGTTAATTGAATAATAAGTTGTGTGTTTACCGAAAAACATGCCAGGGCCTGTACCGCGAACATCGAAGTTCGTATATTTCGAGCATCTTTCTCTTTTACTCCAATTAAGGCGTCATGAAAGTGACGCAGGCAATCGTCCGAAATTTACGAATATCGTTTTCCGCAGTAGCGCCGCAGTTTAAATAAAAGTGTGATAAAAGTCTTTTTTGTTATTCATGACATTCATGAGCCCTTTTCCTATTTCTATAGTAAAAAACCTGTTTGAAATAATTAGGTACATACAATTTTGATATTTTCGCTTATTTCTCGCGGTAGAGCCGATGTTGTCCACCAGGTATATTAAGATGGTAAAACTATACAATACAAAAGTAGGAAAAAACTTAGGCACAATATTTTTTCTTATTGTATCAGAAAGAGCGGAGTATTAAAAAAAAATAAGCTTAGTAAAGTGACAATTTGTTGTTCCGAAACTGGTTCGGTACAGCGAACATCGAAGTTCATATATTTCGACCATCTTTCTCATTTACTCCAATTAAGGCGTCATAAGAGTAACAGGCCCGGTACCGTGAACATCGCAGTACGTATATTTCGAGCATCTTTCTCTTTTACTCCAATTAAGGCATTATAAGAGTGACAAATATAAGAGTGACGATTACCTATCTCTGTCATTCCCATGACACCTTACTTTTAGTACGAGGAAGAATCGAAGTATACGAACTCCGATGTTCGCCATACCGGGCCAGTTAAGGTAAAATATCGATACGGAAAAATAATCTAAATATGTATGTATACCTACATGTGCTTCAATATTGAGACTATTAGGTGCATGAATATTTTGGCACTTTATTCGTGTCGATATTTCTTCGACAGTACGTGGGTAGCACGTAAGTAGTTGTGGGCGCCGTTATATAGTTGGCTCATTGCACTTGTGACCCCAGCTCTCAAGTCTTCGCTTCGTTCTCGGATGCTGCTATTCTCTCTGACTAAAACCTGGCGCAGGAGAAGAACATGATGCTTCGTGACATGTTCTTAAGTAAATAATAAACTATTGTATTTAATTCATAAATATCAGGAACACATGCTTCGTCAGGTGGCTACTGCAAATCCACAACAGGCTTCGTCAAATTTATTCATTAGCAGAAATTATCTAGCTAAAGGTTGTGGATTCATGCCGAGCCAAATCTGCAAAATAAATATGCTTGCTTTGTAGAGTCGCCATTAGATATTTCGGGGCTGTATATAGAGGTGTTTATTTTCACAATAGAGGCGTTGTTCAGATATTTCGATATTTGTGACCACCTCCACAGCTCCGCCTGAGGGCGACTCTAAATGTAGGTGCTGTACATTGCATCGTTTTTTGATATTTCTATATCTATATTTATCTTTTTTCTATATTTCTAACTCGATTTCGATGTGATACCTATAGCCTATAGGAAAGTTATAAAAGTTTAACCTATTGGATAAATACATAATTATGATAGGATGTTACATGACGCAGAGTTATATCGCTCTGGCGCTCATATTTAGATAATGACGTTAATTTAATGACGCTTCAATGCTAATGTGACATTTCCATTTCCATTTTCACATATTTATAAGTGTAATTACTTATATATACATAGTGTATAAGATTATCCGGCGCGGTTTAGTGATTAGTGACAAGACAGGCGACCGTGGTCATTTTCCGCACTCGTGCGCCGGCACGGAGCTGCGCGTGCGGCGGCCGCGGCGACGAGGAAAACTGTACCATCGCCCACACTGCAACTGACCATTTTTAAACTCTATAGCAACGGCATAAGGTCGACTGGTGATCAGCTAAAGTTGCTGTTTGTACAGTCATAAATATGTGTACACTTTTCCACCCTATGCCGTTGCTATAAGGAAAAATGTGTATATAGATGGTTATGCCCTTGTAGCGGCATGAGGAGGCGTCCTTGCGGAAACACGCGGGGAATTACACGCACTGCGTCTTTTATACGATACGTAGGTTAGTCTATATCCAGCCATCTTTGTGTTTACTTCAGGTTGTACGATTGATGTGTCGCCGTTCATTGACAGATGTATCAAATGAACGACGTATCGCATCACCAGCGGCGCTACCGCGAACAACGATATTCGTAAATTTCGGACGATTGTTTCTGTCACACTCATGACACCCTTAATTGGAGTAAAAGAGAAAGATGCCCGTAATATACGAACTTCAACGTTCGCGGTACCGGGCCAGTGGTAGAAGCGCCGCGCTATGTCCGAGGAGCACTGTAGTTATTGGGTACTTTTTGTACTTTATTTTACTATTTCAGTTCAAAATGAGCGTCAATTATCATACTAAATAAGAAGATAACATACTAAATAAGTAGAAGATTAAATTATATACTTAAAATTAAATTGAATAGCGTTACGTCTTTTAAGCTGTCTACCTAGGGGAAAGGCTTGAGTATATAGAAGATACCAACGTATTTGTGTGGCAGGCGGGTTAGAGACCGCACAGTAGTTGTTGATTCTGTATCGACGGACGCTGCTGCCCATCCTCTTACGACACCCGCGGGAGATGGGATGGCGCTACTCTCACGGCACCCGTAAAAATGGCTAAATCCATAACATACATATACTATTTACTAGAACTTTCCAATACCGCTTTCATTAACAAAATTGAACAATATGGAACAATCAAGTCATGTTATAAATCATATTAATTGTATCCAATTGTAACTCCACGCTAGCACGGTAGGGTTGGAGGGTTGAGTGCGGTTCGCGTGCGGCGCGAGTGTATCGCCGCATGCGATCTTGTTGTAATAGTTGCTCACGCGGGAAACTAAGTATATCTACTTGTGTATAACGTATAATATATAATATAAACTGTGTAACATGAGGAAACCGAATAATTTTGTCAGAGTTATCCTGACTCCTGACCATATATAGAGATTAAAATGTCCAATGAACTTTTTACAAATTCACCTATAGTATCCGCAAAACTATCTGGCCGGTCAAGTAATAAATCATCGGAATTGTGCTATCTCTTTCACACCTGCACAGCTTATGGAGCGCGCCGAGCAGCAATAGGGCAGGTAGCGTTACGCATAAAAAGGAATGTCGATAAAGTAATGAAGCAAAGAATATAAATTACGTGGTGTTTTTTATAGCAGTATTGTATAGTTACTATCGAAGTATAATTAGTTATATTGAACTATTGACATAAAGTATTACAATAAAATAATAAGGAGCTATAAATTATGTCGTGTTTCATATATTTTCTAATGACTTAAATATCAATATCAATCATACGTACTATAATTAATAATGCATTTCTTACCTAATCACGTATTTTGCTAATTATTTGAGAATAAATAAATAAATAAAATAAATATTTCGGGACAATCTGACACAAATCGACCTAGTCCTAGGGTAAGCTCAGTACCTAAGGCTTGTGTTGTAGGTACTAGACGACGATATATATATATCGTATTTATTTATTATGCATATATCTATTATAATATTTTAGATAGATACGATACATAACAAATAAATACTTAAATACATAGAAAACACCCATGACTCAGGAATAAATATCTGTGCTAATCACTAATCACACAAATAAATCCCCTGACTGGGAATCGAACTCAGGACCAAGGACCAGGACCAATCGGCTTCATAGGCAGGGTCACTACCCCCTAGGCCAGACCAGTCGTCAAATGAGATAATTAAATGTATAAGAAATATCTTAAACATTTAATTATCTTAAACATTTAGTATTATTCATTAGATAACTTTAAAAACAATATCAATAATGATATAAGATTTCATTTGAAAACATAATAATTATATCGACATTTACATTATAAGTTATCGACATGTTACACCCCTAACGGTAGCGGACGTTTATTACCCTACCGGCCAGATAGTTTTGCGGATACTATAGTTTCGGAGTTACAATTACAACCCATTACAAAAAAAAAATTATGATTATAACTCAGCACAGTTCGCTTTCTTAAGGGCGATTTTACTACTATTGAACTCATTGTTTGTTTTCAGGCATAGTTTTGTCAATAAAATTTATTTTTCCTAACTAGTGCGTAAAAAGTGCCCTTTTCGCACGCTTCGCGTGCGTAAATTTCACTTCTTAAGGCACTTGCTATGAAAAATTAGGTTCGATACTCGTGTAAAAACTTCTTTAAGACTCGGGTGATTGTCACCCTCGTTTCACTCGGGCTCCAACGTTCACCCTCGTTGAAAAAATTTTTTTTTTTTACTAGTATCGAAATGTACTATTTTATGTAAAAAAACACGCAAAAAGGAACAAAATTGTATTTTTTAGCCGGAGTTGATTAAAAGTTATATGATATTTTTTGATTATTTTGGCCTCAGGAATAGGTACGCTGTTAGAATTATTCGGTTTCCTCATGTTACACAGTGTACTATCGAACAAAGTGATTCATGACCCACCTAGATCGAAAATGGTTGAAAGTGTCAAATCAATTTAATGACCCTTTCAAACCGTTTGCCGGCTACGTGGGTCATGAATCACTTTGTTCGATAGTACCCATATATGTAATAATTAAAACTTATATGATAATAATATGATTATTACCGGCACGAAACTACGTTAGTACTCTTTATTATACTGTGACGAAACTAAGGCCTAGTACCTCGAACATCGAAGTTCGTATATTTCGAGCATCTTTATCTTTAATAATACTTCAAGTAATATTAAATAAGAAAACAGTGCTTAAATAGTTTTGATACAACTCATCATGTGTATTTTAGTCACGGCCGGGTCTCTAGATATTATTGCAACGGCGTTCATGTGCGCCATGAAATTTTATGATATCATTAAAGTCTACTTTTGACGTCTGCGTTATTACTGTACGTATATTAAACATACAAGCACGTATAGCGTACAGTCAGCGTCATATAATTAGTTACAGTCAGTATGTTCAAATATATCTATACACACCTTACTGCTATATACATCTGTCTGTAACGCATGACGCTCTGAACGTACCTGTATTAGATGGAGAAATACCGGAAAAAATCGAACGATTGACTCTGTAACTATGTAATTACGCCTTAATATGAGTAAAAAAGAAAGATACCCAAAATTTTCGATCATTGATTTTCGCGGTAGACCCTCGAGGATCGTTCTCGGGATTTCCATGCACCAATTTTTATGCGTTTTTTCGAAGGCGTGTATCCTAGTTTTTATCTGCAGGATCTTTAGAAATATTACCTTATATTTTTCTAGTGACACCTAACTTGACTTTTTAAGTACTTAACGTTAACTTTAAGGTCATCGTCAGTTAACACGACCTAATTCGAGATGCAGTGGCCGACTCCGAGAATATTGTGTACTGGCTCTTAAATAGATCTGTCATTCGTCTCAGCCATGCCAGCTTATAACAAAAAGGTAATTGTATATTCCAAGTAAATACCTATTATAGAAAAACAATGAATAATGAAAACTAACATAAATCTAGAAAAGGCCACTGCGGCATGTACAATGGTACTATGTATACGCTGGCAGCATTTCCTCACTGAATCGTGAGTCTGATACGCTGAGCGAGGTAGCTGCCAGCTCTTCGGTCTCCTGTGGCATCCCTGAGTCTTTAGGAAAGGAAGAGACTAGTTTAGTAGGGGGCTAGTAAGAACATTTCGGGCATATCGGCATCGGAGACAATCGTTCGAAATATGCGATTTTCGATGTGGTAGGCCATCTGAACTAGCTCGTTAATCGCGAATTAGATATCAGCGTATGATGCGTGATCATTGTCACAGTTGAAGCGCCTAGTTAATAAAATTGTTATAATGAAACGGTGTCATTATCATTATGCCGAGGCTATTATGGCAATGATTGCGTTCAACCGTTTGTGCGACGGACGGACGTTACGAACCATTATTACATTTATTAATAACTGCGGACTGATTTGACTCCATTACGCGATTAACGCTACATTGTGCGATTTCCGTGACCGGTGATTACACGCTACTACATAGCAATGAAGAGGCGCTATCTAAAAGTAATTTAACTGCTTAATGTGGAGAGAATGAAAGTAGAAGACATATGAGTTCTGGACAGTCAGCGTCAAATACTTGACTGCAACCAAAATAACTTTTTTTTTTCTTATCGACATATTTCAGCAGACCTATTAGTTATCCTTTTTCTTCGTGGCCTGTAGGAAAAGGTGGAACTTAGTGAAAATGGGCCGTGACGGTGGGAATGTGTTACCTTCGGCAGTTGCTCACCATCATGCAGGTAATTCGTCTGCTCGTTTGCCTCCAATAATGTCATAGAAAACCCTTTACCAATGTTATACACCCATGCCGTTGACTGATAAAGCTAGTTGCTTATCCACTGGAGCGCTACCGCGAAAATCGTTATTCGTAAATTTCAAACGACTGTCTCGCTGTCGCTTTAATGACGCCTTAATTGTAGTAAAAGAAAAAGCTGCTCGAACCCCAACACCGACGTTCGCGGTATTAGGCCTACTGCGGCGCTACCGCGAAAAACGTTATTCGTAAATTTTGGACGATTGTCTGTGTCACTCTCAATGACGCCTTAAATGGTGTAAAGAGACAGACGCTCGAAATATACGAACTGCGATGTTCGCGGTAAGCCTACTGGACCGGCTCCCGTCGGCCGGGCTCCCCGTACGTCCTCCGCTATTGCTCGTGTGGGCTCCAGCAGAAACCGGTGTTTACCGGAGTTCCAATACACGAGCTTGCTGCTGGCAGGGTTCATACCGGAATATACCAGCACTACGCCCTCCACTGCCAGTTTGAATAATGTCACTTGATGCGATCTGTCCATGTATGTAATATTTGTACAAGCAGCGGCGCGTGCATACACGTCGATTCCCGCCGGCTTTACTTACTTGCCCGCAGCTTAACAGTTTGCCTTGAATTGCTCCACCAAAAAGAGCCTAGCTCTATTGCCCCACCGATAAGAGCCCAGCTCTTATATGGATAGATAGATAGATAGGTATTAGACTTCCATAATTCAAGACAAAATATCCATTATAAATATACAAATTATTGCCCATACCAGGGTTCATACTTCTAGTCCAGCTGCAGAGGCAGAACCACAGGGAAATTCTCTTATCTTCAATTTATGGGGGTTTTCAGAAAAAACCTACAGGTTTGTAACAATAATTAAGCATTCAAATTCTATAAATACTTGATGATCGTTTCACAAACTACAAGTACCTAATATAATAATATTACAATGCAAAAAATGGCAACATTATGTTTGTATACAGATTTCATACTTAATTATCGTCACAAAACTGACATACTTTAACTTTTTACTTGTCACGCTAATGTCATGAGTGCACTTTTTCCTGAAAACTCCCTTACATATTCCCACTGTTTTAGTTATCTATTGTAACATTTGTAACTGACGTTGTGTAAACAGTAGATAAGGGCTTATTAGCTGCTCTTGATTGCGCTGTGGTGCCGGCGGGTAAACAATCGCGGTGTCGTTGGCACCGCGCCCCTCTCCCCGCAGCGCTATCTGTCAAGTGCCCACACACGATCACTGCCGGCGCCGGCGCGCAGCCTCCCGGATTGTAACCACGCCGTTACATTTCAAACTTCTTTTTGTACAGTCGCCATCAGAAGTGTTGTTCAGATGTTTTTGATCACCTCCACGCTTCGATATATCTGAGCCCTCAGTGTAACTTTTCAACGTAACTTTAAGTCACGAACGCGTTTGCGTTTCCCATATAAATAACATTATCACTTACGCGTTCGTCAACGTTTTATTTTTCGTCAAAAGTAACTCACTAGAGCCTCCGATGGCGACTGCAATATAAAATACAGTAAAGGCGTACAATATTCCTACATTCTAATTACCCTAAAAGACGATCAGCTAGGTTGGATATTCGAGAACGTAATAAAATGCGTCCATCATGAAAACATGCGATGTCATTTGGCCGACGTCCAGACTTGTAATTAAATTATGTTCGAGATTTAACGTGTGAACACGTGCGCGCTAACCAATGTTTACGTTAATTGCCTCGCGCAACTTTTTATACTACGACGGTGGCAAACAAGCATACGGCCCGTGGCCTGTGGTCGCCTATGACTCCAGAAGATTTGCACGCGGGTTGCCTACTCTGTAAGGCTCTGAACGCCTATCGCCAAATCGAAATAAGTGAATTTCGAATAGTTGTCTTCACTCTAATTACGCCTTACACTAAAAGAGAAAGTTGCAATAAATTGTCGGACTTCGATTTTCGTGGTGAACCTTCTGAGTAGGACGAGGTGCCACATTTGTTCTAACAAACTACTTATAGATGTGCAGTCGCCATTAGATATATCGGGGCTGTTGAGGTGGTCACAAATATCGGAACAACGCCTCTATTATCAAGGCGATAAAGTGCACGTTCTGATATTTTTGAATACCTTGGCTGCTCTAATATATTTAATGGCGACTGTACCCCTGTTGCCCCCGTGCAACTGTATCGATACTAACGCGCGACAGCATCGATGCAAAATTGCTGGTGTAGCGATGCAGTCGCGCGTTTCAGAAACGCGCGACTGCATCGCTGCTAAAAGTCGCAGTGTGTAAGGGGCCTTAATACCCGAACGCTGCCGTTTATTTTAACTCAGCGCTATATAAAAGAATACAAAGTTAAGATATACAGCCTGATCACCAACAGACAGGCATATAAGCAAACAGTCCTCCACGTCTTAGTAATAGGCTTCCGGTTTTAAACCGAACCGGAAAAATCTACATCTCTGAGATATTTGTTCATCGTAAACTACTCTATTTGTTTACTGTCTGTTTTTACTATCCTCGTTCCCTGCACACGCCCGCCTATTCAGCGAGAACCTTTCAGTGTCCGTCGCGCGTGTCTCAGTAGTGCGCGCTGTACACGTGAGCAAGGTTATGTTTACACGTTGTTTACACAACATGTGCCCGAGCGCGGCAAAGGCGACCTTATGTCGTCGTGTTGCAGCCGTACCGCCAGTTACGGCACGTATTAAACACGTTTAGCCATAGTTTAGAATAAAAACCAGCCAAGCTCGAGCCGGACTCGCGCGCTAAAAGCTTGGACACATAGGCGCGTTTTGTGAGCGTGGCGCGACGCTACCGTCCGAATGTGTGCCTTATTTCATTACATTAGCCACACCGGTGCCGGTGTCACGCCGCGCTATCGCTACCGCCACGCTCACAAAACGTGCCTATGTGACCAAGCCTTAAGGGTTCTGTACCATCCGTTATTTTTACATTGAACCAAAAGTTGACTTTAGTTTAATTTAAATTGTTTATTTTAAAAATAGGTGTATGTGTAAATGTGAGTATAATTATTTAATTAAATATTCTGTTAATATTTCAAACGTCTATCTACCTGTTGCAGTTATCAATATCGAGCAAAAAATCAACAAACGTGATTTGGGAGCTCCCTTAAATATTAATTTTATTCCGTTTTTAATATTTATTGTTGTAGCGGCAACAGAAATGGATCAACTGTAAAAAAATCATCTACCTCACTATTACGGTTCATGAGATAGTGAGTCTTTTTTGAGCGCGGAATCCTAAAAATAACGATCAACTAAATATTTATATTGTATGAGTTTTACTTTTATAAAAATAGAGATGCCTAATGTGTATCTATGTAACTCTATGTATGAATTAACTATGTACGAATATATTTTTAATTCATACATTTTCCCACAAATTCAACGCACTCCAAATATGAAACTAAGCACAAATCAAATTATTATGTTATGAAATATTTTGATTGGCTTTGATTTTCAAGTAGTAATACTAAAAAAAATATTTTTTTCTTAAGTAGGTATATATGTCATCTATTTCAACATAGGTACGGTCAGGGACTTTAATTGTTGAGACATTTAGTGTTCACTTTAAAATGGGCATTTCATGTTTTAAGTACTAAACAAATGGCTATTGCTTGAACCGTAAGTGGCTCAATAATTAAAGTCGGTGACTGTACATACCAAATAATTAATATTTGATCATTTATTTCAAATCGATTCAAATTTTGCGATAGTCCAATCTAATACGAACCTCAAAAGTAGAATGAGGTTGACTATGATCCAAATTCCAATTCAATTTGCCACACATGTGTTAGATACGTCGTACTGCCCGGAGAACTGGAGCGGGACCGCGAACATCGAAGTTCCTAAATTTCGGACGATTGTCTCTGTCACTCCAATGTCAAGGCGTTATGAGAGTGACAGAGACAATCGTCCGGTTACGAATATCGTGTTTCGCGGTAGCGCCTCTGACTTCAATACTTTCTTGATCTCCTGCAGCGGCACTCGACCGGATTCCTATTATTATTATTTTTTTTTTATATTAAGCGTCACCCGTGTAATGACGTATACCAGGAAGGATGAGATAGAAAAATTTGACACGTCTAAGCGGCGCTCGAATAGCACAATTGGTAGTGCACTGGGCTAGTGATCCAGTGGTTGTGGGTTCGAGTCCCGCTGCGAGTCAAATTTTTCTATTTTTCTTTCGATTTAAATATCGGATTCCTATTATTTTATCTTCTTGGCAAGTTGACAGTCGAGCGCAGCGTTTGATCCGAGACCAGTAAGCCAGAAATACAGGCCATTGTTATTGAACGGAGGAATTATTTATAGATCGCTTACACTCGTTATTCCCAGACGGCGTGTAAACAAAGTGGACGTTGGAAGAAACGGTCAACAGCGGAAAAGTTTATTTAATATCGAGAAAATTTAAAGAAATGCCTGCAACTAGCTCTGAAACATACCCACACGTGTGCTTGATTAGTTTTTTTAAAGTATGTTTTGACGGGTTTATATTTGAGTGCCGTGTGGTGCCGGCTGAATGGAATAGCCCCACCCCTTCCCCTCTCGTGGATATCGGAAGAGGCGACAATAGGAAAACACCTAGGTACGGATGGGCAGCTGCGTCCATCAAAACCTTTACTAACAAAAAAAAAATATTTTAAATACAACGACGGTGGCAAACAAGCATACGATCCGCCTGATGGTAAGCAGTTACCGTAGCCCATGAACGCCTGCAACTCCAGAGGATTCACATGCGCGTTGCCTACCTTTAAATACCTATAAGCACACTCCTTTTTTGAAGAACCTCATACTGTACTTAGTCCCTAGGGAAAACCTCGGCAGGGAGTTCATTCCACAGTGGTCGCGCTAAAATTGGGGGAAGCCTATGTTTAGCATTGGACTACTTATGGCTGAAATGATGATGATGATATTTTGACAACTATTTCATAGTTTTCCTATGGCTCATGAAAAAAAGTATTTACATATATTGACCCCGTCTTGGTTATGAAAAGAATTCCGCCACTGACCTACTCCTACCAGTAGGTATAGGTATGTCCAGGCTGATGATGATGACGACGCGTGACGTCCGTTGCCGTTCACGGCTGTAACACGCGTATAATCTTAACTCGGAATCGGAACGAATCTGACGTCCGCGCCGAATGCCGCGGCTCGTGGACGAGCAGACGCCTATCGCGATTAAAATATGAAAATTGTCTATCTACATCTCTATCGCTCTTGCAGATACCAACGATAAGGAGGCAAATAGACGAACGAACGAACGTGGTTCGCGGTAGGCCTTCATGTTATTCTATGTTATAAGCTATTTCTAAGCTAAGCTAAGCTACTATTTGTAATCGATTTCCACTTCACGCCTATTGTTTCAATGTAACTCGTACGCAACTGCGCTCTGTATGATTATGTTTATAAAATTAAATAAATATCTAACCTATATATTTGCAGTTAATATTAAAGGACTCCTAGATACAGGCTCAGCCTATGGTCTGCAGAGCGCCGCGAAAAATTTGGAACATTTTTTTCTTACGATAGGCGTACCTAATTAGAGTGATAGGGTCTTTTGAAATTTGTGATTGTCGATGTTCGTAAACGGCCCTCAGTCAGAGACCCCCAGGGACCCGTACGAGGTCTTCCGTCCATCCAGTTTGTGACTTTGTGGACGTCCGACGCTGCGATTTCCTATCCATATTCGTCACTAGGAGTTTTATGCCCCAGCGGCCATGGTTGTCTCCGTCTCCGGGCTGTGGCGTGTCCATTGCCACTTCGACTGTGCAATCCTAGAAATATCAAGGAAAAATACGTATACTATATACGTATAGTATACGCTGTGTCAGAAGCGGGCAGAAATACTTCGTGAACTCATAATTCCGTTATACGATATAGTTCTAGGTAGCGATAAGGGGAAGTACCGCAGCCCGATGTTTGCAAACTGATACGTTTTGCGACGATAATGTAGATTATACCAACCTAATACCAATTATAGGAGTTACACGACGTTAACACATTCGCTGCCACCCCCTCCAAAAATGTATGGACATGAACGCATATGTGCGTCGGTGGCAGTGAACGCGTTAATAGGATAAGTCGCGTGTTTATCTGATATGACTGCACCACTGCAGGCGGCACGGACGACTCTTGACCGGACAAGACCATCGTAAAGAAAGTAGGGCCAGCGGCGCTACCGCTTAAATCGACATTCGTGAATTTCGAACGATTGTCTCTGCCACTTTCATGACGATGACGCCTTAATACAAACGAGAAAGTTGCTCGAAATTTACGAACTTCGATGTTCGCGGTATCAGGTCTGAAGACCGCGTCGTTCATTCGTCTATATGCCTCTATCGCTCGTATAAGCAAGAGCGATAGTGATGCGCATTGTCAATTCTCATTGTAGGTCTTCTGAATCTTGCGCCGTCGGTGCCGATAACCACAGACCTGTCTGTCCTGTTTGTCTATAATATTTTCTCTTGAAAGTCTGCGATGAGATGACCGCATTTATCGCGTGATATTTAATCGCATTGGAACTAAACATTTGCCAACGTAATACAGCTGATGAAAAAGTTACGGCCTTAGTTGTAACTGTGTCGTTATTCGTTATCTGATTAAGAAGGATCTATATGTATCAACATAGAGTACACGATCTAAAATGAGCTCCACCTTAAACATTGCATGGAGCCAGTAGTATTAATAATCACCAACAATTAAGTCCCCGTACCAGTAATTGTACTCCGATGCAGATCTGGACCACACGCACGATATTTTTTTTTATGACAGAGGTGGCAAAACGAGCAGAGGCATTGTCTGATAGTAAGCAATTGCCGTCGGCCATGGGCACCCGTAAAACCAGGGGCACAAGAGCGTTGCCAGCCTTTAAGAAGGATTGGAGCTCTGGGAACCTTACCCACCATCAGGAATACAACATTACATACCTGAAAGGTAGCAGTGCTATTATGGCTGTGTTCTTCTGTAAGGAGGTACTTCTCCAGTTAGGCAGCTCCAGATTCAAGCGTGATGGTATTTGCGCCCTATCTCTCACAAACATATATGGCCATGGAGGCGCTTAGCTAAATAATAGACCTGGGTTGGGAACTAGGTTTGCTAAAAGGATAAGTTGTGTTAAAAAATAATGTTTCCTTATATTTACATTCTGTAGTTTCCAAGCTGTTCCATTGTTATTATTATAGAAACTGTTAACATGTATTATATTCCGGAATGACATGGTTCGCAGCGATCCCATAATAGGTATCTAAGGATCACAACATCATGTATTTGATGCGCTTGCGTTATGTTATGAAGAGTTGCAGCTATTCATAATTCCGTTAACAATAAATAATAAATATATATTACGGGACATTCTTACACAGATTGACCGAGCCCCACGGTAAACTCAAGAAGGCTTGTATTGTCGATACTCGGCGAACGATATATATAATATACAAATACTTAAATACATATATAAAACACTCAGGACTCAGGAACAAATGTCTGTACTCATCACACAAATAGGTAAATGCCAATACTGGAATTGGAACCCAGGACCATCGGTTTCCTAGGCAGAGTCATTGTCATTACGCACTAGGCCAAACCGGTCGTCAAACAATGGAAACAACAATGCCTAATTTTTTGTCCTTAATAGCTCGACAGCTCTAGTTAGTCCTGCGTGCCCTCGGTGGCGTGCCAGCGAGCTGGTGTGCACCGCGAAGCAGCACGCCAGTGTGCACAACTCCCGAGTAATGGTCGTCGATTGCCACTTGTTGACCTTTGGTTGTCTGCGGGCAGCCGACGGAAACCTGATTATAAAGATTTTCTACTTTATATTTAATCGTTCAAGTTTACGTCGCTTTGACTTGAGCCGTTACACGTTTCCTTTTGCAATTGCGATTATTATGTACAGTTCTAGTTTTTTATAATTGCTGTAAGTGTTCTTGCGGTTATGATATTCTCTAACCGTCGTCACGGCGAATAGTTAAATATTAAGTTACCTTATTAGTTTTACTTTATATTAATGCGAAGAAACGGAGATAATGTATAAGTTCAATATTATTACCGTCATTGGAATTCAATTTTGATTAACCAAGTCGTAACTTTTTGAGGTGTGCTTTAAGACTGCTGGTTCTTGCCGCTAGTCGTAAAATTGCTGTAACGATTCATTATGATTTTGTCGTGTCTGATCATAGGGGGTTGTAGAGGGCGGATGTCTGATTCATATATTGTCACCTGGGAGTTCCCCTGTTTCATAATGTATATTCCTGAATAACAAAAGTGTGTCGGTCCAGATGAGCGACGTGCGCGGCTGCGGCTACCACCTGGCCACCATGCTGGGGCTGTTCCCGGCGCAGCTGATCAACGTGTACCTGGGCTCCACGCTGCGCTCCATGCGCGACGTGCTGCACGAGTCGCACGCCACCGGCTACGTCGTGTTCGCGTGCCAGGTGAGTGCCAGTGCCTACTGCTCACTGCCTGCTACACGGTTGCCAACCTGGTGGTGACCGTCGGAAGCCATGTTGACGGCCGTGTGGAAGGTACTTTAAGTATACACGCGTCTGTCCAAAAATCGTCTCTGAAGTCGGCGGACAATTGAGTAAGTAGCATGAACAGAGGACGAAAACAAAATACTAATCGATTATTAGAATAACGCGACAAAAACATTTTTTTAGTAGTTTGTAATTGATTGATATGCTTTCTTATACAATAACGCATTTTTATATATGCTTAAGATTATTTTTTGTAATACTGTTTTGAAGTAATAAGTCCTGCCGAGTTTCTTGCCGGTCTTACAAGTAAAAATGCTTCTCGGGTCAGAGGTGTAGGGTTAGTTTTTATTTTTCTACTTACTCGACGTGTAAAAGTGCCCTTGTGGCCTACTTACTGAATAAACGTTTGAGCAGGGATTGTAAAACCGGTTTTATTAAATACCTGTATACATTTGACAGACTATTACCGCTAATAAAAGAATACCTGTATTCTAATAAGAGGTATTGTTGTCATTTCGCTTTTATGCATATCGTTCGAGTATCTATCAATGTAACCAGTTAGTCTCTCCAAAAAGCGGCTAGCGGCCGTACGGTACAGAACCGTACCCAGCGTTGCAGCAAGCTAATTGGTTGATAGCGAGAATTAGGCCGAGCGTTGTACCCATTGTGGGAGACGGCGCGGGACGTGAGCGGTGCCGCTGCGTGCCGCGTGCGGTACGGCGGGCAGGTCGGTATATATCAGTACAGTACCCTTAGCCTTACCATGAGTTGTGTCATTGAGGTTTTCGATAACGAGTATCGAGTTTACTTTTGCATCTCGCTTGTACTATATTAGTGCCAACGAGATGCACAGATAGTAAACTCGATACTCGTTATCGAAAACCTCAAAGTCACAACTCATGGTCAGGGTACAGGTGTTCGGGTATCTACATATATAGGTATTGTTAAGTTTTGTATATGGTGTGTGTTTGCATAATAATTTAAATAACTATGTAATGTACATATTTGAGCCTGCGGCGCTACCGCGAACAACGATTTTAATAAACGGACGATTGTCTCTGTCAGTCTAATGAAACCTTAATTGGAGTAAAAGAAAAAGATGCCCGAAATATACTAAATTCGATGTTCGCGGTACCGCTCCTGTCGCTCTCGTGAAATGGTAGGTATCATTTTTTATCGTGCGCTATCATAACAATATCATGTATACTAAATATTACTAAATATAATATATATGTTACGGTACGTTTGGTGATAAAGATATTCGTTACCCATTAAAGTAGCAATTAATAGCGTGACGGACTTCACTATGAAACGTGCCTGAAATTAAAATAGTAAAACGTCCTCTAAAGAATTATTTCTCACGCTGAATGTCATCCAACTCACGCCGGCTGTAAAAATTGACTGGCGAAGTTACAATAGTAACGATAAATTATTAATATAAGTATATAAGTTCTCGAAAATGGTCGTGCCACGCTCTATTGGGATCGATCTGTTATCACGGACAGGACTATTGTAGCCAATAAGCCTGATATCGTGGTGATAGATCGTTCGCAGCGGCGCGCAATGCTCGTTGACATCACCGTCCCATGTGACGAGAACCTCGTGAAGGCCGAGAAGGACAAGTCCAGCAAGTACTTAGACTTGGCTCACGAGGTAACCGCCATGTGGGAAGTTGATTCGACGATCATTGTACCGATAGTTGTTTCCGCGAACGGTCTCATAGCGAAGAGTCTCGACCAACATCTTGAGAGACTCTCGCTACGTGGTTGTGGTTGGATCAAGGGTTAGGTTCAGAAGGCGGTAATCCTGGACACGGCGCGCATAGTCCGACGGTTCCTCTCTCTGCAGCCCTAACCACCGGCAGCCAGGGCCCTGCCCCGTTGCCGGCGGCACTCTAGGTTAGGTTTTTTATAATGTTTTTATTGTTTTGATACGTTTTATATAGTTTTATGGATGTATTTTTATATTTTACTTTTATAAAAATGTTATAAAACCTAACCTAAGATGTAAAATGAATAAAGAGAAGTATAATTATTAATAATAATTTAATATTGGGACAATCTTGCACAATTCGATCTAGTTCTACAGTAACGCTAGGCACTCTAGATGATATGTACTCGTATATTAAATTATACTAGAGTTCCTCGCGACTTCGTCGGCCAGTCATAACCGTCTTTAAACGATGGTTGCAGGATAAAACATATCCAATATGTTTTTTCTCGTAGCTCAAACTGTCTCCATACGAAATGTCACCCCAATTGGCTCAGCAGTTTAAGTGTGAAGAGGTAACAGACAGACAGAGTTAATTTCGCATTTATAATATTAGTATGAATGTATAAATACATAGATATTATCCATAACCCAAATATATACAAATATTCGTATTGATAGAACTTGACAACCCATAACCCATGCCGCAGGATACATTTAATGATATGATAATACGATTTAATGATATGAAATCAAAAGTAACGATATGACACAAGTGCATAAATATGTATCATCATTTCAACCGTAAGCCGTCCACTGATGGACATGTGACTAGTATCATTTTGAAGGGGAGTTGCCACAGTCGCCACGCTTGGTAGGCGGGTTGGAGACGCAGTAGCAGTTAATTCGGCACCGACGGACGACGGCGTTCGTGTCCAGTCGCCATGGTACAAATATCGGAACGAAGCCTCTATTGTCAATGCAATAAAGTGCATCTTCCGATATTTGTGACCACCTCCACAGCTCCGATATATCTGATGGCGACTCTCCCTTTGTCCCCTCTTACGACATCCTCAGAAGGAGACGGCTAAACAGTATATACCTATACAATGCAGCTTAATATTGTCTCTCTGGAGGCACATGTTTACACATTTTGGAACTTTCGCCGTGTCGATATCTTTTACTTCGACTGTGCGAGTATGCACCCCGCGCAGTTTCCAACTTTCCATACTAATATTATAAATGCGAAAGTCTCTCTCATTCTGTTACCTGTTCACGCTTAAACCGCTAAGCCAATTGGTATGAAGAAGGTTCGAGCTACGAGAAAAGACATAGGACAATTTTTTTCCCCGCAACCATACTTTAAAAACTGACTGGCCGATGAAGTCGCGAAGAAAAGCTAGTATGTATATATTTTCATATGTCTTATGGACTTAACGGATCAGATCGGATTAAGGCAGGATCTAAGACAGTAAAGCTGATTTTATAGCAGGTTGTCTGAAATCAATAAAAAGTGCTAAATAATCTGATACATGAATCATTTAATCAGTTTTATAATGGGCCATTGTGTTTCTGAACACTATAAAAGCTTTATCGGGTTAAGATTTACACTGCGAACACTTTTATCGCTGTGATTCGCTCCGTAGGAGCAGAATGTCGTATCTTACGTCACCTGCGTGTTTCTTGAGCTGTTGCGTCTCTGAGTGCAGCTGCTGCAATGTTGTGTCGCTTATCGGAGAACGAGCTGAGGCGCTGCCGCCATGAACGATATTCGTAAATTTCGGACGATTATGTCCGTCACTCTCACGACGTCTTAATTGGAGTAAAGGAGGAAGATGCTCGAAATATACGAACTTCGTGGTACCGCCTCTGTTAGTGTTGCATTACTGTCGAAGGTGGTCGCTGCGGCGCTATGCGCTACCAAGAAAAACATTCTTAAATCTCTGACGATTGTCTCTGTCACTCACATGACGAATTTGAGTAAAAGAGAAAGACGCTCGAAATATACGAAGTAGCCAGTTCCCTGCTGTAACAATCCAAATGGTTTTCATGACCGTTTATTTGTTCCAAGTGCAATCGTGTTACATCAGGCAATATCGCAAAACTGTTTCATGGAAATTGATTTATGTTTCTGTCAACATGAAAATTTTTATACTCTTTATCCGACGGTATTTATCTTTGCACAATAATCAATTACTTATTCATCGAGAGGATTTTAAAGAGCCTAAACACGATACACCAAAATTAAAAAAAAAATTAAATTAAAAACACGTACATACAAACACACATAATAGACTTATTGCATTGTTATCGAACTTACATAAGTGTGCTGATTTGAGGATAACTGCTCAATCATTCATCATCCATTCATTTGAGCCGTGGGTCCACGTCTACTGCTGGACACAGGCCTCCTCCAAATATGACTTGTATCCTCTTGCTGGATTTATTTTTTAATTATTGTTTGATAATGGAATCTACCAACCATAACTTTTCTACAGATTTGTTTTTTTTTTTTTTTTTACTACAAAGGACACTTAAAACTACGTATGCACACAAGTTGGTCAAATACCTGACCCCCAGACGTCTCCCAAATCGCTCCCGTGTGGAAGAGTGCCCATGACACTGGTCACATTTCCCCTCTGGATAGCGATACTCAACCTTTGTCCAAGAAATGAGCCAGCCCGAAGATCACCCGTCAATTCCACCAACCTCTTCTTCAACATTCCAAAAAGCCTGATGGCATCCGGACCCCACGGGCCGAGGGTTTCTACCGCAAACGCAGAAAACTCCAGGCTGTTAGGCAGGTCAGCATATTTGCGCCGCTTCAAAGCCTCCGCCACCGATGCCGCCCCGCCAGCCCTGACAGATGAGGAGGCCAAATGAGACGGCGCGAGGGTATCCACACACGTAGCATCCCAAACAAGCGGCCGTCCCAGTTGCCATGGGATAAGCGTCATTTAATCTGTTATATATAACGACTGCTTTTAAATTCGGCTGCACAATTTGACCACACAAACATTGCATTTTCATGTATATTGTTTAGCTGGAATTCTGAATCCTTCATAAAAGGTGTATAATCTCATTTTAACAGTTTTATATGCACTAAAGTATTGAATAAAGGTCGTGTATAAATAAATAAATAAATATTTTTTTCGGGCCAATCTTACACAAATCGACCTAGTCCTACCCAGCCCAGTTAGGCTTGTGTTGTAGGTACTAGACGACGATATATATAATAGATAGATACATATAAATACTTAAATACATAGAAAACACCTATGACTCAGGAACAAATATCTGTGCTCATCATACAAATAAATGCCCTGACTGGGATGTGAACCCAGGACCATCGGCTTTATTGGCAGGGTCACAAGGCCAGACTTGTCTTGTCGTCAACACATTAGCAAAAGTCCGTATATAAATACAATACAGTTTATGTCTCTTTTGTTCTGTTGGCTGTGGAGATGCAGCGGAGCCGTGTGACGGGGCACACGTGATGTCTCATGACGCAGGCTGACATGACACGATGCCTACAGCCGGAGGAATTTTAATTAGCTAACACAAGCCACTCGGAAAACCCCGCAGTGACGCGGCGCAAACATCACCCTTACGCTTCGTGTTTGGGAATTAGATAAATGGGTCAATCAACCTTTGGGTGTCATAGTAGCGCTCCACTGGACAACTGTTGTAAGACCTGGTTTTATTTGAGAAATTCTATTAAATATACAAAATATGCACTTTTTTGCTAATTATTAACCAAACTAGATGGGAGTTTCAGAATAAAGTCCCTCAATGAACGTGACTTGTAGAAACGTTAAATTGTGTCGGTTTTGTGACGATAACTTTATTAAGAATTAAATCTGCATTGTAATTATTTTGACAAACCCCCAAACACAAGTATTAGTACAACGCGATAAAACAATTCTTAAAACGAAATAACAACAAGATTAAAGTTGACTGACCGAAATACCGAAATTTTAATTCAATAGATTGGGATAGCACAATTGTCAAAAAACACGAAATTGTTTTTTGACAGAGATTATCAGATTAGCTTAGCTTTGTGATTCGTACGGCGCGTGTACCGCTTTATATAGCTAATAGGGCTTCCTACCTAGTTAATACCTGCTTTATTTGTAAATCCTATATACAGTCAGCGTCAAATAGTAGCTAATCAAAGGAGCCAAATGTATCGCTATATGTCATATATAGCGATAGGTACCTAGGGTTCAGTCATATAGTTAGTGACAGTGGATGTGGCCAAAAATATCTTAACACTTACTGCGCTTAATACATGTAAATCTATCTATTAGCCACGAACGTCCATTGGCTGTGCACAGTCGCTCCCCTTAAGACAGCCACGGGGAGCGGGCTAGAACCACGGGGGGCTCAATACCATACTCGCCACGCTTGGCAGGCGGTTGGCGATTGCAGAACCTATCATCAAACGAGTATTTTTATGCCTAATTATGTACAGTGACATACACTACTTTATCTACACATATTTTAAGTTCTTAATACTACTGAAAACGCGTATCTACGAAAAGTCAAACGAATATTTGTACCTAATGGCGGCGAATACATTTTTTTTTTTCAAAGCAATCATAGTTTTTTTTATTCAAAGACTAACCAGAGTCAGACGCAGTTCTATAATAGTAAGAAATTATGGAGGGGTTATTGCATGTGTATAGATAATAGTACATTGTGCAACGAGAGTGGTAAGAAGGGTATAGTAAACGCGAGTCTATTAGAAGTTTGTTATATTTATACTTACCGCCCGTGATACACACTAGTACATTTCGATACTAGTGTTAAAGAAGTTTTTACACGTGTATCGAACCCAATTTTTCATAACAAGTGCCTTAAAAAGTGAAATTTACGCAAAGTGCACTTCTTACGCACTAGTTAGGAAAAATATTTTTCACCTCAGCAGCTCGAACATGTTTACTTTCCTCACTCCAGGGAGTGAGGAAAGTGCTACTTTCCTCACTTTCAGAGAGTGAGGAAAGTTGCTACTTTCGTCACTCCAGGGAGTGAGACAAAGTAGCTTTTTAATTGACGACCGGTCTGGCCTAGTAGGTAATGACCCTGCCTAAGAAGCCGGTGGTCCCGGGTTCGAATCCCAGTCAGGTCATTTATTTGTGCGATGAGCACAGATATTTGTTCCTAAGTCATGGGTGTTTTCTATGTATTTAAGTATTTATATGTATCTATTTATTACAATAGGACATAATGGACTCCCTTAACACCACTACCACGTTCGGACCCTCACAAATTAATCAAATATTATAATTTTGAAATGTACATATATTTTAAAATGAAAATTATTTTAACAAAATATTAAGTAATGAAGCCAGTGCAGTTGCAGATAAAACACTTAACTTAAATAAAAAACTTAAATGTGGTTAACTTGATGTTAATTTTTTTACAAGATTTTATTTAACTTGATGTATGTATTTGTATATTTATCCGGGTGGAATCTTGCAACTCAATTTTGAAGCAGACATCTTTAACCGATTGAGCTGAAATTTAGCACACAAATTTATGTAATTTCGGTTACAATGCAATATTATGGTACCACTGATCTGATCTGATGATGGAGTCAGAAGGTAGCAAAAGCAACACTTTAGGTGTTTACAAGATATACCCGTGGTGTTTTAGGCTCATTAGAATCCTTTCGAAGAGTAGATGACGATTGTGAAAAAAAGTACAGTCGGCAATAAAAGCTTGTACTAAAAATGACATTTTTGGCAACTTATTTAACCTTTAATATGTTCTCACTACTGAGGTGAAAAGTTGTATGTGTCACACTAGAGTAAAGTTATTTTACATCTCGTGTTTTTGAGTGCCTCGCTACGCTCAAGATTCTAACACTAGAATCACTCGCTACGCTCGTGATTCAATTATAGAATCTTTCGCTTACTCGGGACTCAAAATAAACACTCGCAAGAAAAAACAACTTTCCTCTCTTGTTGAACAAATAACTATTTCATCACATTTGCGGGGAGATAAAAAAATAGTGGGTAAAATTAGTAACTTATATAGGCTTAAAATCTTCCACAGATAATGTTAACAACTGCGTTTTGTTTCGAAGTTGAGAGACCATTCTGCCAAATAGTATCAATTATCAAAATGAGATATAATACAATTATTTTTAATAAACGCTAAACATTAAATTGCAGTCAAATTTAATATTTAAATATATGTTTTATACATATTGAAAGTTGGTTGTAGCATACTTTTGAAGATATGAAATACACCTTGGCTGATTGGAAATATATCCTTAGTCCGAAGTGAAGTATGAGTTCTATATATTTTTAAAACTAAACCTAACAGCCCGTGTGAGGTAAAACGGCTATAACTGCTCTGTACGGTCGCAAGTTATAACGCCATTGACGAGCAACTGTCATGAAAACTAGTATTAAAGTACAGCCAGTGTTCGTTGCCATTCCAGATAGTAATCGGGCTGTCGCTCATGGCGTGGGTGGTGCGGCGCGCCCGGCGCGAGCTGACTGCTGCGCTGGCCGCGACCGCCGAGCGCCGGCCGCTGCGGCTGTCGCTCTGAGCCCGCCGGCCCGTCGGCCCTGTCTGTAGGCACGCAGGTTTACACCTTCACATACATCCCGCTCTTGGGTCATCACCTGCTCGGGTCCCCTAAACTTGCAGTCTTTTCATCCTATAGCTGTCCATAGGCGTTGGGTCAATCAAGTTTTCCGTATCACTCGTAAAATTTTTTTTTTATGACATAGGCGGCAAACGAGCAGACGGATTGCCTGGTGGTAAGCAATTACCGTCGCTTATGGGCACCCGCAACACCAGATGAGTCACAGGTCGTTGCCGGCCTTTAAGGGGGGTTGGAGCTCTGGGAACTTTACTCACCATCAGGAACACAGCACTACATACCTGAAAGGTAGCAGTGCTATTATGGCTGTGGTCTTCTGTAAGGGGGAGGTACTTCCCCAGTTGGGCTGCTCCACATTCAAGCGTGATGGTCATCGCTGTGCCCTACCTCTCATTGTTGGACGTAGTTTACGGACATACCCGGGTCCAACTATTAGGGATAAAATAAAATAATGGACAACGGGACACCACAACAACAAGATAAATTTTTTATCGGCCGATTAAACACTTATTCAACTTTATTGGACTTACGATGCGTTCATTTCTAACGCATTTCGCAAAAAAATCCTTTGAACTTCAAGACAGTTTTCGATATTTAAATCGAAAGAGAAATAGAAAAATTTGACTCGAAGCGGGACTCGAACCCACAACCACTGGATCACTAGCCCAGTGCACTACCAATTGCTTCGAGTCAAATTTTTCTATTTTTCTTTCGATTTAAATAAGCTAGCAGACGTTTCTGCATAATAAAAAAATAATTCAATACAGTTTGTCAGGACTGTCAACCTTAAGTAGGTCACAAAAAATGCACGAGACTGTACCTAATTGTCATTATCACTTGATATGCTGTTACTTAAAGAAACTCACAAAGTGTAAAAAATAAAGACAAAATAATGCTATTTCAAATTTAATTTTCTTCATCAAAGCTACGAATTAGTTAGGTGACCTCAAATATGCTTGGCATCAAGATCAATGTAACGCGAGATTCTTTGCGTTTGGACCACTAAGGATGAAAAGACATTATTAGATACTCTAGTTGCACCTTTTTGGGGAATGGTGGCAGGTTTTAGATTATTTCCAGTAGTTTCAAGTAGCTTACTACAATAAGGTGTGGGCTTGCAAACGGGTCGCTAAGTAACGGCACAGTATAATAAAGAGTAATGGTAGCTCACTACGATTTAAGAAATAGTTTTATACTCTCGCTTCTAATGATACCTAATGGGACTACATACTAACAGACACGTGAAGTGTTCGTGAAGACGTTTGAAGTGTTCAAAATGACCTACACGCGCAATAGAGATGTGTTGACCTCATTTTGAACACCTCAAACGCTTAGCCACTTTTGCTGCTGACTGTACATTCAACCAATCTGATTTCTGGGCCCCTTTGGACCTTGTTACACTGATGTTAATATGAGATCTCTCTGTCTCGCGGCATGCCTTAATATTCTACTGCGACAAGACTGACAATATACAAAGTGATCTAGGCCTAGGAATCAAATTGGTTGATTGCATGTCACCAGCTGTTGCCACGCCGCGGCCGACCAACACCCGACTTCTGTCCGTCTACTAATGTTTAAGTAGGTACTAATTTTGTAAGTAGGCATTTCTAACGGGTTATATATTATCCATTAGTTAATGTCAATTGGAGAGGGGTGGGATGTGAAAAACTTACAAAGAAATTAATAAAGTTGAAAGATCGAAAGTTCTGGAACATGTGTGTTGGGTGTTGTTGGGAACTTGGACACTCAAGGTTCTACTTGTCGGTCAGCTACGACTACCGGCCCGCTGTCACTAATTCATAATTCTGCCCTCCACTGAAATTTGCGATTCTTACTGGGTGTGAGTTTGGCCACCACTGATGGGTTAAGATAAGGTATTGAGATAAATTATTTTGGGGGCACTTTTTTGTCTCTTAACACCTAAGCTTTTATAGTCTGTGACCGTAGTTATCCTATTACAACAAGTATGCAAGAGGATGGCTCACATAATAGCGACCAAGCTGGATCGAAACAGCTCATAACAAGCCCATATAAAAATAGTTGTGTAGTCAACTTCTAATATGGGATAAATCAGCTTATCGTAAATATTTCAAGGCCAATAATCAAATACCGCTTACTATCTATTGACACTCGTGGGAGATAGCTCCGCGTTATCATTATCAGTTTACCACTGTCATTTGCAGTTATCGCGACATGCATGACGCGTTGTGTACACTACGCGCCCGCGGCTGTCAGCTCTGCGTAACGTACCTAGTATGTACAGTCAGCAGCAGAAGTAGCTAAGCATTTGAGGTGTTTAAAATGAGGTCAACACGTCTCTATTGTCAAGAGAATAAGAGCACGCTTAGCAACTTTTGCTGCTCATTGTACGGTTCCTGGTTCGTAAATGAAAAGAAGTGAAGATCACATGTAATTGTAAAAGTCAGTTTTGGTTCTTGAAAAATGCAAAAAAGCAAAATAAATATCGTGTCTTTTATAACCGCGAACACTCCGGCTGTGGAATGAGGCACGATTTTACCCGAGGGATTACAGTAGGTATGACGTTCTTCAAAAACTGTCGACTGCACTATGTTTCTGTAAAATAATTCACACGGACAGAAAATAGTTTTCGCTATTGTGTTATCGTCACCTTAGGCAAATTGAAGCTGTTTCGCAGAAGATCGTACAAGGAAACATTCGACTTTTTCGGCGCCGGCTTATCTGCATTCGTACTCGCCAGACTGGTTTTGAAGCGGAAATATTATGTCTTGTCGTTCCTGTTTCATATCCTTTCTCTGTACTCAGGTACTTACCGACGTAAGCAACATTTCTGTTACATGAAGTTTGTCAAATACAACTCATAGAAACAAAATTTTACATAAACTATAGGGTTCATAGCGTCACTGAAAAGATTTCCACTCAGATTGTGTCAATAAGGTGTCTTCGACCTACTGTGACGCTGGTCGGCACAAGTGACATGTATATGAAATATATATTTTTTTTAATTACAAAATAATACATTTAAAGCCAGTACATGGTCTTTGAAGTCGGACGTAGCCAGACTATTGATGTGCCACATATTAGCCTTAACGGTGTACCCCTTAATAGGGTAAATATTTATTTTTTTGTATAAATAATAAATAAATAAATAAATATTTCGGGACAATCTTACACAAATCGACCTAGTCCTACGGTAAGCTCAGTAAGGCTTGTGTTGTAGGTACTAGACGACGATATATATAATAGATAGATACATATAAATACTTAAATACATAGAAAACACCCATGACTCAGGAACAAATATCTGTGCTCATCACACAAATAAATGCCCCTACTGGGAATCGAACCCAGGACCATCGGCTTCAGAGGCAGGGTCACTACCCACTGGGCCAGACCGGTCGTCTATTTTAAATGATTTGTATATTTTGTATATTTTAAATGATTGTATATGGACTTCAAGCTGTCTGAAATAAATGATGATTTGATTTAAATCGAATTTGTCAGCTCACATTACATCTCAAATAAGTATACAAAAGCTACAGTACCTAAACTGCTATGTAGCTTCTTTGCTATATGTACTATTAATTGTCTAGCTCTCTTTTTTTTTATGACATAGGCGGCAAACGAGCAGACGGATTGCCTGGTGGTAAGCAATTACCGTCGCCCATGGGCACCCGCAACACCAGATGAGTCACAAGCGCGTTGCCGGCCTTTAAGGGGGGTTGGAGCTCTGAGAACCTTACTCACCATCAGGAACACAGCACTACATACCTGAAAGGTAGCAGTGTTATTATGGCTGTGGTCTTCTGTAAGGAGGAGGTACTTCCCCAGTTGGGCTGCCCCAGATTCAAGCGTGATGGTCATCGCGGTGCCCTACCTCTCATTGTAGGACGTAGTTTAAGGACATACCCGGGTCCGGGTCTCTGGGTCACTAAAAGCCTAGTTTCCTTACCGCTATAACGGCATATTTTATATAACAGTCGTACAAAACATGCCTGTCCTAGATTTCCGCACGAGCGGAGCCCGAGTGTCTGAAGACGAAACAAAATTGCGTATAAATGTCGCAGCTCGCCCTTCGCATCGTACCGACGTCACGGGCAAACATATTGACGGTGCTGGCGTGCCAAAACAAACCTTAATGTTGAGTCTATAAGTTGCTTGTATACATATTTTGACACGTTGGTCGTATCGATATGTTTGAACTAGCGCCGGCGCTTCGCCGCGTCGACTCCGGCCGACGACCGCAACAATTGGAGCATGTAGGACGAGCCGCATTTGTTCAGTCACCGGCAATAGTATCTTATGATATCAAAAACGCAAAAATATCTGATCGCATCTTATGTCAAGGCCATAAGGTGCTGTCAGAATTCTTTAACAAACACTATTGAACGCCGCATAAATAACACAGTACAGAAAGAATAAGCAATTAACGAGATAAGCAATAGTCGGTCTTATCAATAAAAAACGATTGTACAGTCTAGTGTGAATACATGGTAAAATATTAAAAATATGTCCCCGTAACTCCTGACTTGTGAGTGTGACGGTGAAGTAATGTCGCAAGACTTACGTAGGAGAAAATATATAAGCGTAAAAGATAACCAGATCTTTATTTTTTTTTTATTACAATGCACGTAGTTTGTGTGTGTGTGTCTGTGTAGCAACGTCATATAAAAATCTACTACCGATTCTAACCCTACACCTCTGACCCGAGAAGATTATTACCGGCAAGAAACTCGGCGGGACTTATTATTTCAAAACAGGGATACATCAAAAGACGAATCGACTTTGTTTTTCCTGTACTACATAAAGATTTAAATAAACAGTACCCACTCCACATCTCCCATTATTGTCTACTTAAGTAGCAAAACCGGATATAGTAACTTGTACAACCACTTTTGTTACCAGTTGACTCTTCCTGTCTGCAGAGTGTGTTCATATAAGTAATGATATTTAACACTACCAAATAAATACACAAACTCTCACACCCTGATAATGATAAGACAAGAGTTCACAATAATCGTAAAGATAAATAAAGTTTTAGTTATTTAGTTATTTTAACGATTATACATAATATACATAAATACAAGAAGAACGGAAATATCTACAGCCTCTGTTGGCGAGGTTCGAACTCGGGACTAGTTACTTTAGATTAACACGAATAATTTTGATCTGGGTTATAGACATTTCCGAAACACTACCGCGAAAATCGATGTTCGTAAATTTCGAACGATTCTCTTTGTCACTTTCATGACGCCTTAATTGGAGTAAAAGAGAAGGATGCTCAAATCGATCCATGGTATGTATAATCGTTTTCTAGGATCTACGACACCGACCTAATTGAACTTACTGTACAGTCAGACGAGGAGGTATAGGTACATATTATGCCCTTGACTGTACTAGGTCGAATTGTTTAAGATCATCTCAACATTATTTATGTATATCCGTTTTCAGATGTATCGTAGCGGGCGAGGTGCCCAAATATTTCGGAGCACTAGAACGTCAATTACATATGATCATGCAACTTGTCATAAGTACCTATAAAAGTGGCAACTTTTTAATAACTAATTATCATTAACATACTAACTGCGAACTTCTCCCACTTCCAGATCCTGATCGGCATCACGCTGATGGTGTGGGTGGTGCAGAAGGCGCGCAAGGAGCTCACGCTGGCCATCATGGCGGTGGACCTGGGGCGGGAGACGCCCTCCACCAGCAGCTCCAGCTAGCCCACGGCGCCCGACGACAGCGCGGCCGGCGCGCCCGCCAGCTAGGGCTCTGACCCTGGGGACAGCCGGAGCAGGCCCGGCCCCGAAATCGGTGAAGAAGCCGCCCTGCGAGCCGCGTGCGAGCTGTGATATTAGACTAAGTAAGACGTAGGACCCTCAATCTTGGTAAATACCAAATAAACTTCAACTAGATGTGATCGCAAATATTAGATGAAACTTCTGAGGGATGCTCATGCTCACTTCTGACTTATTAGAACTCATAGGACGTTTAATATAAGAGATATTTACAACTTCGGGATTTCTCCAGAACTACCGCGATTACAACTGTTGTGTTATTATAATTGTCAGTTAAGCGCTACAACCATTTGGGAATACTTATCGCTAGGTATAATGAAGAATAAGATATTTATCCGTGTTACAAATATCGCCATGTCTTTCATCTCTTTGGAAGGAGACACACAACAGGAGCGGTGCGTCGATAGACCACAATACCCGCTGGACTAATTAGCGAGCCTTGGATTGTCTATCGCACAGTAAGATGAAAGAAAACTATGGAGTCTCATATTCATACTCATACTTTTTTTTTTATGACATAGGCGGCAAACGAGAAGACGGATTGCCTGATGGTAAGCAATTACCGTCGCCCATGGGCACCCACAACACCAGGGGAGTCACAAACGCGTTGCCGGCCTTTAAGGGGGGTTGGAGCTCTGGGAACCTTACTCACCATCAGGAACACAACACTACATACCTGAAAGGTAGCAGTGCTATTATGGCTGTGGTCTTCTGTAAGGAGGAGGTACTTCCCCAGTTGGGCTGCCCCAGATTCAAGCGTGATGGTCATCGCTCTGCCCTACCTCTCATTGTTGGACGTAGTTTAAGGACATACCCGGGTCCATACTCGTTCATTTAAATTAATAGTAATACCTAAAGTAAATAATAAGTGAAATAAATAATTTTAATTTAATAAATATTGACATGCAGTTAATGATTGACATAATTATGAACCATATGATTTATGATAAAGCGGCCAGTACAAATCATTACGTCTACTGGAACAAAATAGTTTGTACAAGTAAGTACGTAACTAAAATCATTAAGTTACTGATAAATGTAAGGAGCCATTTAGTGAACTAAGGGCATAAAACCTCCCACATGGTACCTACTATAAACATTTTCTATGGGTCAGCCTTTTAAAGGCATGAAAGTGTTTCGGGAGTGAAATGAGTGAGTATGAACATGAGTTACATTTTAGTCTTAATATCGACTCCTTAGTTTTCTTTCATCTTACCGTGCAGTAGAAAATCCGTACCTTGCTAATAATTCTCATTTTCTTGAGCGATTTTACTTGGACTCCTACATAAAAGAAAGGCTACATTGTACGCCGTACGCTACGGCGTGCCGATAAAAAACTGCCCGACCGGCACTGAAACAGTGTGTCACACCGCGCATCGCTCTATTCCGAGACAGCCGGCACGCGACTCGTAGGCGTGCGCTGCAGGCCGCGGATTGTTTAATCCATCAGATGAGAATGCGTTCGATCGCCGTCCTGGCGCCGCGCCAGCTCGCCGCTGCTTCCAACACGTGGGCTGGTCGAGCATTGATGCCACTGTCGAGGGGTGTGACGACGAGTGTTGAGAGGAGATACTGTTTAGGGTTTAGGGCATTGAGTGCCTTTCCCATCCGGTGTATAGATGTCGGGAAAACTCGGATCACAATCGAAATACGTCGCCCTGTCAATCAATGATTGTATTAAATGAATGACATTTTCGTATATACGAATATGGAACTTTGTTTCATGTCAAATGTAATTTTTTACTTTAACATTTGTCACAGTTTTCCCGACGGAAAATCGTTCAGCACATCTGTACTAGCTGTCTGAACTTTTCCATGGGTTCCCTTTATTTGGCATAATTTGTTTTGTCCGAATCTTAATACGCATACCAAGTTTCGCATAATTTATTTACGCCGAATATTAATGTTGCCGAATTTTATTTAGCATAATTCTGTATTAGCCGAATACCACTTTGTCCGAAAAAATATTGGCATGCTATTATTGAGGCCAAATGTCCGAAGTGGGTTAGGTTAGGTTAGAACTGTGACCACAAAAGAAAAACAAGGTGGGTTAGGTTAGGTTAGAACAGCGACTACGACAAAAACACACTTCCTGGGAAAAAATCGTAATAACACCATTCGGTCTTTCCAAATTATGCGTACCAACCATTCGGCTTATTTAAATTCTGCGTAATAGAATTCGGCGGAAAAGAATTATGCGAGATCAGTTTCTGCTTATATACAATTATGCCAGCACTGGGTATGCGAATTAAAATTATTACAAAACAAATTATGCCTAAACAAGGGGAACCCTTTTCCATCTTATAACAATGGCATAGCACATGGTGGAAGTGTATTCATAAGGCGGCGCGTCATGCCGGTTCTCACCGGCTCAACTAACTTTCCTATAGTTTTCCTTTGACTTGCTTAAGAAGAAAAATTGACCCGCCGCCACTGATATTTATGCACTGGACTGTACCTCCTTTCAAACCAGTCTGAATCCGCGCCGGCGCACTCTTTGCATCTACATATACTGTTTGCTTATTGCACGCAGAACCGGTGGCCGTTGGGGCGTACAGGTTCTCGAGTGGTGGACACAAGGTGGACCGACGACCTGGTAAATATCGTGGGAATCCACTGGATGCGGGTGGTGCTAAACCAGTTATCGTTGGCTGCTTTGAGAGCTATATCCATCAGTGGATGTCTTTCGGCTGATATGATATACAGTTCTCAGCCTTGAAGACTCAGCTGAACCCCTAAGGCTTGGGCAAATAGCCGCGTTTTGTAAGCGTGGCGCGACACCGGTATGGCTAATGTAACGAAATAAGGCACACATTCGGACGGCAGCGTCGCGCCACGCTCACAAAACGCGCCTACGTGCCCAAGCCTTTAGGCTCGGTCGTACCAGGGCGTTTTCAAAAAATTGTGCACCCAATTAGTGAATGTTGTTAAGAAAAGTTAAATCACTGTCAGTTTCGTGACGACAATTAAGCATTAAATATCGATAAAAGCTTAGTTTTGATGTTCGTTTTATAATCTTCAATCGATATTACAACATAATTAAAGGCAAAAAGTCGATCTTCATAAAGATTTAATGCTTAATTGTCGTCACGAAACTGACAGTGATTTAACTTTTTTACATCTTTCGCTAATTGGGTGTACCAAATTTTGAAAACTCCCACCACCGTCCGTTACCGTCTCGTAACAGTAGAGATTGTCTTGTCTGGACACTTTGACAGTTCTCTACGGGATGACAGCGGCGCCGCCATGTGTCAGCTGTGCACGGAGCCAGCCTCAGTGTCTCGCCGAGATTTCTTAAACCAAGGAACCAAGTATATTAATTAAATGCTCACTATCATTGTCTTCGACGACAACCACTTGTAGTCCTAACGCATCTAATTGTACATATAGGTAATAAGTACTTGGTCGTCTGATATTAATGAACGTTGCCAAATTAAGGGCGTGGGGAACAGTTTCGTATTAAAAGTATAAGTATGTATGTGTTTCCGAGAACACGTACTACTTTTGATGTGAACGTGTTTAGAGGAAAATAATATATTCTTCGAGTAGACCTATATACTTGGCAAATATATGTGACTGTCACGTGCCGTCTTAACCTCATAAGTCCCAAGCGAACTTACCTTTACTAAATAGCAATATACACCTCTTCATTATATCAGTCCACTGCTGGACGTAGGCAACCCATAATGAATGGATTTACGCCAGCCCGCGATCTATTTGTCTTAATTGGTGGTTATGGTATGTGGACATGGTAGGTATATGGTATTGGACGTTCTGTTCATGAACAGATATGTGCCATTCCATGTAACGTCCACACCATAATAGTGTTTTATGCAACAGTTACATAATACTTTAGATTCGAGGATCGAAGTTACAAAACGAGGTTTAACTGAATTTTGTAATAACAGACCTGAGAATTTCGGCGACCACACCCCGAAATGTACCGAGTTTAGATCCCGCTAGTAGCCATATAATTGGCATATTGAAGTACGAAGTAGAAAATATATACATATTTTGCCACTTAATATATTATATAACTCACTATATCAATATTTTGGTCATTGGATGTACAGTCAGCAGCAGAAGTGGCTAAGCGTTTGAGGTGTTCAAAATGAGGTCAACACATCTCTATTGTCAAGAGAATAAAAGCGTGTGTAGGTCATTTTGAATACTTCAAACGCTTAGCCACTTCTGCTGCTGACTGTACCAATTACTTCAATAGAAAATGAAACTTTCTATCGGAATATAGCTGCTTTTCTTTTGTTACATTGCGATTTTGAAACTAAAGAAATGCCACTTTTGATGAATTCCATACACCAAGATAATTGAAAACCAGTTGGACTGCCATTTTCCTTGTTCGCATGGGTCTTAGTTGGGGACCAGTGCCGTGACGCCGGTCAGATATATTTGCTCGTTAGTTACATAAATACGGCATTTAATCTTATGAACTGGAGACTAAAGTAAGCTATATGTTTAATAATTATTTATTGCAAAACTTAGTTTGTAAGTTCCGTTAAATTTCCTAGCGTAAGTAGGTATTTATATTAATATATATATTATTGAACAGTAACTTTAGCCAACTTTAGTAAACTATTTTCTCTTGCGACGTCGTTGTCTTGAGTTACTGTCCCACTTAAGACATAATATTTGTCAATAGGTCACACATTTTTGTTATTGATCCGTAATTAAATTAAACATAGGTACAGTCAGCAGCAGAAGTGGCTAAGCGTTTGAGGTGTTCAAAATGAGGTCAACACATCCTATTGTCAAGAGAATAAGAGCGCGTGTAGGTCATTTTGAACACTTCAGACGCTTAGCTACTTTTGCTACTGACAATACCTAAAAAAATGAATACTATGAACAGTCTAACAATTATTGATCAGATGTCAAATCACGTACTTATGTCAAATCTCTTGTTCACAAGTCACAATACAAATAATAAACAATATCAACTTGTACAATGCACAACTATGATTCTACAATTACAAAAAATCAGTACCTTAGTGTCACTATTCAATAAGCAAATTGTACCTACATATTAACTCTTCTAGTTTGTTAATTAAAAACCCAATAACTGTCATAATGATAAACCTTATGGAACCCAGCTCACACACTTGGCCTGATCATCCAAATGTTTGCACGTACTTTTTCGAGTTTTGTATTTCTTTTTTTACGATAAAATAAGAAAAAGACATATTGTTTGACTTTTCGGAGAAGGAATACGAATATTTGAACAAATACTCCAGTTGTGTATTCGATTATTTTTTTTAAATATCTACTAATATTTTTAAGGTCAATATGGGTAAGACCGTCTACCTAACAATTTCCTACATTATGTCATAGGTAATTAGTGTCATATGACGGACTTCCCTTAAAAATATAGTAGCGTCTTACCCACATTGACATATGATTAGAGAGATCTCGTTGTTCTGAATATGTAGCTTCTTGTATTACCCACTACATTTTTATACAATTTCATAACGGCTGGAGCGGCTGCTGAGACGGCGGCTCTTAGGAAACGAGACAAGTATTCTGCACTGCAGAATTATTTATTTGTCCCGCTCGCGGTAGAAACGACCGGTTGTTGGGGTTCGGAGGCCATAAAATTCGTCAAGGAGATCGGGCGCCGTCTGACGGAGAGGGGTCATGACCCCCGTTCCGGGTCATTCCTGGTGCAACGTCTGTCCATCGCGATTCAGCGTGGCAACGCGGCTAGCGTGATGGGCACCTTTTCGCCGGGGGTGGCGCGGGGCGGGCTCTTTGACTAACTTAATAATATTATTATTATTGACCATTTTGTACAATCTACTCGTAAGTTATGACAATGAATAAAGATGAATATTTCATAAAGTTTACATATTATGGTCAAATACTGATTGCTCGTTGCGGGAAGTTTCCAGAAAGTTGAACTCTAAACAAAGTTATATAATCGAATTTAAATTTTCCGCAATTTTTGTAAATTTCCATCGGTACATTAGTATGAGCAATTATAATATACATTAAAAGAAAATAATCACAACAATAAGATTATTCCTCTAATCTCTTCTTATTCATTACTAACTGGTAATCACCTACTAAGTATAGTTTCTTAATGCAACGAAATTGTCAAACCAACACACGTCGAAACATACTGTTTTAAGGAAGTTTCCAGAAAAATATAAACAGAATAATTAAGATCATGACAGGATAAATTGCCAGTAATGGCCACTTTTCAATAACTGGCCATGTTATACTTACTGAAAATAAATTCTGTTTACCTACAAATAGAACACACTAATGAGGTTTCAATTACTGGCTACCTCATGCTAAAATAAGTTCCAATCGCTTATAAACAGAGTTCAATTCGAATTAATTTAAGCGATAAAAACCTGGTTTTATTGGTCATTTCATAAACTATATACCTTAGTCATAACAATGTACGAAAACGCATAAAGTTGATATCCGTAATTATTTCATGCTTAATAATAGTCACAAAAGCTAATTGGGTCCAGTATTGTCTGGAAACTGATATAGATAGGTACTCAATCCACTCCATCACGATGTTTAAGCAGTTTAAGACTAATTTATTTGTACATCGATTCGTGCCATTATTGAGGTGTTCAAATATGTATCTATTCTAAAAAAATACCGAAAAAAATCACAACTTTGCAATTTGCGCACGCTTCGCGTGCGTAAATTTCACTTTTTAAGGCACTTGTTATGAAAAATTGGGTTCGATACATGTGTAAAAACTTCTTTAAGACTCGGGTGATTGTCACCCTCGTTTCACTCGGGCTCCAACTTTCACCCTCGTCGAAAAAAAAATTTTTTTCACTAGTATCGAAATGTACTATTCCCTATTCCGGTGTCTTTTGGTGACATATTTATATTTTTATTGAATTAGGACATGAGCAGAGGCGCTACCGCGAAACACGATATTCGCAAATTTCGGACGATTGTCCCTGTCACTCTCATGACGTCTTAATTGGGGTAAAAGAGAAAGATGCCCGAAATTTACGAATATCGTTTTTGGCGGTAGCGCCTCTGCATACATAATTCTTATAGTGTCTAGAAGAATAACATCAGGTAACGAGCAAAACTCACTTTATTACTACCACAAGTTAATAGCTACAGCGAATCATATTAATACCTAAATAAGGTTGATTCTTGTTTACTTATTTTTTACTATTTAGTGAGTTTTGGTTGTCACTTTACAGTAAACAGTTTCCACTTTAAGCTAATACACACTTTATTCTGCCATACTAATAGTAACTTAATTACAAATAAAGATCTGTGCGAACTATCGCTGTCTGTACAGTCGAGTTAATAAATATTTATGGTCTTGACTGTACAGCAACAGGAGCTTCGCAGACTGACGCGCTCAAACAATCAATGTGCTTGTTCTTTTACACTACAATACAAGTTATAAATTGAACTAGATGCCACATACCAAGTCTGTCGGAGTCCGACCTCCGTGCGGGTGTCTCCGGGTGTCGAGCCTCGGACACCGTTGATATTCACTTTTTTCTTAATTATATGATGTTTATTTCACTTTATGATGTAAGTAAAGGTGCACAACTGTCATGTAAAGGATTGTACTTTCTCAGAAGATTTAGAAAAGAGAATAAGAAATTAGAGTGAGCGAGAGTTTTGCGGTAGACCTTCCGAGCAGATTCTTGTGTGTGTTACTAATTATTTTGACAGCTGTAAACGTAAATATTTATTAAGTGGGTTATGTGTTTTAATGTCTGTCTCCGTATGCTACAATAAACATTTTTGTATTGTAACCGAATGTAATAATCACAATTATTTGATATTGAAAATGTCTGTGCCAAATTGTTTTGTAAATAACAATAAGTAGATATAAAATATGATTTAAATGTGTGTAATAAACGTTTCCAGACGTTCAGCTTCCGCTTGCTAGCTAATCGTTACCTTCCCATTTATGTAAAAGTATGTCATTTATAGTTAGGTACCTAAACCTCTTCATAAGTTTAGAGTACACAAAATGTTCAGAAGTTTCACTATTTTTATAATAGGTAATTAAATTAAGCAAATCAAAAAAGTATAAATTATACTAAATGCATTTATTGTTTACGAATTTATTTTGTTGTTATTGTTTGTAATATACTGATTGTTGTCTGGCGACTCTCAAGGATCGGTCGGGACTGACGAGGAGAAAGTGTGCAATGGGAGCCTTGAATAATAGGATCAATAAACTTCAATAATAAAACAATTTGTTTAAATAGTTTGTTTTACTTAAGTAATGTTTACCCTTAACACAAATACTTATGGGCTGTATGTCGGTAGGGGTATTGGGAAATCAAAACACCTTAACGCGTTACGTGACACCTACAATAACAACCATAATTATATAAATGTAAACTTTAGGTTCTATACCTTAGCCGTCAGAGGGCGATGGTAAACATTTTATTTCTATTATAATCATCACGCACTAATCGTGCGCACTTCAATCACTCGTAAATAAAAATCTATAATCCGAAAATTTCCACCATCTTTCTCTTTTACTCCAAATAAGGCATCCTGGGAGTGACAGTTACAATCGTTTGAAATCTACGACTATCTATCTTCGCAGTATCGCTTCTTATTGCGCTGATATAAGGCTGTTAACTATTGCCAACATTATATTTAATTGTTTGATAGATTTGATGTGATTTTCAATTTATCCCCCTCACACCATTCCTTTTTAAATATTATGATATTTATGATTCGTTGATTTTGATGTGGACGCGTCTTAATTTACGAACGCAGCCGTTTTGTTATTTTTGAACGCAATTGACGAAATGTCATTTTTATTATCATGGCGGAGGACGAGGACGGTGTATCAAATAAGAAATCTGTCCAAAATTCAAATAATGGAGGGTCTTCTCACGACAACGAACAGAACAGAATAGATTTGCCATATTTCCCCCGTTTGCTAACCCCGGAAACTGAGGAAGCAAAGTGTAGTAATAGCGAAAACGGCGATGCATCGCCCGCAGAAGCAAAAAGTTCGTCTTCGAGTGAGTGTTTGGAAGTTGTTTTTTGTGATCTAAATATAAAGACGTGTGTCGAGTTTCATTCCTTTCGCTTTCAGAGTCCACCGGGGCGACGCGGAAAGAGGAGAATCCGTTTTCGTTCCGGCATTTCCTGAAGCGCGACCTGTCGTTGCCGGGCACCTCGACGTACGAGAACACGGGCGCCCGGCCCAAGGTCTACGCGAGCACGGTGCAGCACTCGCCCACGCGGCCCGGCGCGGCCCGCGACCCCGAGCCAAAGAGACGAGCGCGGAGCCCCGCGCCTGTGATAATACGTCTTCGACTAGTTCCGCGGAGGCGTCTCATAGTGTAGTGGACAATAACGAGGGCGACCGCGATCCGTACGTCGGCGCGGGCCCGCTGGCGTACCGGCCCGGGCCGGAGCCGCCGGGCATGCCCTCGCTGCCGGACTTCGTGCAGGATCACATACTGGTGGAGCAGGCCTACCTGAACTCTAACGGACCTATCTCAGTGGACCTAGACAATCTGCCTGACTTCACATTCAACACGAGCTACAGCGCGGGCGGCGCGGGCTCGCTGGGCCGGCGCGGCGCGCGCGGGCCGGGTGCTCCACTGGACCTGCCGCGCGGGCCGGGTGCTCCACTGGACCTGCCGCGCGGGCCGGGTGCACCACTAGACCTCCCGCGCGGCGCCGAGGGTGCGCCGGCCGCCGACCTGCCGCTGAGCCTCGACCTCACCGAGTCCGTGAACCCCGCCGACCGGACTCGGAACATGTCTCCCCACAGCACGTTTCCCCTGGACCTGCCTCCCAATGCTGGTAAGTTTTCAATATGTTATAGTACTCATTATGATTCAGGGTGTTACATATGAGCAGAGCTGACGCCGATCAATAAGTTTCACACATGACTTTAACTTATGTTATTGTTTAATATTAATGAAGGAGTTGGTTGTTAAGGATTTACATAAGTTCAATAATTGTAAAATAATCAATATGGAGTAATGTGGTGACAAGTAGAGTAAAATATTAACAATATGGTTCCCAAGAGGTTGCAGATGGAAGAAAGGTGGACAATTCAAAAAATGGGTGGATGAAATTGTATAATAGCTGGTAGAACTTGGACCAGAGTGGCCAGGGAAAGGGAGGAGTGGAGACGACTGGGGGAGGCTTTTGCCAGAAGGCCCATGGAAATATAATTCATAGTATGGTTACTGTAGTTTTTAAGAATTTATTTTCTTATTTTTCTGAATAAAGAGGCTATAAAATAAAATAAAATAATGTGGTGACATGTGTCCATGTGTGACAGGAGTAGTCAGCTGATAATGTCAGCCTGTTTAACACTGTGACACAAGCACATGTCTACTCCTGATCAGTCCGGGCTGTCTTGGTGCTCCAAATTCAGGCTTGTATTGTTATCTTAACATAAAGCTTCATTTATGTTTGTGTTTTGTTCTTCAATTATTGCTAGTTTATTAATCATGGGTGTGAATATAAATGGCAAATCAGTAAACCATCTGAGATTTGCTGATGATCTTACACTTCTTACTGAAAATGCCATCAAATTATGAAAATTTAACAAATTATCTATTGTTACGTAGTGTGTTGGCTTGCATGAGGGAACCGAACTGGGGTACCCACAGATGTTCTCATCTACCCACATGTCAATATATAACATGCCTTTCCCTCAGGATAGATGACACTTCACCTCACTTTGCAAACTAATTGTTTATTGTCTGTTACACTACACTGTATGGTTCATGATTTAAACTTAATTACCTACTTCTATGTTACACATTCTTATCTAATATTGTATTGTTATTTAAATTATTATTGGCTATCTGCACTAGTATTGGCATCATCCTCCCCGACTCCGACTCCATGTCTGTAGTACACCTTCTTGAAGTGCTCTTCTTCAAGGATGGCCTGTTAGACGGCGGACTTTCACTTGACCGAGGTTGTTTGTAACTGCTAGGTTCTGCTTCATCGTCATTGTTCCGTACTATGCACTCTTCTGGACCTTTAACCCCAATCATCTCCGCCCACTGGACCGGTGGAGGAATCCTTACTGTGCCAAATGCTTCCTCTTCACTTCCGTCTTCCCCCTGCTGGTATAACCCTAGGTTAACAATGACGATGTTATGGTAAGGAAAGAACCTAGCAGTTACAAACGACCTCGGTCAAGTGAAAGTCCGCCATCTAACGTTAAACTATGAAAGCAAAAGTTGAATTGGAAATAAATATGGAAAAACAAAAGCTAAGATCAAAGTTATGAACAACTACCAATAACCTTATAGTTGGGGTCAATAGAAAACGAAAATAATGTAAACAAAGCCTTGGTTACGAAAGTGTTAAAGTATCATGCCAAATCATTTCTCCAAACTGTCTTCTTGACAAGAGATTATACATCACATTGAAGACATATTGGTATTGTATAATATGTAATAGTATGTTTGACCACTTGACAAAGATTCGAAAAGAGAAAGGGGCAGACAGATACGAAAGTGGGTGGATGATATCAAAAAGTTGGCTGGCCCATTTTGGGCTAGAATCCCACAAGCCAATAAAGGGAAAAACTTAGATGAGGCCTATGTCGATGGACAAGCTAGAGAATAAAAGTAAACTCGAGAAAACTTATATATTTATATTTTAATTCAAAAATGTATCTCTAGAAATAAAGTCTATCTTTATGCTTGACCACTTCTGTTTTTTCCTTTGCACGTGGCCTGCTGTCTTCCATTTTATACTTTTAGATTTTAGAGTAACATTAACAATTTAGTAACCTCTTATTTCGGTTGCCCAATTTTTGCTTTTCAGACATGTTTTCTGTAACGGCCTATATAATATAAGCATTTGGTCAAACCAATGCAGACCAAGTATATAATGATTTATGTTGCAATAAATGGCTATTTAGTTTTATATATTACACTCATGATGAGAAGCAATAAAGATAAATGGATGAGCAATTACCCAATGGTGTCCAGGACAAAACAAGAGAAAGAAAGGAAGGCAACGTCTAAAATGGGAAGATGAAATTGGGAAAGTAGCAGGTGTTACAGGACAAGTCAGACACAGGACAGTAGTACATATATGGAAAAGTTTTAGGGGATGCTTTTGCGAAATCGCAAGACAATCAAACAAACGTATAAAAATATTAAAAATACACAATTGTTTTTAAGGTTGTTAAATAAAAGCTTATGAGATATGAGGGAGTTTTCAAAATTTTGTACACCCAATTAGCGAAAGTTGTTAAAAAAAATTAACTCACTGTCAGTTTCGTGACGACAATTAAGCATGAAATCTTTGTGAATATCGACTTTTTTCCTTTAATTATGTTGTAATATCGATTGAAGTTTATAAAACAAACATCAAAACCAAGTTTTTACAGAAATTTAACTCTTAATTTTATTGTCGTCACGAAACTGACAGTGAGATAATTTTTTTTAACAACTTTCGCTAATTGGGTGTAGCAAATTTTGAAAACTCCCATGATATTATTAGATGATGATTAGATGTATGGATATATATTTTTATAGAGATTATGGAAGATGATATTATTAGAGATAGTGATGACAGTGATGATGCAGGAGCAGAGTCCATGAGGCTGCCAGACTTCCTGCCGGTGCACCCTGGCCGGACGTCACCGGAGCCTGAGCCCGACATGCAGCTGTTGCTGCAAGAGCTAGAGCGAACCAGGTGTGTGTCTCATTCCATGTATTTATTGAAAATTGTTTTGCTTTAAGGTAAATTTAATTGTGATTTCCTAAATTTAAGCATTATTAAGACAAATTTGAGATTGTCTATTTCTTGTTAAATTAGGTTATTCAACTGTTGAACAGTGTTTAACAGTAATTCAATTTCATTTTACAGCTTAGGTAGCTAGTTTCTAAGTTATAACAGTATAATTATTAACCAATACTGCATCGAAATGTGCCTTCAACAGACCAATTCTGACGACACGATGACAGGTCTGGGTATGGGTATGGGTCCTAGAGGGTTTGAAGCCGATGGTCAATCCCAATAAGGGTATTTATTTGCGTGATAGCACAGGTATATGTTTCCGAGTCACGGGTGTTCTATCTCTTTACCGTGAGACAGTCAATTTGTGTAAGAATGTCCTATAACATTAATATAAACAACATGGTATTGTAAGAGGCTGTGCAGTGATGAGCGGGCTGTTGCAGGGCGGAGCTGGCGGCGGAGCGGCGCCGGCGCGAGCGGGCGGAGGCCGCGCTGCGCCGCGCCGCCGGGGACGACGCGGTCAGTGCCGCCGCACCTCAGTGGCCTGCTCTGTTTCCATTCCTGGCTCTGAACATAATTAGCACCAGGGTTGCTGGCTCTTCCCGGTTCTCAAAAGTTGCCTTAACTTTAAACCATTGACTGATCAGTATTAAGCGTTCGTTTTTTGTTTGTTGTGCTATGTTAATTATGCGACGAGGTTATTGATTCTTGTTGCATGAAGGTCGCCGGTTCAATCCCCGGCTCGTGACGTGTCAATTGTCAATGTCACGTTACATTGATATTCACGATGTCAAACTGACAGTTGTATACCTACTCGTACAGTCAGCGTCATATAGTTGGTAGCATTCAAAGTAGTCAAATAGTTCGGTACACCATAGAATTTGTATGGTGTACCGAACTTTATGAGTACTTTGGATGCTACCAACTATATGACGCTGACTGTACATAAGATCGTAAACTATTCAAACTAACTAGAACTCGCAGTATGGCAGTTATTACATAGTTACACATCCATTGCGAACGAAACTGGGGGACCCGGAATTGATCCCTCAACAACGGGGATTTTTGGGAGTTGATCTGACCGTGAGTGACGTATTTTTCTACGATATACGATAAAATCTAAGTTAAATACCTGTCGATATCTTTTGTTCAGTATCGAGAACCACCCGAATCAGAATCCACGATCGAGGAACTGAGGATAGAGATCAGAAGACTAAAGGTTAGTACTTAATATTATTTTTCTCAAACATACTACGAAATGTATGCGTTAATGGCACGAAATGATGCCAAGAAGTTGCACATTTATGGACTAGGCCGTGAATAAATGTATGGAGTTAGTATGAAAAGCACATTATTGTCGCTCTAACTTTTTAAATTTGCCAAATAAGATTAGACTGATGAAGGAAAAAACACATACATCCAAGTTACAATCTCTTTGAAAGCATAATTGGTATTATAATAATCGGTTAAACATGGTGCTGGAACAGCTTTTTCCAAAGTCAATTCATAAAAAAAAAACGTAATCTATGAACCATAGAGTTTATTTTTATAAGCAGTTAAAAAAGGTGTACGAATAGCTTAGTCGAATTTGTTTTTTTTGTTGTTAAGGAATAAAAAAAGCGGCAATTCCAGAAATTTATTTACTTGATTGCTTTGTTGTTATTTTAATGTTGAAATGTTTGAGAAAAGCACTATACAGGCTTCGGCCTGAACAGGGATTAAGGACTCAATTTATCCGTCTACCGCAATCTCGTCCTTGAATCCCTTACTTCACGGCCTCTGCAGTAATGTACTATTAGAATAGAATACAATAATTTTTATTCGTAAAGACAAACAGGCATATTACATCAGGAAAAAAAACAGAATACAAAAAAGTGCCACGAAATGGCCTCATCTCAGCATATTGCTAGCGAGTGGTCAGCGCTGATCTTCCGATGAGGCCATTAGGTGAAAAAATCACGATCGGTAACAACAAAAAAAAATACACAATATTAAGTTAGCGACGACAGTACTCAATTTAGTTATGCGTGTTTTTAGCGGTCTCAAATAAGTTGGCGTAACTTCAACAGAAAAGTACACTTTAAATGAATGTGAAAAGATAAAATACGGGAAATGTTTGTTTTATTGCAGCATTTTAGTGGAAGGATCATTATATTACCAGAAATTACCAGACCAGACTACTAAAGTTATTCGTTGTAAAAGTAATACATGAAGGTCCTCGACATTAATGTATTATGTTTTCGCCGTAACACGACAGTTTTTTGTGTGTAACGGGTTTTTTTCATGAAAACTCTTATTTGGCGTCGATGACTTTATTTACCTACTCTATTGATGTTGCGGCGAAAATATTAATAGCTAGCTTTTGATTTGACTAAGTTCCAATGCAGGTCCACTTTGAATTTTATTTAGTCGTAAAATCTGGCAAGGCGTATTGGGGCAATAACGAATGAATAAACGCGGCGGATGATTCTAGAAGTTATTCAAACATCACCAATAAGCTGATGTCATAAGATTAGTTTATTATGCCTTTTTTCCTTTTCTTACATTCAAAATGAAAAAGTAGAGTGTTTAACTCTGGTGAAAGTCATCCATTTCCAACACGCACTCATTTCATTCGAGTGTCAAAATATTTTGTCGAAAATGGGTGACTTTAACCCCTCGGGTTACGATCTACTATTTAAAGTGTGAAACTGGGACCGTAATTTTTTTTAATGAAGCATTTGTTATGTGTGGCGGCGCAGGAGCAGCTGGCGGCGGCGCGGGGCTCCGCGCGAGGGGCGCGGGGCGCGGGGCCGCCGTGCGCGCCGCCACCGACGTGGCCGAGGCCTCGCTCAGGTACCTCCCGGGGCGCTCGGTCCAGCTCCACTGGCTGCCATGTGACGCGGCTGCGGCAATTCTCCGCCGACGTAACTAACATCTATCGACGCATAACCGAGTCGAAACAAACTTATTGTCCACACAACGAAAGCTAATAGCATGAACAGAGTAGCTCGACCGATGCCTGCTGACGCTTCGACCTCTATTTCGCTCCTCTTGCATAGAAACGAGGTTTATTTTTAAATGTTCATATTGCCGATTCCACGGCAACAGATCTAGTAGCCTGAGTGGACGCTGAGTCGGGCGTGCAGCGTAGCGGAGCGTGCGACGTTTACTTAACACATGCAAATGTACGGGAGCGACCGCAACACTTGTAAGTTCGACGCTACGCTCCACGCTCCTCTTCCAGCGTCCACTTAGGCGGTCAAAAAGAAAATAAGTGACGCTCGACCTTCGCACGTGGCAGGGAGCTGCTGGCCGGGCTGGAGCACCTGCGCGCGCTGAGCCACACGCTGGACCCCACGTGACCGGCCGCGGGCCTCCACGCTCGCACCAGCTCGGGCTCCGGCGGACGGCACGCCGACTAATGCTCGTGAACAACATCAACATGTATACAACTAAGGGTGCGTCCACACCGCTGCTCGAAATACGCTGACGTTACGGAATCGCAGTGACGTGCCGTAAATGTCATGAATTTACCACGTGCCTCCACGCCGCTGCTCAAAACGTGCCCCATACAAATTTTGCACCTGCATATTTTGAAACAAAGAATAGAAAAGTTTAAAGAACGTCGCTGCGATTCCGTACCGTCTGCGTACTTTGAGCGGCGGTGTGGCGAGCGTGCGGTAACGACGGCGCGGATGCGATGCATCACTGCGATTCCGTACAGTCGCCGTTTTTCGAGTAGCGGTGTGTCGCACCGTAATACGGTTAAGTCTGACGACAGTCTAGTGTTAAAACATCAAAAGCAGAAGATTCTATAACTTTTATTTTTAGATATTTGATGAATTCGTCTGGCAGTTGGAAACGACATTACAAAACAACTTTTTACTGTCCGATGATCCCCAAAACACTGGTCTTAGACTCCACGCCATGGTGTGTGTCATGGCTACATATTTTTGTCACATTCATTGTATACATATATTCACACGTCACGTACAGTCGACGTCAAAGGTATGTTTACACGTTTTCACCTTAATTCTTTGTAATAGTGGCTGAGCGGGTGAAGTGTTCAAAATGACCTACACGCACTCTTATTCTCTTGATAATAGAGATGTGTTGACCTCATTTTGAACACCTCAATCGCTTAGCCACTTCTGCTGCTGAGTGTACATAATTCGTCTAGACCTCGCCCTGTTATCATGGATTAAAGAAACCACAAAAATTCCTCTGTAAATATAACATTGTATAGCCCTCTTGAGGAGACTCGAGTCTCGCTTCCACTCTTAGATCTAATGATTTATTATAATCTGAATAATACAAGTAAAATATGTATTACACCTTCCAGCGAGTCGTTTTATTTCTTAGGCGAGACTCCAGTGTCGCTTTGTCTTTTCTTCACGATCCCAGGGAAAACTTCAACTACGAAAAAGTTAGTAAAGGTGGTTCCCAGAGCTCCAACCCCTCTTAAAGGCCGGCAACGCGCTTGTGACTCATCTGGTGTTGCGGGTGCCTATGGGCGACGGTAACTGCTTACTACCAGGCAATCCGTCTGCTCGTTTGCCGCCTATGTCATAAAAAAAAGCCGGCTGGAACCGGCTCGTACAGACGCGCTGCCGCTGATACCTCCTAACCTGATAGTTAGCCCCTAACGAGGGCGTCTTACTCGGATTTACATATTATCCCATGAGCATATTCCCGCTATTAAATAAAAGTTGTAATTGGTTCATCACATTTTTGATTGGCTAAAATGAAATGTCTTACGTCTATACCCCGTCATCTTATGCTCAGTTTAGTGGCAAGTGATTGGGCAGTTACGATAATCTAAGTCGATAAAAAATTAAGTTGACTGACTCACTCAATAACATGTCAAATGATCTTGGGTCCGATTTTTGAAATAGTCACCAAGTGATTTCCATAGAAAATTAATGATAATCTATTCCAAAAATCGGACCCCAAATTGACGTTATTCAATAATTGACGATATTCGATATTTATAATTGTCGCCCTCCGATCTGATTAAAAAGAGGAATGAATGTGCTATCTCTCGGCCGTTCACTAAATCAGAATTTTAGTATGCCAAATAACTTTTATCGATAAATATGAATCGACTAATTATATGAAGCATCATCACTATTTTAGCTTGCCCCCAAAATGAGCGTTAGATAACGGGGTGTAACCTCATGCGCGGTTTAAGGACTGTCTTTAAGACTCCGCCTTTGTGGACTAGTTGTGGGGTCATTATGCAAACTTCATTCGTTATATATGTTAACTGCCAGAAGCTGGCCACCTTATACTGAAAATGAATTCTATTTACCTACAAATAGAGCACATTTTGTAATAGGGTTTCAATAACTGGCCACCTCACACTAGAATGAAGTCTAATCTCATATAAACAGAGTCTATTTTTAGTATATGTAATGTCGCCAGTTAATAGCGAATTACCCTATATTATCAATACTCGCTCGCCATTGCTTGCAGCTTTGTCATACTCGTGTATAAATTTTCAAATACCTTTAAATAGTTATATATTAATATAAAAATAGTTATATACAAGACAGTGAGCTAGTATATAATGGGATATCGAAATAGGGTACCGAGTGGAAATCTGTTACAAACAGCCAGTTGTATCTTGTATCATAAATAGTATTTAAATAAATGTAACCAATATGTAAATAGCTACCTACAGTCCGCGTCTAATAATTAGTGGGCGACGAAGTGTTGTTGAATCCAAAGACTAGCGTCGACTCTAGCCGTACTCTGAGGCGCACTCGTTCTGGCTCCAAACTGGTCCGATACCGCGAACATCGAAGTTAGTATTTCGAGCATCTTTCTTTTCTCTTACTCCAATTAAGACGTCATGAGAGTGACCGAGACATTCGTCCGAAATTTACGAATATCGTTTTTCGCGGTAGCTCCCCTGATTGTCTATTGCCAGTGAAATCTAAACTTGGCTAATGTGTCAGTAGGCCGGGCACGATTGGCGTACAGTAACTCACTGGCAGTACCAGTCTTTTTCTCTGTGTTAATTAAAGAGGGACGGGTACAGGGACCGGAACCGGTTACCAAATAAGGGGTATTACCCTGGGTTTTTGATAGGGTTGTTTTTAAATACCCTATCAGTTTGGTAAGCGTATCATTGACTTACCCGGATGACCCGGACGGCTAACCAATTTAATAGACTTGTTTGGGTAAACGTTTGCCAAATTCAAAAACCCTCAATAAGGTATAACCATATCAAGTGTTTTTCAAATGCGTTTAAGCGATTTTAAACTCTAGAACTATCTGCCTACATGGAAAAGAGACGCCCATAGGGTAACCCTATGAAATGGTAAGCGCTAAACATTAAAGCTATTCTTACCCCAACCGACCGGTAACCAGGTGAAACCCGGGTAAGCCTATCCATAATGGTTTCCGTATCGATAGGGTAACCCTATTATAGGCTAACCACATCGTTACGGTAAGACTTCTATAGGGCTACCCTATCGATATGATTAATCAAATGAAGGGGTTTTCCGGTCTCTGGACGGGTAGTTAACCTCGCCGCAATATGCTGTCGCGCCAATCAAGTGTTCAAGTGTTAGCACAGCTGATGTCTTAAAAATATGGAATCAAATGTGCTATTGTGTATAAATTATGTGACTTGTGTGTTATTAACTATACTTCATTTTTACTCACTACTGACTCCTTGTCTGTTAATATATAATTTCTTATTACACTAAATTGTAATGAAGTTAGAAATGAAATTTACATTGCGTAAAATGCAATGTCATTCAGTGACTATAAATAACATTATAAATTTATAAGTATATATTTTTTATGAGATTCAGGGCTCTCAGTTGTTAATAGAGTTAAACAACATAACTTAATAACTTGTTTAATACATCAAAGTGTAACGAAAGTTCTTTTTTAAATAACGGTAATAATAATTTGAACATTACTCAACATTACACCTGTGTAAATTCTCCGGGTCCGGTCCCGGTACCGCGAACATCGAAGTTCGTATATTTCGGGCATCTATCTCTTTTACTCCAATTAAGGCGTCATCAGAGTGACAGAGACAATCGTCCGAAATTTACGAATATCGTGTTTCGCGGTAGCGCCGCTGGCCCGGTACAGCGAACATGTTTTTCGAGCATCTTTTCCTCAAATTAAGGCATCATGAGAATGACGGAGACAATCGTACTTCTAAATATTTATTATAAGGTTTTTGTATAACTATGTTGATTATATGATAAGCTATGATACTCGTTTTCCAAGTTTGCTTTCTTGTGCATTGGGCCATTCTACTTTTTTCTATACTTTGATATTTGATCATATTTTTGCGTTCTGGTTAAACTTATCAACGCCTTTATGCTGCGTCAATTATTTAAGTGTCGTTGCCGCAGTAGACACGGCAGTACAGTCGCCATCAGATATATCGGAGCTGTGGAGGTGGTCACAAATATCTGAACTGCACCTCTATTGTCAAGGCGATAAAGTGCATGGTCAGACACTTGTGACCACCTCCATAGCTCCGATATATCTTATGGCGACTGACACTACTACTATCTGGCGTTCTAAACGTTATACTGTAGTCTCCACCTTTTGTATATAAAGGATACTTTGAAACTTTTACGGTTTTTTCGTAGAACAGGCAGAAGTTAACCCCGTACTCAAATGTCCAAAGGTTCATTTTAAGCTGTGAGCGTTGATAGTCGTATACGGGTCGCGAATGTATCGTGTTGTTATTTAGGTAAGGTATAAAGTAGAATGACCCAAATATCTTTGAATAATAGTTCGTGCCTCACCGAGCCGATGTTTCGCCGTCGCCGTCCTCCCTGTGGAGTTCAGGCTATGGTGGCGTTAAGACGTGTGTTTCTGTGTCCGCGGAACGATCTTCCAGAATAAACAACATACTTCGTTGAAATGATTTTTATTTCAAAAATAACCATCTTACACCCCAGTCACAATGAGGTAGTTTTTAATATTCTGTAATCTTTCCTAACATTAAAGATGTTTAGTTCAGTCAACATTTACTTTAAGCCAAAATGGTGTCATGATATCGAAACTTATTTCAAAAAATTTCATTCATACTAACACATACCTTTCATTTTTACCACCCTTTTATAGGTTTTTTTTTTTAAACAAGAGCGACCAGCGTTTGACCTCAGTCGCACCTGATGGTAAGTGTCGACGAGGTCGAGGGTGTAGCACGCTGGTGGTAGGTATTCTTTATTGTTAATACATTATTTATACAGTTAAAGAAAATTTAAGAGGTCTGTAGTCTCGACCACAGTGAAGACTGTTAACAAGAAATTGCATAATAATGCTGGGCATTGCCTACGGTTTCTGAACGGATTATAGAGCACTTACGGTACGGGTGTAGATAAACACAATCTCTAACTCACGATAGAAGTAAAAGGTGGAATCAAAGACATTTTATAATTAATCAATTTATTTTACATAAATGAATCAAAATATACAGTTTATACTATAAAAAATAGTTACAGATGTAGTGCAAAACTATTTTTATAAACAATAAAGTTCCATATTAATGGATATGAAAAATGTCACTCATTTAAAACAATCATTAATTGACATTTCGGATGCTGTCGTATTTCGACCGAGATCCGAGTTTTCCCGATGGAACATAACTATTTCACTGCATCTGTAAATATTTACAAACTATAAAGGAATGAGAATAATACCTGTGATTGAATAACATAGACTTTTTTATAATTATATTAAATTTACTACAATAAAAAAGGAAAACAATAAAAAAACGCCGAAGCGCGGCTTGTATCGTCAGCTCGATGGAGCCAGCAGGTGTAGGGCTGCGCGGGCTCCAGGTGGTCCCAGGGAGCAGCAGGTACTTGCGGCTGTCCAGCAGCCTGCTGGAGCTAGCAGGTGTGGGGCTGCGCGGGCTCCAGGTGGTCCCAGGGCGAGGGTGCGCGCAGGAAGTACTTGCGGCTGTCCAGCAGCCTGCTGGAGCTAGCAGGTGTGGGGCTGCGCGGGCTCCAGGTGGTCCCAGGGCGAGGGTGCGCGCAGGAAGTACTTGCGGCTGTCCAGCAGCCTGCTGGAGCTAGCAGGTGTGGGGCTGCGCGGGCTCCAGGTGGTCCCAGGGCGAGGGTCCGCGCAGGAAGTACTTGCGGCTGTCCAGCAGCCTGCTGGAGCTAGCAGGTGTGGGGCTGCGCGGGCTCCAGGTGGTCCCAGGGCGAGGGTGCGCGCAGGAAGTACTTGCGGCTGTCCAGCAGCCTGCTGGAGCTAGCAGGTGTGGGGCTGCGCGGGCTCCAGGTGGTCCCAGGGCGAGGGCGCGCGCAGGAAGTACTTGCGGCTGTCCAGCAGCCTGCTGGAGCTAGCAGGTGTGGGGCTGCGCGGGCTCCAGGTGGTCCCAGGGCGAGGGCGCGCGCAGGAAGTACTTGCGGCTGTCCAGCAGCCTGCTGGAGCTAGCAGGTGTGGGGCTGCGCGGGCTCCAGGTGGTCCCAGGGCGAGGGCGCGCGCAGGAAGTACTTGCGGCTGGCCAGCAGCCTGCTGGAGCTAGCAGGTGTGGGGCTGCGCGGGCTCCAGGTGGTCCCAGGGCGAGGGTGCGCGCAGGAAGTACTTGCGGCTGGCGCGGCGGAAGCGCGCCTTGTACTCGTCGGGGGACACCACGGTGGGCTGCCCCGAGCCCAGGTTCTTCTTCACCAGGTGCTCCAGCTTCTTGTCCCACGTGAAGGTGCGAATGTAATCTGCGGACAACAACACATACGACCTATGTTTGTGTGTCGATTTACCTAGTGTCTTTAGTTGTCCGCTGGCGCGTCCAAACAGTTGGCGCAACTAAAATATTTCAAGAAAATGCTTGCTACCAAATTGTACCTATTCTCTGCGCACCTCTGTACTTTAACCCGAAACCCTAAAATATACTTTTCGAAAAGAAGTCCCCCACCACCAGAGACCGGAAATCTCCTTCATTTGATTAATCATATCGATAGCCCTATATAAGTCTTACCGTAACGATGTGGTTAACCTATAATAGGGTTACCCTATCGATACGGAAACCATTATGGATAGGCTTACCCGGGTTTCACATGGTTACCGAGTCGGATGGGGTAAAAATAGCTTTAATGTTTAGCGCTTACCATTTCATAGGGTTACCCTATGAGCGTCACTTTTCCACGTAGGCAGATAGTTCTAGAGTTTAAAATCGCTTAAACGCATTTGAAAAACACTTGATAGGGTAAACCTTATTGAGGGTTTTTGAATTTGGTAAGCGCTTACTCAAAGTAAGTCTCTTAAATTGGTTAGCCTATGATCCGGGTAAGTCAATGATACGCATACCAAACTGATAGGGTATTTAAAAACAACCCTATCAAAAACCCAGGGTAATACCCCCCGGGGTGCTAGACAGGAAACCTCCCCGAGTGCCAGGGCTCTTCTCATACCTTTTGATCCGGTTGATCCGAAGGTAAGGGAAGAGTTCTGGACGGTGCACCCTGGGGGCAACGGTAAGCGATCTTCTTGTTGGCTCACAAGAGATCGCTTACCGGTGCTGCAAATATCCTGTGTGGGGGGGGTGGGGGGTTCCGCGCCGGGTTGAGCTGGTTCTCCCTGGGCGCGGCAGGTGACGGTGGCTGCAGGATGGACCTCGGGCCTCCTGCGGTCTCTTTGGGGGGCACTGCGGGCAGGGAAACTAGGGTTCTGCGCCGTTGCGTGGTGGGCCGCTCCGATCCTAGTTGGCAGGGTGCTGCTTATAACTAGGTCGGAGTGGTGAGGGGAGGGTGGGTCCTTTCGAGGACCCTGGCTTCCTCGGGGAACAGGGAAGCCGGTGCGGGAAGGCACGCTGGTTATGCTACAGCGTGCCTTATTGCGGTGAGGGTGCGCCCTAGGGCGCTGGTGCCGGTAGTGTTGTGGTAGAATCCTCGTGCACCCCGCGACACTACCACTCAGGCACGGTGACGGCAGCATCCCAGTGTTTTAGTGGGTAGGCCGGTGTGATGCACCGGAGAGTCCCACATAACCAATACGTAATAACTGACTCCACCCCGGGGGTCTCTTGTTACGTAGTGGTATGCGTAACGCATTTCACTGGGTCAACAAAAAAAAAAAAAAGGGTAATACCCCCCATATTTGGTAACCGGTTCCGGTCCCTGCCCACCATTGATACCAGAATATTAGTAGGTACAATCACCATCAGATTTTATGAAGCGGCCAAGGCGGTCACAAATATTGGAACAACGCCTCTATTATCAAGACGATAATGTGCATGTTACGATATTTTTGAATACCTTGACTGCTTCGATATATTTGATGGCGACTGTACTACTATCAGCCATTATAGTCACTGCTGGACTTGGGCCTTCCCCATAGATAAGTAGCATGGAGGGTTTAATGCCATAATCGCCACGCAGTTAGGAAACCTCCGATAGTAGATATGTGGTCGCAGTTTTGTGGCAATACCAAGGTCTGAACTTAAAACAAGTCGTGGAACTGTCCCGGCAGTGCTCACCGATGATGCCCAGCACCAGCTTGTGGCCGTCGATGCCGAGCAGCAGCGAGTAGTCCATGACGGAGTTGGCGGCCAGGAAGTCGGTGTCGCGGTCCACGCACGCGAACAGCACGCGGCCCGTGTGCGACGCCACGAACAGCTGCTGCTGCCAGCGCCCTGCCGAGACAACCACACGCATAATCTCCACTGAGAACATACTACAAGCGTCTTCGGTATTGTCTTGGAAGATCCCTTTAACAGTTAGTAGAGAACATATTATTTTATGAACAGAAATTTCAATGGAACAGAATCGCCGCTAGGTAACGAATCCGGCAATAAATGTTGATGGTTTCTGGAGTTTCTATATCCTCACACTTATTTGCGTCGAGCCCTTTCTTACCTGACTTCGACTCTCCGTTCAGGATGTAAGAGCGGGCGGCCTGTGTGGAGGGAAAGTAGCCTGTGGAAAATCTAGGACTGTTCCGCACCAGCTTTGATTTGTACTACTGGAATACTCCTACCGAGTTTACGCTTACAGCGAGAATGGCTGAGGCTCTCAACCGAATCTGAATGAACGTCGGGCCAATTCTTTGCATCTGTGTATCTCAAAAGCCAAAGTGTAAGCGTTGTTGTTCTCTTGAAGCACATTCTCGTAAGTTTAAAAGAAATAAATGTCGCAGATCTGTGTACGTGCAGTGTGCAGTATCACACGTTCTCCACCACCAGTGTACAGTGTACAGTGCACAGTGCACAGTGTACTCACGCTGCAGCAGGTTCTGGTCGAGCAGCACGGCGAGCGGCGCGGGCGCGGCGAGGCGGTGGCGCGAGGAGCCCTTGAGGTCGAAGCGCTCGCCGCCGCGCCCGTACCACACGTTCTCCATCACCAGCACGCCGTTGCCCGCGCCGCCCACCGAGTACACGCCCACGATGCGAGCTGCACACACGCAGGTAACAAAGTGCTATAGTAGCTATCGTTTCACTATTAGTCGACTAATTTGTCGGTAGAAAGTAACATCGCTTTTACACGACTTAATAACGCAATGATAGCTACTTGGTTGCATTCACTCAGCTATTTAGTCGAGTGATCGCAACGAAGCGAGTGTCAAAGAATGTGTGTTATTTTCGTCAGAAAACAAGACAATATATTTTGCCATATTAGGACCTTTACTCGACTTAAAGTTGAAAAATATAAAATATATTACATTTCAATTACTATTCGGTATTGTAAAAGATTTATACAACTTTTTGTTGCATGTTGGCTTTTTAAGTGCATTTGAATTCTTAATAGGAGCTTTAACTTTAGGAATCATATCTACACCACAAAAGTAGCAACATTTGTTCTACGACTTTTGAAAATAACTAATAGTTTAATAAATACTAATGAAAAAAGATTTTCCAAGCAAGCAATGTATTGCGAAAACTATGAAGTTTGTAGGCTAATAGTAAACGTCAACTAGACTATTGTATGCTGTTCATTGAAAATACTATTTAGTTTGTTCGGAAAAATCACAAGTAATAAATTACCCAATTATTTAAAGTTGTAGAACATATGTTGTGACGTTCGTGGTGTAGAAGCGATCCCTAAAATTTTTGCTCCTATTACAGGCCACACCCGGTATAAGTACTTTTTAGCAGTTAATTCGAAGAAATTAGAAGCTTTTATACATCTAATATAGAACTTACAGTGAAACTATACAAGTGAAATTTAACACTTTTATACAATAATTTTGGACGTGAGTTACAAAATGTATACCCGACTTGGTTAAAAATTTAAACAATTAGCTCTCCTATCTCGAAAACTAGATAAACCCTGCTTCGGTCGAGCAATAAACCTACACGGGCCAACCTGCCGTCTCAATGTTTCTGAAGGGGCCCCCCGCACCCATCACTGTCAAGTTGACAATAAATAAGTTAAATATGTCATTAAATTGAAATAAAATGAAAAATGTTGATTTGGTGAAAAATATTGAACTAAATCTAATTATAAATCTTATACTAAGGTTGATAACACCAAAATGGATGCCGCTCAGCATATGCCGATGACTAAGTTTTTAGTCATGGCGCTAATTTTCAGGGCAACCAGGGAGAGGAGAGGGACACAGTTGAAAATAATAAGTTGGGCTAACATGCAAAAACCTAGAGATCTGTATATAAAAAAATAAGATTAAAACTTAAAATGCAAAATACGCGACAATACCAATTTTGCCGCTTTCTTCAATTCAAAACTTTTAATTTTTTACACTCTTTTATTTGAGTACAATTTCGTTCGGGTCTACCGTACCCTCCGACGTAATTATTAATATAGAAGAAGAAGATATATAAATTCTCTTTCCAGGAAGAAAGTCTTGTGGGAACTGCAGTAGCGGGACAGCCGGACTCACCTAGCAGACTGGGCAGCTGCTGGCTGCGGCAGCTGTTGATGTAGTTGAAGTAGTGCGGCGCGAACTCCAGGAACTGCGTCCACTCCGGCTTCGTCATCTCCTTCAGCACGTAGCGGTCGTCTGCGGGACAAGAGGGTGTATGTCCCAGGGCAAACGCATTTGTATTATTATTATTTGCTGTTTTGGGCTATTATTTACGCCGCATCGACCAGTTATGATCTATTGTGGCAGCCCTTTTTAAAATTCATTACTGATTCCCGTTGAGTCCAAAAAGCTCCAGATTCTTTAGGCTGTAATGTTGTGTACCTCATAAGGTTTCAGTACCTGTCTGCCTAGGTGGATACTTCTTTTATGCATTAGTGGTACGCAGGAGCAGAGGATATGCATTGCAGACTGCAGTCTCCTCTGATTCTTGACAGAACCTTCATATTTCATCTTGTTTCTTACCCATTAGAAACATATGTTTGTTCAACTTGCATTTGTAATTCTTTGATTTTTTTTTATGTCATAGGCGGCAAACGAGCAGACGGACTGCCTGATGGTAAGCAACTACCGTCGCCCATGGGCACCCGCAACACCAGGGGAGTCACAAGCGCGTTGCAGGCCTTTAAGGGGGGTTGGAGCTCTGGGAACCTTACTCACCATCAGGAACACAACACTACATACCTGAAAGGTAGCAGTGCTATTATGGCTGTGGTCTTCTGTAAGGAGGAGGTACTTCCCCAGTTGGGCTGCCCCTGATTCAAGCGTGATGGTCATCGCTGTGCCCTACCTCTCTCAAAAATTCACGCGGCTCAACCGAATACCGTTACAGAAAACCGTTATGGCGCCGTGGACGAGTATACATACTGTAAAGCGGCAGACGATACATAGATAGATCTTCATTTGCACGCAAGTACATTTCTGAACCTTTCGACAGCCAATAAATGCTGAGGCCGTCATGGGAAAGAAGTGCCCGACAACGGCTACGGGCGGCTTTGTTAATGCATTAAGGATTCCGTAAAGTTCAACTTCGCTCTACAAAAAGCGATAGCTTAGTGTAACGGGCACGGCATATTTCTTTGCGTCTGGCGCTCAAACGGTTAATATTATATTAAAATAGATACATGGACCCTGGTGGGTACAGCAACATTTTGAAACATTCTATCGTATCGTGACATCTGGAGCTGCCACCACGTCATCTGTCGGCAGTGTGACTTATCCGCTCTGGCGCCCAAAAGGCAAAAAATTACAGCTTTTGATTGCCACAAATTTAAGCGAGTTTCCAGACGAATCATCTGGGATTATCACTTGCCACATGTACTGCGTATAAGGAGCACTACACGTGTTAACTGTCCGGGCCCTGCGTACCTTTGGTCTTGCAGAAGGTGGAGCCCGACTTGCCGCCGCGCGCGGCCCACGGCACGCAGTGCGCCAGCGAGCGGATGAAGCCCTCCTCTATGTCGCACAGGCTCTTATCTGCAACAGATCTCTCACTTACATCCAGAGAACTTTGAATAGTGGAGAGTGACAGCTATGGTAGATGCTCCAGAAACGTCAGGAGTCAAAAACACACGCTAGTCAGCGAGGCACGCAACCCTGGGTCTTTATTTGGGAGACTGGGCCGGTTTCTCCGCCTAGGAACTCCACATTTCCCACCCGTATCACCCGGATTCGGAGGGCATACGCAACGTATTTTCTCAGGGAAAAAAGGTGCTCCAGAAAAGTCAGGGTTATGAACACCAATTAGACACCAAGCAGATAGGGAGGGAAGAAATTGCTTGCCATCAGGAGGCGCAATGTTACGGCATTTTATTTCACGACGAGGACCAGACCATTACAGAATGGAAAGTTTAAGGAACACCAGATCGTTATAAAAGGGACATTTTCGAAAGGAGACGCCTCAAAAGATCGAGTTGGGTGTTCATGACGCAGGCTAAAGAAACAGTGATTGTCGTGTAAGTGTCCCCGCCGGCACCTGTGTCCCGCAGCTCGTCGCAGCAGCGCGCCTCGGCCGCGCGCGGCGCCGCGTCCAGCGCGGCCAGCAGCGCGTGGCGCAGGCGGTGGAACTGCGGCGCGTAGTACACGCGGCACAGCAGCCCGTCCTGCAACGGTCGTCGCTGTCACCTTCGTCCGATAATGGTGATGTAAATGTTCCTACTAATAACACTACGTTTTAAACGTTATGGCTGCTGCATACCGAATGACTTAAGATAACCACTATGGACGTCTTACAATAAAATCTGGCAGACCTCGTCTGTTACAATCACATATAGCACAAAATTATGTAAATTAAAGCATGTCTATTCGTGTACTCAAATTTGTTCATACATTCTTATTTTCATATTTTACTATTTTCTGTTATATCTTTGTATTTTATTAAACTGTTATGTTTTCTCGTGGGACTAAGCATAATTATGTGCTTTAAGATTTAGTGTATTACTGTTTTAAAAAAATAGGTCCTGCCGAGTTTATAACCGGTAATAATCTTGTCGGGTCAGAGGTGTAGCGTTAGAACTGGTGGTAGATTTTTTTAATGTGCAAAAATTATTTTTCTTTTTGTTGTCGTGCGGAGACGGGTACCTTGAGCAGAACCTCGATGTGGTCGCTGGCCTTGGCGCGGCTGCGGTCGCCGTCGGCGCGCTCCCGGCCCTCCGCCTCCTCGGCCTCCGACTGCGTGCTGCACAAACACATACCTTATGGTACACCACATAACATAACCAGCGTGCAGTACTTAGCAGATAATTATGTTATGGTTATGTTCGTAAATATCTTTTCGAATTTAGCACTGTATAAATTAAGCTGAACACTTGTTACCGCATTATTCCAAACCTTCACGTTACATGGCGACCCTGCAAATTACGACGTTTCTGTACGGAACGACACCGGGTGATTTTGAAAACGTAATTCATTGTACGTTACATAAATATGTGTTAAGTAGACAATAGAATAATTAAGTCAAGGTTTTCGGTGCTTCTCTATTAGTGTACGCAATGGCTTAACAAAAATTCATTATGTGAGTCACCAGATCAAAATAATAGGTGGGCATGGTGATGGATGGTGAGTCGCCTCTCCTTTTTATAGCTTGACGAAGACGAAGCAGCGGGACAAAGAGCGGCCGAGGCTCAGCAATGGCCGACAAGTGGCTACATGATGATGATGGCGCGCACCTGTGCCTCTGCAGCCGCAGCGAGCGGTGGTAGGTGACGGAGGCGAGCGCGGCCGCGATGACGGAGCCCACCTCGCCGCCGCGGACTACCACCGGCACCAGCCCGTGGGAGATGATGATCCCGTTCTGCAACCACACAACTTGCTACAATAGACGTCCTCTCAGCATCGGCACAGCACTAAGGATCTTGACCATTAAACAGTTTTTCTTTATAAATTATCGCCATCCCCTCTGTCTTCGAGCGGAAAGAACTGCGAAGGAATAAATCCGAGAGGAAAGCCAATATTGTCAGACCAACACATCACGCCTCTGTGTCTTCATTCACCTTCGACCATGACATTTCGCTATTAGTAACAACAGGTGCGACAGACCTGCCGCACGGTCTTCTTGTCGGTCGTCTCTGCGTCGGCACCTGCGAGTAGACTTGTCAGTGGCCCTGTCAATGTCAGCACAGTACCTGGTGCGAGTGGTCCTTGTTGGAGAGCAGCTGCCACAGGATCTGCCGCACTGTCTTCTCGTCGGTCTTCTCTGCGTCGGCACCTGCGAGTAGACCTGTCAGGCGTGAGGATACAGTACCTGGTGCGAGTGGTCCTTGTTGGAGAGCAGCTGCGACAGGATCTGCCGCACGGTCTTCTTGTCGGCCTTCTCTTCGTCTTCCTCGCCACCTGCTGTTCACATGAGTAACTTGTTGAAGCAGACTTTGCGGAAGTCCATATTAATAAAACAAAATGTAGCTTCGCTAAGTGGATTGTTAGTTCATTAGTATGACGACCGGTCTGGCCTAGTGGGTAGTGACTCTGCCTATGAAGCCGAAGGTCCTGGGTTCGATTCCCAGTCAAGGCATTTATTTGTGTGATGAGCACAGATATTTGTTTCTGGGTCATGGGTGTTTTCTATGTATTTAAGTATTTATATGTATCTATCTATTATATATATCGTCGTCTAGTACCTACAACACAAGCCTTTCTGAGCTTACCGTAGGACTAGGTTGATTTGTGTAAGATTGTCCCGAAATATTTATTTATTTATTATTTATTTATTTATTAGTGCTTTTGCTATCCTATCCCGTTACACGAGTACCGTATCACCCTTTCGTATACAAATTTTACAAGATAATTATGTCTTCTCCGTACACGAAACAATGGTGTTCCGGACATTTGGGAGGCCTACGCGGAGCCCGATCGAGCCAACGCGCAGAGGCTCTTTCGAAAATTTAATAAAATGTAAGGGGTATCCCTATCATGGGACGCACACAGAGACAGCACCCGCCATGGCAAAGGTAAGGACTATTGAGTTTTAATAAACTCTAGATTGTACTAGTACCTAGGTTATTGGGTGGAAAAGATGGACTAGTAACTGGGCGTCCGCCTGCCTAAAAAAACGGTATACAATTTTATTTCCGGCAGACGGTGTCTCGCCCTGCCAATGTATTATTATTATGAGAGTGTGGACCTTATAGGTGGTTTTCCACCGGCGAGACGAGACGAGGTGGGACGAGATTGATATTTGTATGGCACGTCGAAGCTCGGATCTCTTTGCATACAAATTTCAATTCTCGTGTCGCATCGCGCGGTGGAAACCTACCTTAAGTGTCACTTCCACCTGGAGTTCATTACTTATTCCCGCTGCATCTACAAACTTGTAGCTCCTTTGGGCCAAAGGCTGCAGTGTGTGCCGCCCTAGGTAGGTGCCTCTCTTCAACATTAGTGGTAAGCAGGAGCTGAGAATTATTATCGCTGTTTTATCCGACTTTTAACAGAACCTTCACATCGTCTTGGTCTTTACCCATTTCAAAAATGTGTCTGTTCAACTCATCATCATCGTCATATCAGCCGACAGACGTCCACTGCTTGGCATAGGCCTCCGCCAAAACGACCCAAGAAGACCGATCCTACGCCTTCCACTTGCAGCGGCATCCCGCGACCCTACCTCGGTCGTCGGTCCACCTTGTGGGAGGCCTTGTTTGTTCAACTTACAGTGATATATGTATTAGGTAATCTATCTCGATTGTACGAGAAATAGTACAGTGTGTATGAGATCCCGAAACTGTTGCAATGCTCTTACCGGGGTGTTCCCTCTCGTCGCGCGGCGCGGGCTCTGTGAACACGTAAGTGGTTCCTATTAACGTTGTAGTACGTTTCGTGAACGTTAGTGCTACAGGTGAAAAACTTAACTGAAGCACCGACTAAATTCGGGGTCAATAGATAACGAAAAACATGTAAACAGACCTATTTACCTTCACAGCTTCAAAATTGCGCACTTTATAAAATAGCCATGGTTTCATTGTCATTACATACACATTAATTTGTTACTTACCTACAGTCGTGTTTAATATAGTTGTCAGTCGGCCATATTTGTTTACCTTATTTTTATTTTCTACGGAACCTGAATATAATATGTAGCTGTGTCGAGAATTAATATCATATTAATATGGAACTAACTTCAAATGTTCTATATTCAAATGTTGACTACTTACATTTGAATATAGAACGCCGACATGCGTGTACATACATAGGCCAGGTGCTTTAGCTAAGGTTTTCATCTATACAGTAGGGTTGGTAGATACCTGAGTTCTCGCTGTCGCCGGTCGACTCGTCCAAGTCTGACTTTTCTTCAGCTGTTAAAAAATTAAAAGTTATTATATAACAAAACAACTGGACAAGAGCAAGTCGGGCCATACTCAGTATTTTCGATTCAATCCGAACTCAAAAACAGTTCAACTGATCTACTTAGTTGAAAATATTTTTTTTTATTCGTTTTTATTAAGGTTTTATAACTAAGGCATTTTATCACCAAACAGTGATATAGTACGACTATAATGATAACTATTGTGACTGCTTGTACTATAAAGGTTTTTAACACAGTGTTTTGGCTTTATAAAATTAAAGAGCATTTAAGTTCTATAATTTAGCTCTTAGAACGCTTATAGGACTAAACAAAAGAATATTTAAAGTGCTGCACTGTAAATAAATATGCAAAAAGCGATTATGGTACTATTTAATACTATAGACAACTTTACTGACGCTTTAATGTAACTATTTTGCACTAACAATGCGTCAGAATATACAGCTATGGTACTAGTACTGTAGCAGAATCGTAAACACTATTAACGGACCAATCTGCACTATAAAAGGACTTTGCACGTCCGTTACGTAACGTTTTTGTGTTTAAGAAGCTCTCTTGACGTCGCTATGAAGCTAGAGTTCTGTAAAAGTCATGAAAGATTTTCTATAGTGCTATATAGTACCATAAAAGTTACCTGGCACGTTGCTAAATGACTTAAATTCTAAATAGCTAAATATCTTCTATAAGTGTTTTTATGTTACTGCTACGAGACTAAAGCGTGACATGATAGCGCTAAAGATTACAATTTATGGACTAATTATAGCTATCAGCGCAAGAGATTTTTTATTTTATTTTATGACCTGGTTGCAAGACCTTTAAGCCAAGTCTTCATTTTGAAACGAGTATATAATGAGTACGCACCGGGCGGGGGCTTGAGCACGGCGGGCGCGGAGGCGGCGGCGGCGGCGGAGGCGGGCGCGGGCGCGGGCGCGGCCCAGGCGTCGGCCGCGTCCCGCAGCATGCGCTCGGCCGCCGTCAGCGCGTCCGACACGCGCCACAGCGCGCGCACCGTGCCTGCGACACCTTTTGTTCTCAATAATGTTACACTCCCGGCAGACGAACCGGGCAGACAAGGGTCATCAGCGGGAGCAATCGGCCCAGAACCGATACTCCCGACACCCTTCAGCAAGGTACGCTCGTTGCTCCTCGAACGCACTGGGAAGCTGCACATATCGCACTGGCAAGGTCAGAGAGGCTGCAGACAAGCCTTGCCTAGCATCAACGGCAAGCTCAGGACACTCCTCTATCTAAACAAAACCAAGTTAAGAATGGTAACTAGTGTCATAACAGGTCATGGACCATTTAACAAGCATCTATTCAATTTAGGTGTTGCAGTCCCCTATGCCGAGGATGCTTAGAGACAGAAGAGACGGCCGCTCACATGGTGCTGGAGTGCAGCGAAGTGGCTACACACAGGGCAAAATATCTCGGTACCCCGAGTAATCTCCCCGAGGTACTACGAGACGTTAAAGGTCTGGTTGGATTCCTCGAGGGGCTGGCTGGACTAACCGGCCTCCCATCACGCAAAATAGGCGCCTGGTCGTCGAGTTGCGGAAACCCGCCCTTAGTACAATACAATAGTCGCCACGCTTGATGATACAAGTCATATTTGTGCAGTCCAGCGTGGACTGCATGCAGCTGAAATGTATGTATGTATGATATAGGTGAAAAATCTAATTGAAGGACCATATTTATATAGCTGTGAAGAGAATAACTATGGAGCTTACGTCAACATTTGAATATAGAACGCGGGCATGCGTGTATAGACACTGTACTAGGCCAGGTGCTTTATCTAAGTTTTTCACCTATAGGTACTGTACTCAAGCAAGGCAGAGCCAGTATGGCTACACAATCTACACATGGCCACGCCGTACCCGCCGTGGTGGTGTTGTCCTTGACCTGCGCGAGCGCTAGCGAGACCTGCTCGGTGTGCCGCTTGAACGCCTGGTAGTCCTGCTCCGCGCCCGCCTCCGCCACCGCGCTCAGCGTCTCGTGGCCTGCAACCATCAAATTTTATGGTAAACGACGGATTGCCTGATGGTAAGCAATTCCCGTCGCCCATAGCCGCAAAACCAGGGGGTCACAAGCCGGCGTCTTTTGGCCTCATGAATAGGCTGTTAAAATTATTCGGTTTTCTCATGTTAGTGTATAGTTATCACAGAAACGACAATTTGTAGTCTTTTAAATGTTTTCAAAACGGTAACGAGTGACAAAATAGTTGGTTAAGCCAAAGTGTGCCTAAGTTGTTACTATGTCCTGTGTCAGCAATGGAGGTCCTTCGGGCCTGACATGATGAAATCGTTCCTCACCTTTGAGCACGATCTCGTTAAGCTGCGCGATGAGCGCGTCGCGCATGGCGCGCGTGTCGTAGGCGGTGGCGATGGTGTCCGGCGGCAGCTCGATCTCGTACGGCGTTATCTTCATGTACCTGCGCAACCATCATCGTCTGATCCACCTCATCTGACTGTACTTAGTTATATTAGTGAAATTAAATTGACGAATAACTTATTTTTGACGACTGGCCTAGTGGGCAGTGACCCTGCCTATGAAGCCGATGGTCCTGGGTTCAAATCCCAATAAGTGCATTTTTGTGCTATGTTCACAGGTTCCTGGGTCATGGGTGTTTTCTATGTATATTATATAACTCGTATATCGTTGGTTAACTCCCCACAACACAAGCCATCTTGAGGTTACGGTGGGGTTCAGTGAATTTGTATATTAGTCATCTTTTACATACTCATTTATTAACAAATAAATATTCATAAATAAGAAATGTGAAATCTCATAAACTTATATACTTACTTATATGTTCATATTACATTTTGTTACTAAACTAATTCACATGAAAACTAAATATGGACATTATTCTATATAAATAATTAGTAAATACTCAATTAATTTCATTTCTGAGACAACAATATTTTCTAGTGATACATTTAGTTGGCCAGACTGGTCTGTATAGTGATACCATGCTACAGAGATCGCTCGACACGACACCATATTCACTTTCTTTACACATTACTTTTTCTGGCCTTGAGCGCTGATTGACTGGCCAGATCAAGATAATGTCGACTTTCTCCCATTGTTTTAAATTGCTTAAGAGTTCTTAGATAGAATAAAAAATATCTTATATTTTATAGATAAATGAAATGGTGGTCATAAAACGAAATTAGTCTCCGGTGGTCCGCCCGGCTGGCTCACCTGCAGCAGGCGGCGGCGGAGTGGCGCGCGAACACGTGCGCGTGCGCGTGCAGCGGGTGGCGGCAGGCGCGCGCGCGCACGTGGCGCGGGGCGGCGGCGCGCGCGCGCAGGTAGGCGGCCAGCGACAGGCACAGCGCGCCCGCCGACAGCCGCCGCGCGCGCCCGCTCGCGCCGCACTGCTCGCAGCGCGACCAGAACATCACCTGCCGAGGCACATACACTCTCACTTGAAGCATACACGACGTCTTAACACATTGACGAGTCTGTTGTTTCGCAATTCGGATCTGATATTATACGAACGAACGCGACAGCCACGATGTCGACGCATACCATCGGTACCACACCGTTGTTTACTAAACAATATGCTCCCTGAAAGAGCATGCAAATTCGAGTGAGGAGCTCAGCCGCGGCCTCGATCGTACCTCAATGCACAAAACAGTCGTATAAAAATTGAGTTACACGGCCTTCAATCGTTTAACAATCAAATTATAGTTCTTATAACACGAATATGTCGTATAATAGCGGCGATCATGACCACCGGGCATTAGTGACTACTTTAATACCCACAAAGCCTGTAATTCAAAAGCTAGCCGTGAAAGTTATGATATTCAACATTAAATTGGAAATTCCAAAATTCCACACAATGAAAACTACAGAGCTGAACATACTGCTGGTTCCGTGTCTGCTACTGCTGCTCCTTACCGATTTGATCAAAAACCTAAATGGATATGAGAACTCTGAAGAAAGATTAAAGCGGGAGAGTACGAGAGGGACATAAATAAATTGTAAATTGTTGCCTAAATAATCTTATCTACAAGTAGTTAACCATTGTGCTAATTTCTAGCGTGTACAACTCTGGAAATTATTGAGTGAAATAACATTACAAATCAAATTCAAAGAATTGTTATCGCGTGAGTTTTCATTAAAGAATTGCTCGCAGCTAGGCAGTCAATTCAATTCGTGTAAGATTTTGGTTTGTCAAAATATCATATCGTATAAAAGTTTATAGCACTATTTTATTCCACCTTTTAACAAATATGCTTAGTCCTAAAAAGTCATATAACCGTCATCATATAATGGAATAGCTAATTTCATGCATAAGGCGCTTTAATGCGACTGTTACTCACTCAACTGTCTTCGCCGTTCTTATAGCAGCCTAGTAAAAGCTATCCCACCACAATTTGGCAACAATGGTGCTGTAATAGCACTCTTATATCATAAGTAATAAAGTCTGGCTGAAATCAGCTTAGATTTAGAAAGTAAAAAAATACAAAGAAATCAATATGTTTGGTTTTCGAAAAAGGGAACTCGAAATCCAATAACACGGCTGCATCGTGGTGAGATTAGTGAGCTATAAGTGTAATAGTGAACACAGACTTGACTTATAATGGAATTAATTATATATAACAGAAATTTATATTATTATTGATTAATTATGAATGAATTTTATTATTAAAATTTAAGACAATAGTTGGCCCCTGAATATATAAGAACAACTCTTTGATCTTATCATTAAAGTATTTTTCACACTATTATTGTATAACTTACAGTCAGTAACCTAATGCATACATTGATGTAAAAAATAATAACGTCAAAGTTGTTTTAGATTATGATACGACAACATGAAGACGACAAGGCCTAAACTTGGAATAATCGCTTACCTGAGATCGTTTTAGCGTATAATAGTTTAATAAGTGTTTCGGTTTTTACTATGAAAAAACGTGTGCTTTTATGAAGCACTTTTACTGAGTAATAACAAATTTAGAAATTATAACATTAGCATATATTTATAGAATAAATAATCGAGTTCTCTATCGTTGCAATTCAAACACTGGGTGATGACAACAGATGGGTTTTTCTCTACTTTGACTCAAATCTTACAGCACCGATTTGCTTCTAAGTTCTAATACAGCACTTACCCTAGTTTCATTAAACTTTAGTCTGTATAAAGGGGGCGCACATTTTGCGTTGAATAAACAGGACTTTAACAGAAACGTGCTCTCAACTTTTATAGCACACAACTATGCTATTTTGGGACGCGACGAGAGCCGAAAGGATTCGATCGGATAGGTCGACAGGCAGTCTTACTTTCGACTACGATCAGATGTCGCAGGAGACACCCACTAGGGTCCTTTTTTTATATACAACGACGGTGGCAAACAAGCATACGGCCCGCCTGATGGTAAGCAGTTACCATAGCATATGGACACCTGCAACTCCAGAGGATTCATGTGCGCGTTGCCCATGCCCATCTTTTAAGAACCTATACACTCCTTTTTTGAAGAACCTCATACAGTAGTTCCTAGGGAAAACCTCGGCAAGTCTAGTGCTATTTGGCTGTGGTATGCTATAACGGGGAATCCATGATGATACAAGTGATGTATGTATGTAGTCCAGCAGTGGACGTCTGACGACTGAAGTGATGATTGCTAAGTGTGTTGTGGCGTGTTTGTGAGAAGAGCGTGGGTACCTGCTTGGTGTGCTCGTCCTTGTGCTTGTCCACGGCGCTGTGCTGGATCACCGTGCACGTGACCGTGATGCACGCGTCGCCGTGCACGAACCTGCCGCGGTAGGTACACTCGTATCAATATTTAGGTCATTTTATTTAAAGGGTTTCCTTTTCAAAGATTTGAGGAGCACTGACCTGCGCACATGCTGGTTCACGGGCACGGCGCAGCTGCCTGAAGGGCACTTGGACTCGCTGGTGAAGCAGTACTTGTCCAGGAAGGCGCCCAGCGTGATGTCGTTCTTGCCGTACATCTCCATATCTACTATCCTGAAACCACAAATATATAATTCTCTTCAAGGCTTTACTGAACCATTGTGCTACACCCTCGACCTCGTCGACACTTACCATCAGGTGCGACTGAGGTCAAATGCTGGTCAGTCTTGTATAAAAAAAGTAGATGAAATCGTTGGATCCCGGCGGCTAACGGGCCGGTCGTTATCGACCCGAAATCGCTAGTGGATGTCTGTGTAATTCAGTGTTTTTCTGCTGATGATGAGTCGGTACAAGTGATAATTATATCGGCATAGCTATAATATATCTGAAAGAGGTACTTCTTGAAATGATGATATAGAATCGTTTATGTGGAGATTCACCAGGGGTTGACACAGAAGTCGGGCACGTTGGCGGACTTGGGGCTGTAGCTGTAGAACAGCACGCTGAGCTGCTGGTGATTCTCGGGGTTGAGCGGGTCGCGCTCCTCCGCCCGCGGGGCCGGCGCCGGCGCCTGCTCCGGCGCGCCGGTCTCGGCCGCCCACGTGGCGCGTTTAAGTACCGACGGCTTGTACATGGGACATTCCGCTGGAACAATGCAATGAGTTCTCATCTAGGGCCACTCTTATTCATCTTATATGTTAACGACATGGGCTCGTCCTTTACCACGTCGAGACATCTTGTTTACGCCGATGATACCAAAATATATAAAATTATAAAAACAATTAATAACTGCCATGACCTGCAAATAGATCTTGAAAATTTTGCCGCTTACTGTGACTCTAACCATCTGCTACTTAATACCGATAAATGCAACTGCATTACCTTCTCGCGTAAGCGAGAACCTATTCTTTTTAACTACAACTTCTCTGGAAAAACTATAAATCGAGTCTCTCAGGTAAGAGACCTTGGCGTTACCTTAGACTACAAGCTTTCTTTCATTCCACACATTGACCATATTATTGCTAAAGCTTATAAACAGTTGGGTCTAATACTCAGGCTATCTAAACCGTTTAATGACCCAAATACTCTAAAGGTGCTTTATTCTTCATACGTACGCAGTATTTTGAAATTTGGTTGTATTGTCTGGTCCCCACAATATACTGTTCACACAGCACGAATTGACAAAGTTCAAAATAAATTATTAAAGTCGCTCAGCTACCGCCATAGTCTGACTCTTTCAGACAATACCACCAAACGGCATGGTCTAGCCCCGCTAGTTAAACGCCGAGTATATATTGACCAGATGTTTCTATACAAACTTATTAATAACAAAATCGACTCACCTTCCCTACTTGAAAATGTTCTTCTAAAATTACCTCGCCGTATTCCCACTCGCCACCCCCTAACATTTCATATAAATTTCTGTCGTTCTAAATTTGCCAAAAACACGTTCTTTAGGCGAGCTTGTCAATATTATAATATTAATCATTTAAATGTAGATATATTCTCATTGTCCTCTAGTAAATATAGCAGTGAAATACGCAACAAAATTTTTTTCGACACGTACAACTAATATATAATCAGTTTTAACTTGTTAAAATGTACAATAAGAAGTAGGTATCTACTCTTTGTGATCTTTTAATGTTTCTTTTGTGTTGGCTAACTAATGCCACTCTGCTAACTAACTAATGTGCAAAGCTGTGAATTGGTTACTTGTGCTTGTGAACGCATACGTAGCGTAGTAGACATGCGGGTGCTAATCCGTCCTTTTCAATTTCATTTTTCCTATTTTTGTAAATTACTTAATGGAACTGCAGGTTTATTAATTAAGTAACATAAACTTATATCTTATTTTTATGTGACCGTTTGTTTCCTGAATAAAGTGAAAAAAAAAAAACCATCTGAAGACAGTCCCTTCGATTTATCACTGTACGCGTTGCCCGTAGGAAGTGTTACGGATGAACCAGCGTGCTACACCCTCGACCTCGTCGACACTTACCATCAGGGGTGACTGAGGTCACGCGCTAGACAGTGTAGTGTATAAAAACAAGTGAGATATACGCACGCGTGTGCTGGTCGGCCAGCTGGCAGCCGACGGCGCGGAAGTGCGCGAGCGCGGCGCGCAGGCCGGGCTCGTCGGCCGGCGCCGCCAGCGCGCGCCGCACGAACGGGTGCTGCTCCTGCGCACCATGACACCACACGCGATACGATAATTCACACTTTGTCTTCTGCTAACCTAACGTATTCTTGTTTTATTTATTTTTTCCCAATCCATTGCAAGATTTTTCCATTCCAACAAACAAAAAATCAGCAAGCCAGAACCAGTTATAGACTGGAGGAATACCGCATCAACATTAACGGCGGGCACATCACTCACGTTAGGTTTGCCGACGATGTAAATAGTCTTGGCCATGGAAGATTTGAGTACAATGCTTGATGGCCTTTCGAACCAGCCAAACAGTCGCATAAGCAAAGCTTTTTACAGCTAATGATCGAGAAATGGCCGTAAAAAGGAGTTAATTTGAGAAATCGTCGTATTAAAGAATTATATGCTGAACTATTTAGCATTTTCGCAATTTACTCGACATGTTTACAGTGCCTTTACTCAACTATTATTTCAAGGTGTCTCGTTTTACTTTTATACCACTGAAAGTTCAAAATTAGCTGTATAAAAACTTCTAAATTTCTAATCAGACACTAACGTAGAAGTCTTTATAACACTGTTATTCGACATTCCCGCGGAAGCATTAGAATGGTAATAAAACTGCTTATATGACCAAATACCATCTCAGGTATTTTTAAAACACTAAATATGATATAAAAAATATCGATTCATATTACAGCATCCAACGAGATAAATTTCCAAAAGTGATTGTTTTGATACGAAGTAGCAGCATTATTAAGTCGAGTAAAACCAATTTCGTTACTTTAAATTTAACCAACATGTTACTCATATTTGTCGATTAATGGTGACATGCATTGTATTATAGTATTAACGATGATGTCCTTATGTCGCTTGGTCTATTGCATATTTTTATCATTTGGCTCCTAACTCGACTATTTTACAACAATTATAGCATTTTAAGCTGAGCAATTTGTGCCCAAATGGTATCGGGTAAACATTTACAGATCTATCACTCGGCAGATTCAATACCGTTTTTTGTTTTAATTTAGGTGAAAATAGGAACGTGCTTTCAACTTTTATACGACGTAGTTTTTTTCTGCTTGTTTCAGTAAGCCTTGAGCGAGTCGGTCTAAGGATGATCATGGACAAGACGAAAATCATGTCAAATGCCCACGTTGTATCAACTCCCATTACAACTATCAACGCTCATTATCAAAGCTCAAGAGGCTTTTACTAAGTCAAGCACAAAAGGGTTTGGTTTCCTAATAAAACGAGTAACCATTTGATTGCAGCGTATGGCCGGTGTAACGTACCCTGAGCTCGAGCACGCTGCGGCGCGGGGCGGCGGCGGAGGCGGGCGCGGGCGCGGGCGCGGGCGCGGCCGGCGGGCGGGCGGCGGGCGCGGCGACCAGCGGCGGGCGCGGGCAGTAGCGCCGCAGCGGGCAGCGCCGCCCCGCCTCCGTCAGCAGGAAGGGCGGCGCCACGGCCACCAGCGGCGACATGGCCAGCACCGTGTCGTCCGGCGACCATCTGTGCGTCACCACCACCTCACGTTACCTCCCTACGTACTTATTCTTTTTTTTTATGACATAGACGGCAAACGAGCAGACGGATTGCCTGGTGTTAAGCAATTACCGTCGCCCATGCCCATGGGCCAAGACCAGGGGAGTGACAAGCGCGTTGCTGGCCTTTAAGGGGGGTTGGAGCTCTGGGAACCTTACTCACCATCAGAAACACAACACTACATACCTGAAAGGTGGCAGTGCTATTATGGCTGTGGTTTTCTGTAAGGGGGAGGTACTTCCCCAGTTGGGCTACCCCAGATTCAAGCGTGATGGTCAACGCTGTGCCTCTCATTGTTGGACGTAGTTTAAGGACATACCCGGGTCCAAAACTCCGGTTCCCAGAGCTCGGCAGGGGTGAGCCATTTTGACGCCACTTTTGTCGAGTGTAGATATTAATATGGATACACCTCGGAAAGAAATATTAAAATAAAAGAAAATAAAACTTTATTAATTATAAAATTAATAAAATAACACAACAGAATGGCGACGCAAATATAGTAGCGGAAAGGCAGCCTAAATAATAATAAAATATTTTTTTAATTATCAAATTACACCACATATCGAATGACGAGGCATGTCCATGTTGTGCAAGCTCTGAAAACAGCTCACCCCCGCCGAGCTCTGTCTGTTACATAGCCTGATTTATATAAAATTAGCTTTTCCTCGCGACTTCGTCGGCCGGCCATGCCCGGCTTTCAAGTATGGTTGCGGAACAAAAATTATCCTATGTCCTTTCTCGTAGCTCAAAAACTCTCCCCATGCCAAATTTCATCCCGATTGGTTCAACAGTTTAAGCGTAAAGAGGTAGACAGACAGACAGAGTTACTTTCACATTTATCATATTAAGTATGGGTAGTAAACAGAGCATTTGTGTCTGAGGGCGCACATACCCTGCCCGTAAGCTGGCTAGGTGTTCAAAATCATCAAATATGACATTAGCTTATCAAATGATGTACTATCGAACAAAGTGATTCTGATTCATGATCCACCTAGATCGAAAACGGTTGAAAGTGTCAAATCAATTTAATGACACTTTCAAACCGTATACCGTTCGATAGTACTTAGCAATTAGCATGTTAATGATTTTTTTATTATGGTATTTTTTTTGTACTGTGACCTATAACTTTCATGTTTGGCAAGTTGCTGTAAATGATAATTGGTTAATAAAAAAAACTGTTTAGAAATACATTATTCAAAGCATATTGCTCATCGTTTTACGCTAGCAACCTATGAGTCAGATAATATGCCTACCAAAAAAAATTGTTTAATGGTTATAAGAATTATTGTCTGCAACTTTCAAGCGGCAGCAAGTCTTAACTGGCTGTTAAACTTGGGATACTTTCATTAGTAACTAACTCAAATGTCGCCCTGTACTTGACACAGCCCCGGCCACTAACCTGTCAGCCCGCGTGTCCGCCTGCAGGCTGTCCTCGGCCAGGAACACGTCGTCGTCGGCGGCAGCCCGGAGCGGGTCGCTGAAGTCCCGGATGGGCACGCCGGAGCTCTCCGACCGGACCTTGCTCGTCAGCGGGTCTTCGAACTTGGAATCTTCGCTGGTTGTTTGAACCGGACTTTCGATTTCATTAGTTGAGATTTTAACATCAGTTGATACTTTGTCATCAGTAACTGATTCATTATTAATTGAAATTTCATCACCAGTGACTGATGGTTTATTTGTAAATAACTCCTCATTAGTATTATCTTTGATGATTGAAACTTTATCATCAGATAATTCCTCATTACTTGTATTACCTTTGGTATTTGAAATATGTTCACCAGTGGTTAACACTTTATCATCAAATAATACTTGATTGGTTGAATTATCTTTGCTAGTTAAGTCTTTATCATCGGCAAATGAAACTCTGCTATCTGCTTTGTTCTCACCGGCTAACACATCACTGCCATCATCGATTTTATCACTGTTAACATCGGCAAACAAGTTGTGTTCACTGAAGATCTCTTCTTTATCAAGTTCACCGTATTTATCGTCAACTGGTTCGTCGCCGGCACCAGCCTGGTCCTCGTCGCCGGGACCCTCGTCGTCGAAGGCCCCGGGCGCGCACAGCGTGGCCTCCACGTCCGCGAGGAAGGCTTTCTCCAGTTTCCAGTTGTAGCAGGCCCGCAGCATGAACCTGTGTTGTCATTTGTTACATTATAAGAACCGGTACGGCGTCCATAGTTCACAGATGAACCTCTTTATATCCACAAACTAGATAAGCCTGTAGTATCATTTGTTTTATTGAAATTAGAAGTTTATTCGATTGGAGTTGCAACAACTCTGAAACTGCGATTTTAACAATATAAATTCTACTTTTTGTCCTGAACTTATTGTGAACAAGATTAACTGGCATTTTCTTGTTTGATCGGCCTTTGGATGGATCCGGACCCGGGTTAGAATAATTCAATTGCACTTCTTTTTGGTTTTTATGAAATGTGAACTTCAATACTATTCGACTGACATGACTCTGTTATTCGGCCAATGAGGTGTAAGTTGAGGGTGTGTGCCGAAAGTATAAGTCACGACATTTGTTTGTCAATATTTTCAAGTTAATTTATGTAATTAAGAGTACAGTAGAATTGGTATAGCAATCTATCCTAATACTACTAGAATAACATGAGGTTTGTGATTGAAAATACGACACTGCTGAACTGAAAATTCGTACAGTAGTCCAGGGTCTTGGTATCTGGTGGTGGAAACATATCCACCAGCAGCTGGAGCCTGTACCTGACGACGCGCTTCACCCGCGCCAGCTCTGCCAGGCTGGCGCCGCGGAGGAGGATGCAGCTGCCCAGCTGCGGCTCCGCGCAGCCCTCCAGCGACATCAGGGTCTTGCTGGGGTCTGGTTGAGGACACAAAGGTTCACAAAACATTGTTGACAGTGTCAGTTTCACCTAAGAAATAAGGCATCATATCTACTATCTACTTATTCCGTTTACGCCACAATGACGCCATCAGCACAAGATTTTTCCCTTCAGCCAAATGATTTTGTATTTGAAGTAGTTCTCGTGTACTGGTGACAGTTCTTAACCAATCATCAAGTACGATCATATGACAATATATTATAGCGTATTATTTTTATATTAAGCAGAAACGTCTGCTAGCATATCAAAGATATTTAAATCGAAAGAAAAATTGAAAAATTTGACTCGCAGCGGGACTCGAACCCAACACCACTGAATCCAGTGGTAGAGTCCCGCTGCGAGTCAATTTTTTCTATTTTTTTTTCGATTTAAATATATTATAGCGTCGATTTACTTTTGAGACAATGGTGAAAAACTGAAGTCATGGGATTCAACTCAAATTCCCAGGTTTAAGTAACAGCCAATCTAAAGGGTTATTTAGATCACATGATATTTAAATACTTACAAGTGGTGACTGCGAAGCGTTTGCACGAGCCCAGCCTCGGGATCCCGATCCTGGCTTCCACGGAGGCCACCAGGTCCGCCTTCACAGTCCTGGCCACACGCTTCAGCGCCCTCTCCCCCACGCCTGGTACATCAAATAATGTGGTTACTACTCATATACATTTAAATAAGTGCCGTGTGGTGCCGGCTGAGAATACTACCTCATTTCTTCAGCTAAAACACACTGTAAAATAAAGATACACCCTAATGTCTATTATTTACGGGTCGTATTTAGGGGGAATAATGGGCCGAATATGTGCGGCACGTACCCGTGGCGAGCGCGACGCCGGCGGCCCGCAGCGCGTCCTGCACGACGTGCGGCCGCAGCGCCGTGATGTATATGTATATGTATATGTATATGTATATGTGCGGCACGTACCCGTGGCGAGCGCGACGCCGGCGGCCCGCAGCGCGTCCTGCACGACGTGCGGCCCAGCGCCGTGATGTATATGTATATGTATATGTATATGTATATGTGCGGCACGTACCCGTGGCGAGCGCGACGCCGGCGGCCCGCAGCGCGTCCTGCACGACGTGCGGCCGCAGCGCCGTGATGTATATGTATATGTATATGTATATGTATATGTGCGGCACGTACCCGTGGCGAGCGCGACGCCGGCGGCCCGCAGCGCGTCCTGCACGACGTGCGGCCGCAGCGCCGTGATGTATATGTATATGTATATGTATATGTATGTATATGTGCGGCACGTACCCGTGGCGAGCGCGACGCCGGCGGCCCGCAGCGCGTCCTGCACGACGTGCGGCCCAGCGCCGTGATGTATATGTATATGTATATGTATATGTATATGTGCGGCACGTACCCGTGGCGAGCGCGACGCCGGCGGCCCGCAGCGCGTCCTGCACGACGTGCGGCCGCAGCGCCGTGATGTATATGTATATGTATATGTATATGTATATGTGCGGCACGTACCCGTGGCGAGCGCGACGCCGGCGGCCCGCAGCGCGTCCTGCACGACGTGCGGCCGCAGCGCCGTGATGTATATGTATATGTATATGTATATGTATATGTGCGGCACGTACCCGTGGCGAGCGCGACGCCGGCGGCCCGCAGCGCGTCCTGCACGACGTGCGGCCGCAGCGCCGTGATGTATATGTATATGTATATGTATATGTATATGTGCGGCACGTACCCGTGGCGAGCGCGACGCCGGCGGCCCGCAGCGCGTCCTGCACGGGGCGCGCCACGGCGCCGCGCACCAGCACGACGTGCGGCCGCAGCGCCGTGATGTATATGTATATGTAAGTGTATATGTATATGTGCGGCACGTACCCGTGGCGAGCGCGACGCCGGCGGCCCGCAGCGCGTCCTGCACGGGGCGCGCCACGGCGCCGCGCACCAGCACGACGTGCGGCCGCAGCGCCGTGATGCGCGCGGCGCAGCGCACCAGGTACTCCTGCTCCTGGGGGGACGAATCGATTCCAATTTATCACTCAAACATGGTTAGGGCACGGTACCATGTTTTGGAAACACAAATTGGAAACAGATGCGAAGAAAAAACCGCGCAGAACTCTAATAATGATAAGCTCCTTGTACTTTCAAGCATATTATGCAATACTCGCTGGAATGTGGCAGATTTAAGTCCCAAGGTCAGTCATATTTTAAACTCATAATGGGCTTTACGAATTTAAAAGAATGCCCTTCGGACTTAAAACGCACTACAATGCTGCAATATATTTCGGTTGATTTTCAGAATGTATCAATCAGCACTTTACTTCTTGTCAATTGATGCTTCTTTAATTAGTGTATAGTTTCAGCATTTTCTGTATTTTACCTCAATGTCAGATAAGCGCATGACTGCATGAATACAGAACAAAATTAGGAATTTTAGTACCTCTGTTATAATTGTTTGTGTCCATTATAACAGTATATTAAGGCACATCCCCCACCTAAATATGTGTGAGAGTAAAATAAATACAAAATGTTTACATCCCTACTGATGCTCGAGACGGCTAAACTGGTTTAAAATAAGTTTTCAAGCAAATTACCTGCAGCAGCACGGGTTCCAACGAGGTTAGCTTGCCTTCCACCCGTTGGTACGCTATAGAGCAGTCCAGCAACAAGACCGTCGGGTTCTCTATCTCCTGCGGCATCCCCCTGCACAAACATTCCGTTTTAGTCTTTGCTATGTATAGTCAAGGTCAGAGATATCGATACGAATAAAGTTCCAATATCTGTTATACATGCACCTTATTGGTATCAAGCTTCAAGATCGAGTAAGAAATGTCGTGATCCGTCGTCGCACCAAAGTTCCAGGCGTCGGTTTCGTCATTACAAATCTAAAATGGAATTGGGCAGGGCATGTTGCTAGGCAGAGTGATGGCAGGTGGACTAGAATGTTAACGGAGTGGTGGCCGCTTTCGAATGAAAGAAGCCCCTGGCGTCCCTTGGCACGTTGGGTCGACGACATTCGGAAGATTGCGGGTCACTTCTGGATGAGATTAGCTCAGGACCGGGACAAGTGGCGTACTAGAAGAGAGGCCTATGCTCAGCAGTGGGTGATAAAGGGCTGATATGATGATGATGATGATGATGATGATGATAATGTATCAATATTAAAGCACATATAACAGATGGAACTGTTCTGTATTGATATCTTTTACCATGACAGTACAGCTTGCTCGTATAATATAGTGTGTGTTTTCTTTAGCAGAGGTTTCTGTTTTTCATTAGCGCTTTGCTTTTCGCGCTACTTGATTCAATCTATTCATGACGGCTTAGGTAAGGATGGGCGAACCGCTCGCAAATTTAGGAATTTTCGTTTGAATTATTTAAATAATCAAATGTAACACGTATACGCGTTATAGAATGTAAGTATTTTTGTTGTTATTAAAAAACTTACGACGTTCTGTTGAGTATTTGCAACGTATTAAGAGAAGCCTATCTTTTTTAGAGTTCACTTTGGATGTAATTTTTATATTGTAAAATTCAAGTAATCGTGTTACTCAATCGTATTATTTATTTAGTTTATCCTTAAATATGTAACTTATTGTAACAACTATTTTTTTAAACCTAAAGGAGAAATTAAATAATGATTTTAAGTGACTTAAGGTACCACAAGCGCCATCTAGCAGAGCCTGCGGGAGCCTGCTGTTCACGCCTTGTCGAATACACATTGGAAATCAATAAATTAAATATATCGATTTTGTCGTTTAGGAAAAATCATTATATTTTATTTCAAAGAATTAAGTAGATTTGGTTTTTTTTTCTATTAAATAAACTTCGAGTAGATTCTGGTGAATGTGATGCAGCTTGTCGATTCCTTGATTCTGTCTTCGCTATGGTCAGCCCGAGTTTTAGTTGTCAAGTCTGTCAGTGTCACCGCTATAGCAAAGGAGAAGTCGTTATTTGCAAAAATGGAGAGAGAAGCCTCCAATTATATTGTAATCTGGTCCCATCGGCCTTTTGAGTGAGTTTTTTATCTATCGTTGGTTGTATTTCCATCGAGAAATATAAATAGTAATGGTTGTTGTGATTATTTATTTTCAGTCCCGGCATCTCTTGTCCTGGAATGACCCGGTAGCCTTATTTTACGACGACTTATTAGGCCCCGACGCATTGACATGCAATCAGTATAAGATGAGAGGGATTCTTTTCTCCGTCGGGTAAGTACGACAGTTGTTTGTGGCTAGCCTTCTACTCCGCCGCCGGCATGTCCAAGCCGCAGCTTATAAGTTGTCTTTCGTTTGCAGGGCCTACTAAAACCCTATTCACCAGCCTGCTTATGGATTCGGATTTGCTGTTGTCTGGCACCGCGCTGTCGCGCCTTACGGTCGGTGCATCATCTGCAGGTGGTAGCCGTCAGCGGTTCTGAGGACAGGCCTTCCCCAAAAGCTGCTGAGCCGGTCCCCTTCGGCCCCAGGTCACAAGAGTGAGGTCAGACGTATTGTACCTATCTTATTTTTTTTTTATTTCTCTCAGAGTTGTCCCGGAGTGAGGTCAGACGTATTGTACCTATCTTATTTTTTTATTTTTCTCAGAGTTGTCTGAGATGGCGCCCTTACGGTAAATTTTGTTATTAACGTGGCAGTGGTAACAAGCACTAGGAGACAAAGTTAGTTAGCCCACCGAGTCTCTCCCTTATGGCTTCATTAGAACCCATAAATTTATATTAAATTAAGCTCTCGAGCTAGTCGGCACAATATGTTTATTTTTCTTAATTAAACCCTTTATAATATATTTCTTGTTTTCTTCCATACATATATTTACCCTCTAGGGCCCTCATCCCCCTAGAGCAAATCTTATATGTATCAACTACACAAAGACTAAGATTAAGGATTAACTATACAAAAAAGGTATCTAACAAACGAAAATCTGCTGTCAATCCTTCGACACAACCTTAAAAAATAATGTTATAATAGCTTTTGCCTCCGGCTTCGCACACGCAGAAGAACCCTTCTTTTGACCTCTTCGGGGATGAATATCAAAAAACGCTGAAATTACTTTTCTTGTGTTTGGATAAGGAGTATTTATACAAAATTTCAAGTTTCGGGCCTTAAATTTTACAAAATCCCCATACACACTTTCAACCCCTTTTTTACCCCCTTAATGGTAGAATTTCCAAAATTCCCTTCTTAGTGCGTGCTTGCCGTATATAAACTAACTATTGTGAAAAAATCAGCCATCTATGTTAAGCGGTTTGGGCTGTGCGTTGATCAGTCAGTCAGGAAATTCACGTTTTTATATATAGACTAGCTTTTGCCCGCGGCTTCGCACGCGCAAAAGAACCCCCTTTTTGACCCCTTAGGGGGTGAATTTCAAAGACGCTGAAGTTACTTTTCTTGTATTCAAATAAGGAGTTTTTATACAAAATTTCAAGCCTATCGCTTTAAAATTTACACAATCCCCATACAAACTTTCAACCCCCTTTTTACCCCCTTAATGGTGGAATTTCCAAAAATCCCTTCTTAGTGGGTCCTTAGGGTGTATAAACTACTATTGTGAAAAAATCAGCCATCTATGTTAAGCGGTTTGGGCTGTGCGTTGATCAGTCAGTCAGGAAATTCACGGTTATATATATTTAGATGACCCAGTGTGACGGTAGACGTGGGCCACGTACCTGTGGGCCACGTTCTTGGTGAGCACCACGCCGGGCACCAGGCAGCTGTCGCGCATGTGTCCGTCGCGCAGCTTCTTCACCTGCACGTAGTTGCGGATGTCGATGTCGCTGCTGTGCATGTCTGCAACGCACCGTTCAAGTGTCAAGTATATAACACCTAAAACCCCTAGATTTGTGGGTTGTATTGTTTGTTGTAGATTGGATTCACAGTTGGAGATTCGACACAACAACACACACTCATCTGTATACATCGAGATGGTCTAATTGAGTACCTACTAACGTGTCTTATCTACTCGACATTGGCGGAATCGTCAAGGACTTGATGGAGCCATAAACAAAAAATTCATGATGAGTGGGGCGAAGCTAACTTGGTTAGGTTTAACGCCTCCAAAACACAGGCGTGTTTATTCACCGCCAAAAGGAGCCTTTTTAACTTGACTCCTGCTTTCCAGAATGTGTCCTTAACAATTACAGACCACCTCGAGCTGCTTGGGGTTAAATTTACCACTAAGCTGAACTTCGGCACCACTATTGAGGCCAAAGCGAAATCCGCTGCTAAAAAACTAGGAGTCTTACATAGGGTGAAGCGGTACTTCATGCCGGAACAGCTCCTAACACTTTACCAAGCGCAGGTTCGGTCGTGTATGGAGTACTGTTGCCACCTTTGGGACGGGTCTGCCAAGTATCAGTTGGCCGCTTTGGATTCAATAGAAAACCGAGCTCGCAGACTCATTGGCGATCCTAAATTAGTGAGTGTAAGGTTGCAGAGCCTTGAGCATCGCCGCAAGGTTGCTAGTTTGTCTGTGTTTTACAGGATACATTTTGGAGAGTGTGCTCAGGAATTGCACGATTTAATTCCGCCATCTCCGTTCCATCACCGGACGTCCAGGCGAGGGGAGCAGTTTCATCCTTACGTTGTGAATATTCCATTCATTCGCACGAAGCGATTCGCTTCTACCTTCCTAATGCGGACTGCTAAGGAATGGAATTCGCTCCCTTCGTCTGTATTCCCGGCAAGATATAATTTGGGTCTCTTCAAGTCAAGAGTGAATAGGCTGTTACTGAACCAGCGTGCTACACCTTCGACCTCGTCGTCACTTACCATCAGGTGCGACTGAAGTCAAACGTTGGTCAGTCTTGCAAAAAAAAAAAAAAAAAAAAAATTCAATTGTATCTGAATTGAACCCCTAGATTACCACATAAACCTAGAGTAACAATGTCAATATTTCATCTACAGGTTTTGCTTTAGGGTCCTCACATATGTCGACGCGGATTCGGCTAAAATCGATCGTGAAAACCTCTATTTTTTATGATAAATGTGGCAAAAGAGCAGACGGATTGACTGATGGTAAGCAATTATCGTCGTCCATGGGCACCCAACACCAGGGGAGTCACAAACACGTTGCCAGCCTTTAAGGGAGGTTGGAGCTGGGAACCTTACTCACCATTAGGAAAACATACATAGGTTTTCGCTCTTACTGGGTAGATATACAGTTTTAAGCAGCATTACCCGAATCCGCGTCTGGTTTGGGGAGACCCTTTAACTGCATTCCTCTCTACCGTGCTGGTTTGATGAATGACGCACTCCTTCATCTCTCTCTCTGTTGCCTATATGACTAGCACTGGATACAAAGTCCGTCGGGCTGCAGCAGGGAGCAGAGCTGGTTACCCGGCATGGTGGCCTCCGCGCCCGCCACGCACAGCGGCAGCAGCACGTCCAGCCAGGCCGCGCTCAGCGCCTCCGCCGACAGCCACTGCCGCATCAGCCGCTCCATGTGCTCCTGGCCCTTGGCGCTGATGCCCGGGCAGAGCGAGGAGTCGCTGGGACCTGCAGCAACGACAACTGCTAGTACACTTCAAACAACACAACTGCTTCCTAATAATAATTACCTATACATACTGTAATAGCCCTTCGAACCCCAAAAATAACTAAATTCACCATGCTGTACCGTGCTTAGCAGGCCAACGACATCTATAAGTGTCATGGCGGATGCTGTGTAAAGGCAATATTCGTGATGACACTTTTCCTTTCGCGTCAAAATGTGACGTTCACGCCAACGTCGCGACTAATGATTCTTCTATTTCAGTTAGTTAAGTAAGTAAGTAAGTAAGCTTTATTTGTAAATATAGGTAGTTACAATGGTGGTAATTTTGAACATAGTTTCACTATATTTTCGACTGAGGAACGAATATAAACCTTACCTGTCAGCAAGAAACAATACTTTGACAATGTCCACCACAACTATTTTAGGCGTCGGCGACGTGGTAAGCACGACAGCAATATAGCATGATAAACGTTCAGTGTAAATAGAATGAGTGCAGAAAAATATAGTCCAGGAAAAAAACACATTGTCGGGATTAAAAAAAAACATTCTGTAACATAATGAGCAGAGCCCGGAATTACAACTTCAAAACAAAAGACTATCGCAATCTTTCAAGTGTTAGAAACATTACTTTTCATGAACAAAATTTCTACAGATTTTTGTTTTTGCCGTAAAAATTCCGAATTCTGATAATGAGATGAAACCACGATGAGACTTACCTTCACTCTGCTCCAAGTTGGGCGCCTCCTCCTCGCTGGTCGGCGAGGACTTGGGCTCTGGAGACAAGACACGGCATGACACTATGACCCACGGACACACACACATGAATATGATCGGCTTGCATATGAATTTTCATATTCCCCTTTCCCAAGCAGTATAGATAAATTAGCGAGTGTGTGGAACTGCGTTTGTAGTGGGGAGAGGTATATTTCAAATACAGAATGCCTGTAAACACACAATGCCACTACAGATGCAATTCCACAATTTATCTACACGATTTATTAAACATCCGTGTGAACTGAACTTCAACCTAAGTCGAATTTAAGGTTTCATATTAGATTGGACTTTCGTGAAAAAGATTTAAAACAAAACATCAAAACGTAAATATTTAGAATATATTTCACGACAAGTGTGGCCTAGTAAGCTAGGCCTGGATAGTAGCTTGCACTGCCTATGAAGCCGACGATCTTGGGTTCAAAGCCCAGTAAGGTTCCTCAGTCATGGGTGTTTTCTGTATTTGTATATTATGTATATCGTTGTGGGTACTCCACAACGCCTCTTTGAGGTCTCTTTGAGCTTATCGTGGTGCTAAGTCAATTTGTGTAAGGATGTCCTGTGATATTTATTTTATATTTATCGGAATACCACTTAGATTGGTGCAGCTAGGAATTGAGCCGTTTATTAATTTATTTCCCATTAAATTTGACACGTAGCTTGCTGATCAGAAAGACTACACGGCATTTGGCATGGTACTTTTAGTTTAATATGGAAATACTTTATTTGACGTACGAGTACAATGCAAATAGTCCTAAAAAGGTTAGTGTAATGTTAATGTTTATCTAAATTAAAATTAACAATACATGCATTTTTATGGTAGTTATGTCTATGTCATTAACAAAGTGTATTAGTAGAACGCACCACATTTGTTTATAATAAATTCTGTAAAATGTTAAGTAGCAGTGTTCGGACAAGTCATCGCAAAACAATCGGCAATAGAACAAGATTTATAGAATCGCATTATGTATAATTTATTTTATTTTATTTTTCAATGACATTACTGCAAGTACTGCGACCCGAAATTCTCCATACATACGTACGGGAATGAAGGTATTTCCATTAACATTTATTTTTAATGCTTGCATTGTATTTATTTGCACCATATTTAAAACATTTAGAAATAACCATAATTAAGCAAATAATTGTATTAAATTGTCACCACAAAACTGTTTCAAGCATGCCACTTTGATAAATCCATGACAGATATGCGAGTAAAAAGGCCACTGGATTTACGGTAATGTCCACTTCAGATAATAATAATTTTAAGTCTCGACTCTATAGTCTTGTTCTATATCCATATCTGTTTCTGCGATGACTTGTCCGAGCTCTGTTAAGTAGTAACTGTAGTAAGCTACTTAGTGAAATCAATGTATTGTGGAGTCTATCCGTCTCACTGTACGTCACTAAATATGTACAAGCGTACCCAACTTAAGTAAAAAGTATTATAATAAAAACCATGCTGAAAAACCAGTGTTTCCCTTTCACGTCTCCCACATGGCGACCCAGCCCGCATGTTTGCATTGTTGTTCAAAAAATCCTAATATTTGTTTGTTCTAGAACCAGTCTCTTCTGGGTAAATTGTATTTTTTTTTATTCTATCAATAAGAAATATCTTTGCCATTACGTCACGTTTAGGTATGAACTATATTTTAATGTATTTCTATGGATTATTTAATGTTGTATGGATAGATTGACGATAATATTTTTGAGTATAATGTTTATTACACAGAGTAGAGAAACCACAGAAAAGTCTAGATTTAGAAGAAATAAATTTCAGGGATTTTTATTGAATAATGCATAATTCTGAGTTATGGTCATGGTGCAGTACTCCACCAGCCGCGCCTGCTCCTCGTCAGCACACCTGTCTGCCGCAGTGAGCTGGTCGTGTACCTGGCGCGTTGGCTCTGGCAGTCTTGGTGAGCCTGGCCGAGCTCTCGTTCAGGTCCAGGTCCAGGCAGTACGAGGAGACACTCTCCACCAGCCGCGCCTGCTCCTCGTCAGCACACCTGTCTGCCGCAGTGAGCTGGTCGTGTACCTGGCGCGTTGGCTCTGGCAGTCTTGGTGAGCCTGGCCGAGCTCTCGTTCAGGTCCAGGTCCAGGCAGTACGAGGAGACACTCTCCACCAGCCGCGCCTGCTCCTCGTCAGCACACCTGTCTGCCGCAGTGAGCTGGTCGTGTACCTGGCGCGTTGGCTCTGGCAGTCTTGGTGAGCCTGGCCGAGCTCTCGTTTAGGTCCAGGTCCAGGCAGTACGAGGAGACACTCTCCACCAGCCGCGCCTGCTCCTCGTCAGCACACCTGTCTGCCGCAGTGACCTGGTCGTGTACCTGGCGCGTTGGCTCTGGCAGTCTTGGTGAGCCTGGCCGAGCTCTCGTTCAGGTCCAGGTCCAGGCAGTACGAGGAGACACTCTCCACCAGCCGCGCCTGCTCCTCGTCAGCACACCTGTCTGCCGCAGTGACCTGGTCGTGTACCTGGCGCGTTGGCTCTGGCAGTCTTGGTGAGCCTGGCCGAGCTCTCGTTCAGGTCCAGGTCCAGGCAGTACGAGGAGACACTCTCCACCAGCCGCGCCTGCTCCTCGTCAGCTGCAACACAAGTTTGAACAGGTTTCGATAAATGTAAAAAAGTAGTATATTCGAATATGTCTACCGATTTCGACACGGCTTAATGCAACCTGGATATCGCTCGACAATCAAATCTCTTAATAGTTACGAGTAATTTGGTAAGCATAGTTTCTTACGGAATTAGGTATAGTTTACTCACGATGTTTTCCTTCTCCGAAATGCGATGAGAAAATATCAAATTATACTTTATACATACATATGTAAGTAAACTCAGTTATCTTTACGCTCTGATATTATATTTTCGTAGGGGTTGCATGTTTCTTATCGACTATTTAAATGTAGTACTTAGAGCTAGGTACATGTCACTGACGATCTTTTTTGACAATACGTCAGTGAGAAAAAGATAACGGAGTCTATCTTATAAGTTTGACGAAACAGCGGCATCGATAGTTAGAGAGTTAGACCTGCGGCGCGGACAGACAGACAGACAGACAGACAGACTCACGGTGCTCGGCGTGGTGCGCGGCGGGCGGCGCGGGCGCGGGCCGGTACAGCGCGTAGTCCGCGAACACGGGCGCCGGCTCCGGCACGCCGCTCACCCAGCCGCCCGCCGCCAGCGCCTGGCACGCGGCCAGCGCCTGCGCCCTGCGCCGGGGAGAGCACGTGAGTCACGCGTGTAGCGGCAACGTGGCTGTAGGAGGCCTGAGCGGACGCTAGCGTTAGCGAGCGGCGGGGCGAGTAGCGTCGCGTGAGATGTGGGCAGTGCTGAGGCCGCTTCCATACGTTTCCATTTATTTCACATGCACGCTCGCGCCGCTACAGGACCGTAGCGTGCACTCAGGCCTTATAGGCAAGGACGGATCTACCGTTGCCAGCACGTCACCCGAGATTAAAACATCGACATTAAAATGTATAATGGGTGAGACTTCCTACAATTACCTACTCTCTTTATGTGAGAGAAAAAAGATCCACTTTATACACGAGTTATTCAAAATGGCAAAAGCTGTTGCTATGCTCCAACCAGGTTGGGAGTCCAATACGCATTAAAATCTCCCTCTTTGAATCCATCGTAAAGTCCGTGCTGTTCTTTGGCTTTGGCTGAAAGTGATAGAGAATTTGACGCTACAAGTGATTGTCAATGAGTCTCTTCGGTCGATCCTTCGCATCTTCAGGCCGAAGACAAGGAACGAGGGTTAGAGTGTCGCCTTAAGATCGACAGGCTTCTATCGCCCAAAAAGTAGCGCATCGGAAGTAGATGGATCGGACATGTCTTTTGAAGAGGAACACATGGAATAGAGCCAGTTTTACGATTGAGTGGGAGCCTCAAGGCGGCAAGCGAGCCCCACGTCCTGTGCACACATGGCGGAACGTGGAAAAGGCACGACGACCCGCAGGATTGAGCTGGAGTGATACCACGACGGTTGCCGAGGGTAGAAAGGCGTGGAAAGATCTTGTGAAGGCTATTGGATCCTATGTAAACTACATTATGTATTGGCTGGTTGTTTATATAGCAACGATATTCAAAATACTTTGACGTTAATAATGATAGGTACAATACTAATGTGTATCACGGAATGAACACACTTTTACTAAATTCAAGTGGTTTCTTCCAAATAGATCCCATTGCGTCACCTTCTAAGTCTTTGACGAATTCGTATTCGTACTAGGACTCTGACTTGACTAATATTCCAGACAGACTTTTTGATGTAATTATGACCTTTATGAGGGTTGGTTTTGAGTGCCAGAGGCGGCGAATTCCGACTACGCAAAGCTGTTTCGTATACCGCGTGGTGCCGATTGAGAACGTGTGGTGCCGAGAATAGCACCACCCCATCTCCTCCTGCGGGTGTCGCATGAGGAGACAAATCCCGGGAAATCCCGAGTCAAATCCATGTTAAGTAACGTATGCGGAGTGAAATTTGGACAAAATGCAATGTTGTTTTAAATAAAAAAAACACCATTATTTTTTTAAATAGTTATGTTTTTATAATAAAGTACCTAATAATGATTAATGTAAAAAAAAGTTTACTCCCATGCGAGATGCTTTACGGTAGTTCTGAGGAACTTTGTCCATCGCTGTCGAAAACATAGATGTGGGCATTTTATTCAACTCCAATTTTATTTTACGAATCAAGCTTTGCACATTTTTGGACCGAAAATTATCGCAATATACTCGCCTCTTCAGATTTGCCCAAAAATCTTCAATAGGGGGAAGTTGCGGAACATTAGGTGGATTTGATGTCTTCGGTACCTATGGGGTGTTTAGCTCCGCCATTTTGCTAAGTGTTTTTTTGGAATAATAGCTTGAGGCTAAGTCTGGCCAAAACACAGCATTTTCTCCTCTATGACTCGTATTTATGAAATCTCGCACTAATGGCAAACAACGCTCTATGTAGCGATCGGCGTTCACAGTTAAACCTGATTCAAAGAACACCGCCTTGGACATTCCGCGTTCCTGATGGCAAGCCATAGCAAAACTTTTTTAGGAAACTTGGTATGCTCAACATATTTCACGTTCTCATCAGTTGGACCATTGGTCTTCTCAAAATAGTAATTGCTTTGCCACTAGTTTCCATCTAACGTGAAATATGACTCGTCATCCATGACGCAACTCACATTGTTTTTGGCGTAAAATATTTTTTTGACCAATTTACGCAGCCGTATTTTCTGAGTGGATTTTTGATTTTCGGAGACGGTGGATTTAAATTTTCTACACCGCTTATCGATGCCCATGTCATCAAGATATTTTTTGACAGTTTTTCCGTCACATTTAAATTTTCTTCCGAGCTCTCTGTAAGATTTAGCAATACGGCCGGCGGTAATTTTCTTTAGTCGAGCTCTCTCAGAAAACTTGCTCAAGTTGGGATAATTTCCAGAACCAGGCTTTCTAGCAGTGGTTGTTTTTTGAGGTAAAAGACGCTAAAATATTATAAATGATGCTTCGACTCTCACCCATTTGTACAAAATGTTCCACCACCTTCGATTTCGGCCATAGGGGATGTATACTGTAGAAATTACATACAGTTTTGCGACGGCGTTCTTGGTTATTTACCATAATTACAAAATCAAACATCCAATCCTTATGAAACTTACCAGATTGATTGACAGATATATAGACTTGATATTGACATACACACATATTTTTTTTAGATTTTTGTTTTTTACATTTTATATATTCAAACTTTGTCCAAATTTCACTCCGCATACGTTATAATGTTTATGGTCGTTTACCCAAAATTGCATCCTAAATCCGATCTCTGATAAGTAAGTCAGGACAGACCCTCGACGACAGACAGACCTGACAAACCAGATGTAAGAAGTTACCTGGTCTTGTGTCCCGTGTGCTCCATGATCCACTGCACCATGTCGGAGCCGCGCCACACCCCGTTGTACCGCACCAGGCGGTATCTGCAACATGTCCGATCAACCGTGTGCTTACGTTCATATTATTATACACATGACACATTTTTTATCATTTGTAAAATACTGTTTTTCTGACCCTGTCTATGAAGCTGACGGTCTTGTGTTCAAATCCCAGTTAGAACATTTATTTGTGTGATGATTACAGTACCCCTACCATGAGTTGTGACATTGAGGTTTTCGATAACGAGTATTGAGTTTACTATCTGTGCATCTCGTTTGTACTATTTTAGTGCGAAGATAGTAAACTGGATACTCGTTATCGAAAACCTCAAAGTCACAACTCATGGTAAGGGTACAGGTATTTGCCGAGTTATGAGTGTTTTTCTATGTATTTAAGTATTTGTATGTTATATTTGGCTGAGTACCCACAACCTTCTTGAACTTACTATAGGGCTCAGACAATTTCAACATCGATTATTGTATTCATCGATCAGCTAACGCTGCCACACCAATCGATCGTAATCGATTAATGTCGTGGGTGGCAACCCGACAGCTAGTGTACATGGAGCGAGTCTTTTCAAGAGAACTATTTTCATTAATAGCATATACAGCGTGCCTCCGATCATGGAGCATTAAATTCAAGGCTCGATTCTACACACTACTGATCTAATTTTGTTCTGTGACATTAAATTTGTTGGATTGTAAAAACAGAATAAAAATAAAAATTAAATAATACCGACAATTTAGACAACTTATTAGACCTACAAAGTTTAATTCTAAGGTCAGTGTATACATTGCGATATATTATTGTTATTTCGTAGTATGAGCGCCACATTTCTTTGTTTTTATCGCCAAGTACTGTCAATTTCTCGTTGGACTATATATACTACGTACATTGAAAATAACATTTAACTTGTATGATAATAATAAAATTAAGCAAATAACGTTTTTTTTTAAAGTTGTAGAACAAAATTTTCAGTTTGGGGAGTAAAATGAAGCCTTCCATTTAAAACCAAAGACACCCCTTATAATAGCCAATTTCTATAAATACCTTTATTGTACTATATTTATATCTATGTACAGTCAGCAGCAAAAGTGGTTGAGCGAGGGAAGTGTTCAAAATGACCTACACGCGCTCTTCTTCCCTTGACAATAGAGATGTATTGACCTCACTTTGAACACCTCAACCGCTTAGCCACTTCTGTTGCTGACTGTATTATGGGGCTACCAGTAAACATGTATACAATTTTTTTTTCATAATGCCAAGTTTACTAGTATAAGGTTTAATTACGTAAGTACGGTCAGAGTTTGAGAACAATGGAGAATGTCAGTATCTCATTCTAACAAGTACGTCGCATCGCTACTTACGTAAGTAAAAGTTATAACTCCTATAAGTGTAAATCTAGAGTTAAGACATATATTAGCGTAATATACAGCTTTGGCGATTGTACAGCTGGGAGCAGAAATAGCCAAGCGGACTACATGTTCAATATTATCTACACAGTCGTTTTGTAATAGTAATAGCTTGGCTGTTTCTACTGTCGGTGTGGCGTGACGACAACGACACGATAACTCACGACATCAGTTCCGACATCTGCTTCAACGACCTGAAATCCAACCGATTTTAAACCGATTGACAATCGTTCGTCGACCACACTGTATAGAGTCGATGAAATGACTGTATACTGTTAGGTCCGTTACATTCTTTCTGTTCTCATTGTCCACAAATAATTCTCATCTCGGCTGCGATCGAATCATCGAAGGTGTGTAACGTACAGTGGCGGCGGGTTAGGATTATTCTTAGGCAAACCGTAGCAAATATGGTTTTCCTTTTCTGTAGGAGCTGATGGTAAATCGCTCAGGTATATGAAAATTAGTCAAGCCGTCGGGAGTCGGTTTCTATAGATGCGCCGCCACTGACACTGTATACCTTCTATCATAAGCAAAACGTGTTAAATAACGTAGCTGAAAGTTAGACAGCTGCCGTGGTCGGTGCTGTTGTGAGAATACAGCGCCTTTTAAAGTCGAATTCTAAGGCAAGAGTATTACACATGTCGAATATGAGGAATGGAAAAATAGTACTCTGATGGTTCCAGGAAACGCGTCCTCCTTGCTGGTGGGTTGGCCGAGGTGCTCCGGGTTTACCTGTGCTGCTGCAGCGGGAGCGAAGCGCGCAGCGCGGGCAGCAGCGCGGCGGGGGCTCGGCGCGGGCTCCGCCGCCGGCCCTGTGCTCCATGGTGTGTACCTGTGCTGCTGCAGCGGGAGCGAAGCGCGCAGCGCGGGCAGCAGCGCGGCGGGGCTCGGCGCGGGCGGTGCCGCCGGCGCGCGCGAACATGGGGCTGTCGCGCGCCGCCGCGCCCGCAAGGTTGTCCGGGAACTTGGCCTGCGGGCGGCGAGCTACAGTCACAGTCCGGGCCCGCTAACTAAGGGCACCCGGACACACTAGCGGCGGCACTCGGCATGCCGCGACGTCTCCGTAACGCGCAAAATTTATATGAGAACGCCGAGAAAAGCTAGTGTGGCCGCGCTCTAAGAAGTCTTCTCACGTCGCGCCGTAAACGACGCAAAAAAAATTTTAGACATGTATTCCATCGAGAGGGCAGAAGACTGTTCTATTTCTCAATCACAGCAAAATATATATATTCGGCGTCAGTAAAAGTGAAAGAAACGTAAATACTGCTGAGCGAATCAAATCCGACTGCCTCTGCAGTGTCAGCAATACTTGGCCGCTTAGAGATCATGGAATGGAAAGATCTATGCACGGTGTATCTCTACGGGATACAATCAGAAATTAGGATACCTATCCATAGAAGATTCAAAGACCTCAAACGCTGGGAGTCGGTGACTGCAGTGTGCAAGAGATCGCTCTCAATGCCAGTCTATTAGGAATGCCTATATCTACATATGGCTGATGCTGATCAAATAGATAAACAGCCGAAAAAGAAAGTACTTCACCGCATGCTCATAGTCATATTTGTTGATATGTTTTTCATTATTGCAAAAGACGATGTTAATTCGCCTCATTCATCGCAAATAATCGCTTATATTGACAAGAAAGCATATCACGCGTCATGTTAAATTAATTCTAAGCAGTCATATTTAGCCAACTTTACAGCAGTGGTGCCGTCACCTGCAAGCTCTCCTGCAGCGAGCGCAGGTCGGGCGACACCTCGCCGGCCTCGTTCTCGCGCAGGTAGCTCAGCACCACGTTGCAGCAGTACGTGCACACGCGCAGCCCGCCCGCGCACCCGAAGATCTGCCCTGTGGGGAGACCGTCACATTGATGACATTGATGGCTGTGTGGTGTCGGCCTGTAGAATAGCGCCACAACTCTTTCTGTGGATGTGTGGATGTAATCGTAGGGTGGGCAGCAGCGCCCACTGCGGACAATTACTAAACTACGATCCCCAATCCCCAACCCGTATGCCCACCCAGTTCCCGGCCGCCTCGCTATTCATGGCTATGGTCTCGGTAACAGTGGTGCTATGAATCCCAGGACTACATTAGGCTGCCACTCACTACATTGTTTGACCCTGGCTACGTTTAACGGACGCACTTTGAGGCTTGACCACCATCTAGCGCAGTTGGAAGTGGAGTTAGAGAACATTAAATGGCATGTTCTGGGGTTATATGAAGTCCGTAGAGAGGGGGAGGATACCGCACCGTAACCCTAGACTCTTCTCTACTTTTGCGAGGGTGATGAAACATCCCAGGGTGGTGTAGGTTTCCTCGTCAATAAGGCCCTCTCTAACAATGTTAAATAAATCTCCAAATAAACCATCAGGGTAGCATCCTGATCTTTGGCCTGTCCAAGCTGAAGCATGAAGGTACGTCCTCCGACCAGGTGGGTTGACGATCTGCGAAAGATTGCAGGCAGATGCTGGCAAGCTGAAGACAGGGCGCTATGGCGTTTTTTTTAGAGGAGAGCTATGTCCAGCAGTGAACTACGATAGCCTGATGATGAAGGGGGTGACTGTTGTAAATAGGTAGGAATGGTAGAATTTAGGTCACATAGATATTGAGTCCCTTGTCTTGTAGACAAATATGTCGCTATAGAAAATTATACAACTAAAGGCATGTGTTCTTATTCCAAGTTACCACCAATTTGACGTTTCATCAACTAATATAGGTTGTGTTTTGCCGTGGCCTCGCGCGAGATGTCATCCGGCAGGGAGTATCGTCAGTAGAGCGGTACCTGGCACGCGCTGCGAGCAGCAGCGGCCGCAGAACACTTGCCCGCAGACGCGGCAGTGGTGGCGCCGGCGCAGCGTGCCGAAGCGCGCCGCGCACTCGTAGCACTCGCGCGAGATGTCGTCCGGCATCCAGTAGCGCGCCAGCTCGGTGTCCGAGTATTTTGTGCCGCTCTGACAAAAAAAAACAGATGTCAAGTTGTTTTTTTTTTTTTGTTTGATAGGAAAACTTACAGCTAGAATGACGACATAAAAATGAAAGAACTAAAACGGATTTTTATCGCGTATACTAATTTAAACTTTATCCTGACATTTCGAACCCACCCGATAACCACGAATGCTGCTAAAGGGTTCGAAACGTAGGGATGAAGTTAAAATTAGTATACAGAATAAAAATCCATTTTTGTTGTTTTATTTCATGACTAATTATCGCTGCAACCGGAGACAATATTATAGCATAAAAATAGTCAAGCAAATTAAGTTTCAATAGATAGAAATTGCATTAATACATATTGTCCAAATATATGATACATTGAGGAAACCAAATAATTTTCCTGACCATATTTAGAGACTAAAATATCTATTGAACTTTTCTGAAATCCACCTCAAGTTGGAGTTATAAACAGTTATAAAAAATATTTTGATTATAACTCAGCAGTCTCAGCACCAAAGGCTTTCTTAACTATGGAACCCACTTAGGGCATCCCTGTTGACAGACATCAAAGTGATAGAAAACATATTGCATGAAGTTAGATATTAAAAAGAAAAAAATAGTATTTATTTAAGGGTCTTATTGTAATAATAAATAAATAAATAAATAATAAATAAATAAATAAATATTTCGGGACAATCAATAATTAATTCGGGTAATGCCAAAATAGTTTCAGATTTATTTTCTCTTTGCAAGTGTTGTCCAAAAATCATATGATATTTTTTACCTTTATAGAATAGGAACATGCTGTTATTGTTATATATTATTTACTTTCTTCATTGTATACAATAGCCTCATATATCCTCCTAAGGCCCACCATACAAGTAAACTCCTACTCCAATTTGTTCTTTATAGTGTAGGAAATAAAGTAGAATCTCTTTTGTATCAAAATTGAAAGAAACAAATGAAATTCAACTCTGTTCCAATTGTATAAAATTCAAATTTCATTATAGTAATTAGTACTACAAGTAGGCCAGTGGGGGTTATGAGGATATAATGAGACATGATATAACATACCCTCTTCATTTTGTAACTGCAGCTTAATCCAATAAGATATAACAAAGTAATTTCCAATTTGATTGTAACCAAATAAATTAATGTAATAAGTGTTTTTAATTGTTAAAATTTGTTCCATAAGCTTTTAATGATGGGCGTAAACTCACTAGACGTGCTTGTAAAATTATATACTTGAAACTAGTGCTGTCCCTGTCAGTCGCGCGTAAACACATGTTGTGTGTCAATGTTTATTCAATTTTAACAGTGTCATGGAAATAAAACAATATTACCCACACACAGTGCTTAGTATAAACTAAATACACTGATTTGTACTCACACTTGACCCCAAGGCGACAAGACTACTGATTCTCCTCAAGACATTCTGCAAACTCCTTCCTTCGAACTCCACCGCATACCTCGCCTGCTCAGGTTTATCATCATATTCCTGCTTAGGCGCATCCTCAGTTTGCGGAGATGCTTCTTTACACTCGCCTAAGGCTTTGTTCTGACTGTTTTCGCCTGTTTCGCTAGGTGAAAAGATCGGAAACTTCCACAATTTGTTAAAGAACGTTGATACCCCGCTTTGGGACGATTCTGGCTCAAAGCGCGGGAACTCCGTGAGCTGGGATATGTCGTGCCGATCCATAATGGACAGTACAATGGATTAGTTATTTAGCGGATGCATAACATGAATAAAAGCGTCTGTTTTTGCTGTTGCAGAGCGATGAAAACAAGTAGATTTGGTTGAGAGTTGAGTTGTCAACTGTCACTGTCAGTGTCAGTGTCAATCAGCTGAAAGGAATATTGTCAGAGTAGAAAAAATAAAGATAGGTTGGCGGAATCCAAGGAAATTTTAGTATATCTATGGCGGAATCATCGACACCATCGATGGAGCCATAACACACTAAGATTGATTGATTGAAAAAATAAACTCCCAAGAAAAAGGATGCTGTAACGCAACTATCTGTGGCTGTAAAAAAGATATTTTTTTACGCATCGTATCGAAATATTTATAAGTATTCTGAGACACGTGCGTAAATTTAAAGCTTTTATTGTTTATTATATCCTAGTAGATTCACTATCGTGTCACCTGCAGTGTTTAGGTTTGCTTTAGTCTTTTATTTAACACTATTCCTGGAAATTTAAATTTCCTGGCATGTTTGAGCTAAATTAAAAAAACGCTTCTACTGATTACATCTGACAGCATTATTTGACGTTTTAATTTAGTCAAATTTTACGTAATCTGTGGTATCATCATAAATTCTTGATTAGGAGGAAATTTTATGAAAAACAATATTTAATAACATAAATACGTATTAAACTTATCCTTAAACATGGGTGAGGTATCGTTAGAAACAACAGCGTACGCTAAGATAATCCTACATGCAGCGAAGTACCCGCACTGTGCCGTGAACGGGGTGCTGCTGGCCGACGCTACCAAAATCCGCGATGGGGCTAAAAACCAGGACCTGGATATCGTGGACACTGTACCCTTGTTTCATCACAGCCATTATTTGTCCCCCATGGCAGAAGTTGCTCTCACACAGGTACAGAATATGAATATAATGAATTTTCATTTTTATTTCATATAATTGACTTGAAATTTGAGTATAAATAAAGTAATTAAAGTTTATTCCTGTTTTTTATTGCATGAGGAAGAGCAGACTACGTTTGTGTGACTTATAGACTTTGCTGATATGCCTCTATTACTAAGAAGGGTCATGTTTCCAGTCATAAAGGGTTTTCAATTGAATTAGCTTGTCACTACAGTTTGTAGGTTATTATTGATTGATGGAAGTAGTAATCAATTTTTGGTTGGGCTGTAATTATTCATGTTAATACATAATAGTATGAATGACTAAGAAAATTTATTTATTTTAATCTTTATTGCACAATAAATGGAGGACTTAATGCCTAAATATATATGAATTTTTTTTTTAGATAGAAACAGTAGCACAAGCTAACAACCGCGTCATCGCGGGCTACTACGCGGCCTGTGAAAACTTCCATGACAACACGGTTGAGAAGTGTCCCGGACAGAAGATAGCTGAGAAGATTGTTGAGCACTTCCCCTCTGCTGTCTTTATAGTGGTTTGTTTCTTCTCTTTTTACATTTTTTATTGCCTATCCTTTAAATTCCTTAACTACAAATGTTTGTAAGTTATACTATTCCTTTGCCTACAATACTTAAAATAAAAACAACAAATAATTGATCAAGCCTTAATTGGGTCATACAAATCAATTAGGTTCATGTCTTTACTGTGGACATGGTGAAAATTAAGGGTTCTAAAACCAAATATTGCACCCTAGGAAACACCCACTGTACAGTCAGTGTCATATAGTTAGTAGCAACCATCATAGCCAAATATAATGATACAGATCTTTATTTGTCTGGCAGTATGGATGTGTTACAATTACAATATATTTGGCCACATTGGCTGCTACTAACACTAACTATATCCTAGGAAGGCCCACTGGCCTACCTGTGGTACTAATTATTGTAATGAAATTTGAATTTTATACAATTGGAACAGAGTTGAATTTCATTTGTTTCCTGGGATTTTAACTAAATAAGATTCTACTTTAATTCCTACACTATAAAGATTAAATTTGAATAGGATATCATTTGTATGGTTGGCCTTAGGAGGATATGACACTGACTGTACGTAAAACTATATCACATAACAGTAGATTTTTTTATCAATCTATGTGACCCAATTATAATTAAGCTTTGAGTCATTATAAAAATAATTGAACCTTAAAATTTTCCAGGTGGACAACAGAAAAATGGTGCAGCACTTTGACACACCGGCCATCAAGCTCCACAAGTACGTGGAGGGCAAGTGGAAGCCCAAGGACGCCACCAAGGTGCTGTTCCGTGAGTATAATTTTTACCTTCATGCCTTTTGAGCTTATTTGTGACGTTCCGCAGCAAAAGGTACCTTATTGCAGTTGGCTCTTACGTTTGCGAAGCATCACATTAGTATTGAAGCATCGTTAAGAATAGCGTAAGTGCCAACCGCCATAAGGTACCTTAAAAAACGGTTCAATGTCAATTTCATGTTAACACTTGTGTTTTCCCCTAATTGTAAAATATTAAACTGCTAAATTTTAGGTAAAAAATTTTTTAACCCAAAATACCATATAACTATAATAAAATCTAATAATAAATAAAACTAAATACTGTGTGTTATCTAACCGCGACATTGGCGGAATCATTGATGGGACCATATCAACAAAAATTGAGTGAATTGAGTTCATTTGACAGTTTATTTGACGTTTTAATTCAAGTCCAATTTTGAGTATGCTAATGTTAGGGAATAGACAATTTTTATTTTTTATTTTCTTAGCCTATGTGTGTGTCCCACTGCTGGGCAAAGGCCTCTCCCCTTGTTTTCCATGACTCCCGATCCGCTGTTTCAGAGGGCCAGTTTCCATCAAACGCGTCTAGGTCGTCCTGCCATCTCCGCCTGGGCCGGCCCCTTCCACGTCTCTGTTGCGGCATCCACTTGGTAGCTATGTCCACCTATCCGGATGCATGCGTTGGACGTGGCCGGCCCAGTCCCATTTGAGCCTGGCAGCTTTCTGACCAACGTCAGCAATTCGGACAAATAGTTAATACAAAAATGCTGTGGATTTATGAACTGTCCAGGGGACCATAACAAAGGGGACTGTCTGTAACACCTAAGTTGAATAGATGCTTGTTAAATGGTCCATGACCTGTTATGACACTTGTTACCATTCTTAACTTGGTTTTGTTTAGATAGAGGAGTGTCCTGGTGAGCTTGCCGTTGACACTATATAGGCAATACTCACTGTCATTTCACACGTTTTGCTTTAAGAACAGTATTTTGTAACATCCAGTATACTTATTATATGCTTGAAAACGTGTTCATTAAGATTGTAAAACAAGAGTTCACTAGATGCAAAAGAGTCTGTGAGCCAAGATTTAATAATTCCTTACAATCTCAACTCCCTCCAGAGACCCCGTACGTGCTGGAGACGGTGTCGCAGCTGCTGCAGAGCGACGTGCAGCGGGCGCTGGTGGACTTCGACAACTACCTGGACGACGTCAGCCAGGACTGGAGCAACCTGGGCATCGAGAAGCTGGTGGCCAGCATCGACGCCAGCAACGACTGCAAGGACGATCAAGACTATCGGTAGTGTGGGAGTGTCTGAAATGTGTCCCCTTGTCCACGTACTTTCACCTAACCTAACCTTATACATCATCATATCAGCCGAAGGACGTCCACTGCTGGACATAGGCCTCACCTAAGAGAGTTTTCAAAATTTGGTACACCCAATTAGCGAAAGATGTAAAAAAAAATTAAATCACTGTCAGTTTCGTGACGACAATTAAGCATTAAATCTTTATGAAGATCGACTTTTTGCCTTCTATTATGTTGTAATATCGATTGAAGTTTATAAAACGAACATCAAAACCAAGCTTTTATCGATATTTAATGCTTAATTGTCGCCACGAAACTGACAGTGATTTAACTTTTCTTAACAACTTTCAGTAATTGGGTGCACAATTCTTTGAAAACGCCCCTAAATATGACTTGTATCATCTTTGTGTACTTGCCTTAGTAGCCACGCTTGGCAGGCGGATTGGCTAAAGCAGTAGCTGTTCTTACGACACCCGCGGGAGGATGTAGGGTGGTGCTATTCTGAGCTGGCACCACACGGCACAACCAAAACATTTAAGTCATTTAGATTTGAAAAGGTTTATGGATAAGGGGTACTTATGTTTAATTTGTCGGTTAAATCATTTATTTGACACACATAGACATGTTACTCTTACTGTAAAACGAGTTATTTAAATTTAAAAAAAACATACATTTTATGGTACAGTCAGCAGCAGAAGTGGCTAAGCGGTTGAGGTGTTCAAAATGAGGTCAACATCTCTATTGTCAAGAGAATAAGAGCGCCACTCAGCCACTTTTGCTGCTGACTGTATAGTCAGCTTGATATAGTAACAGTCAAAGTGGCCAAATTAATCGTAACATTACTGCTAAACAAATAAAAATCGGGCTAAATGTAAAATTGGTCCATGTTTGCTACTATTGAATGCTAATCTACAGTGAAGGTCAAAGATATACATACATACATTTCAGCCGTATGTAGTTTACTGCTGGACATAGGCCTCCCACAAATATGACTCGTATCATCTTGGGTGTAGTTGCCATAGTCGCCACGCTTATTGGGTTGGCGACTATGGCAACTACCTGACTGGACTGTCGGGTTGGCGACCGCAGTAGCTGTAGATTGGGTTTCGACGGACGCTGCTGCCCGTCCGTAGGATTTTTCCCTTTGTCGCCTCTTACAACACCCGCGGGAGGAGATGGGGTGCTATTCTAGCCAGCCGGCACCACACGGTTAAGATAAAAGATATACAAAGTGACAAAATTTATATAGGTACATGGTTACTGTATTAATACATGTGTATACATATTTTGATCCTGATCTGGTGAGGGCAAAGCTGCAAAGCCTCGAACACCGAAGGAAAGTCGCATGCCTAGCGGTATTTTATAGGATACATTTCGGCGAGTGTGCGAGAACTCATTCCCCCATTTTCATTTAAATATTATGGGACGAGGCGTGCGTTGAGATTCCATCCCTATGCTGTGGATATTCCTTCAACCAGAACAAAGCGCTTTGCTTCTACTTTTCTGATACGTACGGAGTGGAATTCTCTTCCAGCTGATCTTTTCCCGGAGCAATACAATCTGGGTATCTTCAAGTCGAGAGTGAACAAGTACTTGCTAGGTAAGCATGCTCCATCATCGGCCTCATCGTCACTTACCATCAGGTGAGATTGTGGCCAAATGCTAACATATCATTTATAAAAAAAAAATGTCACTTTGGTTAAGTCAATATCTTTGACCTTGACTCAGGAGACCTTGAGTCAAGCCAGGTGTCCAGAATGACTTGACACACTCTTATTCTGTTAACAACTCTCCAGGTGTTCAAGTGTCAGGATCATTTTGAACACCTGAGCGGCTCAGCAAATTCTGCTGCTGACTGTATAAAAAAACGTTTTTTTTTTTTTTAAGATGGCCGTATTAATATTTGTTTCAAAGGTATTATAGGAAAAAATTATAACATGGAAATTGGTTTTAATATCGATTGGAAAAAGTTATAACGATGTTATTGTAAGCTTATCTTTTTCGAGTCCATTCCAATACAAGCAGTATATATTTCAGTTAGGAGGTACAGTCACGTGTAATAATATGGATACTTTTGACCAAAATATGTAGTCGAGACTTAGAAGACGTAGAAGTGAAAATTTTAACTAAAGCACCATGTCTATGTAGTTGTGCAGATAATTAATATGGAACTTACGTCAACATTTGAATTTTGAATATAAAAAGCGGACATGCGTGTACACACGTTACTACTACATAGACCAGCTTTAACATGTTCACAGTCTCAATACAAAATTGATCTATTAATACTTCCAAGCAAATTATTACCATCGCACGTCCGTGCTCCACATATGGGTCACTAAGAAACGCCCAGGTACGCACTCGTATTACTACAGTAATATATTAATGCTGGTCTGTATGTAAGAAATATTAATAGACAAATCAGAATTCTCTTTATATTATGAGCGCCATTGTATGCAAGTAGGAAGTGATTTGATTTCAGTGCGTGCCTGGTCGATTATAGTGACTCAAGTGTGGGCACTTGTGACCATAGCTTGTCACGACCCTAGTATGGGGCATTGGACTGTGAACGTGTTAAAACCTTCAGTTAAGTATACATGTTTTTGTTACAATTAATGTAGACATATTATCAGATGTGACTGAAGATAAAGTTACCTAGATTATTAATTATTATTTTATACGGTACCTATTTGGGAGTTTGTTATGTTGGTGAGGTTATTTTGTTTGAGTCAACTTTCGCAGTGTGCAATGTTATGTAGTCATTTTCATAAAAATGTCAACATTTTATTACCTTATTTCAATAGGATAAGTTTAATATATTGCACGTATTTTTGAACTTGACAGTTCAATGCGACTATAAGAAGAATTATTATGCAAGTTTATTTGGTTCTTAAAATAATAGAATAAACTTTTATATGAAAATGATTGTATTTGTTATTGACTGAAAATAAATAGCTTGAGCTAAGAAATCAATTGTTTTTTTCTAAAATTCATAAAGATATGACACTTGTTACAAATATCTGAACAACGCCTCTATTATCAAGGCGATATGTTCAGATATTTGTGACCACCTCCACAGCTCCGATATATCTGAAGGCGTCTGTACTTGCAACTTATTCATCATCATCATATCAGAAGGATGTCAACTGCTAGACAGGGCATAGTCCACCTCAAAGCGACCCACAATGACTGGTTTAGAGCCTCCAGTGGATTCCCGCGATCTTACCCTATCATCGGTCCACGTTGTGGGGGATCTGCCCATGCTGCGCCTTCGTTATTAACTATACTATATATATTATTTTTTATTATGCAGAAACGTCTGCTAGCTAATATCTTCTATATTTAAATCGAAAGAAAAATAGACCTATGATGACGTATACGACGAGGGCCAGATAGAAAAATTTGACAAGTCTAAGCGGTATGCGTGTAGCACAATTGGTAGTGCACTGGGCTAGTGATCCAGTGGTTGTGGGTTCGAGTCCCGCCGAGAGTCAAATTTTTTCTATTTTTCTTTCGATTTAAATATCGAATATACTATATATACAATATAATTATATAATATAGAATAAAACAACATGAAGGCAGTATTGTTTATTACGGCAGGTTAGTGAAGTAGTCCTCCAGCAGCTTGAGGCAGGCGGTGAGGGCCGCAGGGCCGAGGTCGGCCGCCCGGCCCTGGAATTTGCCGGGTTTAAACGCGCCCTTGCATTTCAGCAGCTCGGAGACCCTGGCAGGAACAGAAGCAGAAGTTGCTGAGCGGACGACGTGCTCAAAATGAGCTTGACACTATAAAGTGTATAAACAAGACTGACCAGCGACCTCAGTCACCTGATAAGTGTCGACGAGGTCGAGGGTGTAGCAGTAACAGGAGCAGGAACACAGAAGCAGATGTTGCTGAGCGGACGACGTGCTCAAAATGAGCTTGACACGGTTTTATACAAGACCAGCGTGTGACCGCAGTCGCACTTGATGAGTCTCTGAGAGTGCAGCACACACACAGTAATATACACCGTGAAATTTCACGGTGTATATTACTGTGGTATAAGTTTGCCAGTTATTATCGATTTACCCTATATCGTGAACAGTACTAAGTTTTTCTAGGTTCATAAACACGTGATAGTCACACTAGCGACATCTATCATGTTTAACAGCAGTACTCAATGCTATACTAGTTGTATGGAGTACACCCCGTTATCTGTGGCTCATTTTGGGGGCAATCTAAAATAGTGATGTTGCTTCACATAATTAGACGATTCATATTTATCTATAAACCTTATTTGTCAAACAAAAATTCTTCTTTAGTGAACGCTCACGATAACACATTCCTCTCTTTAATTAGATCGGAGGGCGACAATTCTAAATATCGAATATCGTCAATTTGGGGTCCGATTTTTGAAATTGTCACCGAGAATTTTTCATAGAGATTCTCATTCATTCTCTGTGGAAATCACTTGGTAACTATTTCAAAAATCGGACCCAAGATCTTTTGACAGGTGTGTGTCAACTTCAACTTTTATCGACTTAGATTATCGTGGTTGCCCAATCACTTGCCCCCAAACTGAGCATGAGATAACGGGGTGTAGTATGGAGATGTCTCGCTGACTAAATAACTCGACATGTGTCCATAGATGGCGCTGCAACATATTACCGGAAAGAGAGAAATAGCCAGCGTGTCGGAGGAACGCGACTTTGTATAGACATTTTATAACTGCCCGGAATACACGAGGCTAGTTTTTCAAGCCAGTATAGTAAGCTAGTAAAACTGTCCTGGCTTGAACACCGGCTAGTGCTGTCTACATGATGCCAGTAACTTTAAGTCAGTTCGAGTGCCAGTACCATTGCAAACTGTCGTAAAAAAATCGCCAATATGAACGTAATTCGTAAAAAATAACATAGCATGAATAAAACAATTACTTAAAAAAATATGTAAATGTGTACTAGATGAATTACTTGAAGATATATTAGAAAAACGTGTATGGACACATGGCACTAGTCGGACGGATACTAGCTTCACCGGCCGCACGAAGATAGTACACAAGCCAGGCTAGCGAAATCGGTGGTGGGGGGCGCTACTAGCTCAAAAAATATAACGGCAAGCTATTAATACTATCCTGGCTTCAGCATTAGCTTGCTAGCTTGAAAGTTAAGCTAGTTTTGTATACACGAAGATAGACGCACTAGCTTACTATACTGGCTTGAAAAACTAGCCTCGTGTATTCCGGGCATAAATTATAAGAACACCTCCACTCACGATTCGGAGAACATAGGCCCTCATTTTCAAGGCTTTCAAGCACTAAGAGTGCTGAATGTTGGAACCAGAGTCAAGTTCAGGTCCTGTACTCACCTGGGCCCCACAGCGCTGCTGTGTTGCTCCGGGCCCTGGATGAGGAGCTGGCCCTCTCTAGGCTTGTCGGGGTCCTCGGCGGCCAGGCAGAGGAACACCTCGCTGCCCTCCAGGCCTTTGCAGATGGCTCTGAAATAGCAAACAGACTTCTGGAAACATACGGATAATAATGCTGATAGGCATGCTTAAGCATTAAAATTGGGATGATGACACATGTTGAAATTTGCTACGATTTCTAATTAAATGGATAGAAAATGTGCAATCTATCTTAAAACAGTGAAAATTGGAAGAATCGATTCAAATGATCCAAAGATACGAGACCTCAAAATTTCAAAATTTTTAGATTTTTGAAAATGCAAAATTAAAAAAAATAAAGGTACCATTTAATTTCTTACATTATACTTAAACAAAAATTGTATAACAACTATATACATAAACGCAATATTTCACGGTCAAAATAGCAAAATCATTACTTTTCCATACTTTAAAGAGGGCGACAACGTAGCCGTGACGTCACCGTTAAGTATCATTTTGTAGGGAGCGTTTCGAGCGGGTAGTGCAAATGTAAGACTTTGACTCTCATTTCTGACTTTTGGGTAGCTTTTACGCCATAGGTCCCATACCGATATTTGATCCCCACAACGAAACGAATCGATTAATACCTACCATAACTAAAAATCATTCGTCTTGCCTATTCTATAAATGCTTGGATTTAGTGATCGTTTCACAAACCACAAGTAATATCACAATGCAAAAAAGACAATAGTTATTTGTTTTACAAGGGAGCAAAGTTAGTGTTTACCTTCTCGTGCTAATACTGAGACACGAGCTGGCGAAAGATTCCAAAATTCAAAAAGAAGAGTGGAATCTTGAGCATTGGGAAGGTTTTAAAGCACAAGAGGGGAACACACTTTGCTACCGAGTGTAACACAATTTTTCACCGCACTGCGAGGAAAAAAATTAGCTCTATAACTTTAAAAATATAATCCAAATTATTGGCATCCATCATTTAAATTAAAAAGAAAGAACAGCTTACATCAAAAAACACTCTATTAGTAATAAACAATTTGTATGAAATTACTTTGCACTCTTGTGAATAAAATGCAAATTTGCATCTGTTTTTAAAGAATAACATAGTTCTTTCCGAACTAGTGAGGTAAAAATGCATTCACTTCGCACTCTTCTTTATAGCTAGTGAGGTAATAAATTTCATGCTTGATTTTTTTTAATTTTTTACTTGTCACGCTAATTTTTCTGCATACTCCCTCCAGCTTACCTGATGAACTCCGGCGTGGCCTCCTTCTTGCACAGCAGCACGAACGGGGGCCGCTCGCGCCGGATCCTCTGCACCTCCAGCTCCGCCAGCTCCGACAGCACGCTCTGAAGGTTCTTGTTGGCTACCTTCAGGTTCTTCTGCAGTTTTTCCACCAGCTCCGCGTGTTTCTTTGGTTCATTTCTGCGTGAGATTAAATTTAATATTTTTGGCAGTCTGAAAAAGAACTTGATTTAGTGTATCCGAAGGTGGGTACTGGTCTACGAGAAATAATGACTGGAGCAGGCATCCGCGTACGCCAGGGACAAAGATACTTGACGACCGGTCTGGCCTAGTGGGTAGTGACTCTGCCTATGAAGCCGATGGTCCTGGGTTCGATTCCCAGTCAGGGCATTTATTTGTGTGATGAGCACAGATATTTGTTCCTGAGTCATGGGTGTTTTCTATGTATTTAAGTATTTATATGTATCTATCTATTATATATATCGTCGTCTAGTACCTGCAACACAAGCCTTACTGAGCTTACCGTAGGACTAGATCGATTTGTGTCAGATTGTCCCGAAATATTTATTTATTATACTTTCTCTTTTGCATCCCAAAATGTAACAGTTTTTTTTTTAAACAAGACTGACCAGCGTTTGACCCCAATCGCACCTGAGGGTAAGTGTCGACGTCGTTCACTATGGTTTTACTTTACGGGACACTCTTTATAACAATACTATAAGTTTATTCTGTATTAATTACCACAACTTCGGTTGAAAACGCAAGAAAACTCTAATTGTATTTGTTTGTACCTATACCTCCAACTTGCGAGTTCTGAAGGATTCTGTTTGAAGGGAAACAAAAATATGTGAGACTATGACAAGGACGGACGAAAATAGCGCCGTCTCTGCCATACCTATGGAAAGTTATATAAGACCATCCCTTTCGATGGTCGTATTATTATTAGCACGCCTTGTCTAGTTAAATGGTCTATGGCTACTGGCTCATAAGTATATGACTGGTTTGTTGCTGAGCAGGTGTTGAATGTGATCGGTTATTTGGATTCTCCCTCGCGGGATATCATGTAGAAAAGTTAATATAGATATGACAGTGTCCCGCGATACCGAACAAATCGTTCAAGAACAACAAAATTCAAAATGTTCCGTAAGGGATTTTTTTACTTACTCGCAGAACTTTTATCCAAACGGTACAACATGTGCCGCTTTGATGGCAGCAAATGAGCTGTCAGTGTGAACACTTGTGCTCATTTGTTCGATTTGTACAACAGAACGGCGCAAGTAGCTGATAAGCTACTTGGATGTTAAGTGTAATAAAATAAACATTGTATTTTTTTGTATTTTCTAACAACATAAAGCCCGGATTCCCGGGACATATCCATACTAACATAATGGTTGAGGTTCATCCCGTGTCTAACCAAACAACCGATCACTGTGGAGGAATGCAAGGAAGCGAACATAAAAGATGGCAAGGAAGGATGAGAAAGAAGAAGGTGAGTGGTGTCTGGTCTTCTGGGCGGCTCGTAAGCTTTTTTTTATACAAGACTGACCAGCGTTCGACCTCAGTCGCACCTGATGGTAAGTGACGACGAGGTCAAAGGTGTAGCACGCTGGTTCAGTAACAGCCTATTCACTCTTGCTTTGAAGAGACCCAAATTATCTTTCCGGGAATACAGACGAAGCTGGAGCCCTGGTGTGGGGCACGTACTTGAGCAGGCCGGTGAGCGCCCGCTCGCGCGCCTGCAGCTGCCCACAGAGCCGCAGCACCCGCCCGCCGACCACGAAGCGAAGGTTGGTCTTCCCCTTCTTACCGGGCTCGCAGCCTAGCAGCTTGATGGCCTGGAGTTGGCTGGACCATAGGAATAACATTCCGGTATAAGTTTAAACATTAATACCAATAATCTCAGTCGTAATGGTTTCTCTGTCAGCAGCAGAAGTGGCTAAGCGTTTGAGGTGTTCAAAATGAGGTCAACATATCTCTATTGTTGTGAGCGCGTGTAGGTCATTTTGAACACTTCCCGCTCAGACACTTTTGCTGCTGACAGTATGACATTTTATTCATCAATTTCAAAGGTCTTTGAATACAGAGGGGTGACCAAAAAGTTTATCCAGAGATTGTCTGGATTGGGAGGGATCGCTTTTTAGCAATAAAATCGCCATATAGTTTCTTTAGTTTGAAGTGTACAATAAATTATTGTATTTAACAAAAACGATTTGACATAAGTACTCAAATAGACGATCACTAAGTGAACATGAATTTGAATACAATAAAGTTTGAGCGCCAAGTCACGTAGAGTTAAAGTTGTGTCCCAAATTCATATGATGTACAGTACTTATGAGCAAAAGGCGGATTTTTCATAGCAAAAATCAGACGTCATTAGGGATGGGATGTAAAATTTTATTGACTTTCCCAACTATCGATAACTTTAATTTCCTTCTACATTAATTACTTTACGATTAGGGAGTGGTATGACTAAACTAGAAATATAACCAAATCTACATAAAAACTATTACATCGTTTTTCTGCCGAGAAAATTCTGCCCTCTACTTATGAACCATGCAAGGCGTGTGTGACACAGTTTCCCGTCGACGTGTAAGAGCTCGTTCACATGATGTCGGATGTCGGGGCGAGACCTGTACTTGTGCTTGCGAGAACTTCGTCGACGTCCATCATGTACAGAAGCCTGGTTTCAACTGTCATTAATATGGCACCACCAGCTACGGTCGTGGCGTATAAATCGTCCCAATATCCGACATAGTGGAACGATCTCTAAGTGGTTGAGCACGCCACGTGCCGCGCAGTATCCCGACCTGAGGTTGGCGACGTGCGTGCCGCAGCACATGTTCTCGTCCACGCCCTCGATGCACACCACGCGGATGGCGGCCGCCACGTCGGCGGGCAGCCCGCGCGTGTGCGCCTGCGCCAAACATACGTCGAATAAACCCAGTTGTCTTGTTGCACTGACGATGCTCGTGGGGTTTGAATGTTTTTTATCAACATCTAAATGTGGATTGTGAATTTTGAGTTACATGTCAGAAATTATCATTATTTACACACTTGGCGGATAAATTATGTTTTTATATTAAGCAGAAACGTCTGCTAGCATATCAAAGATATTTAAGTCGAAAGAAAAATAGAAAAATTTGACTCGCAGCGGGACTCGAACCCACAACCACTGGATAACTAGCCCAGTGCACTACCAGTTGTGCTATACGAGCGCCGCTTAGACGTGTCAAATTTTTCTATCTTATCCTTCTTGGTATATACGTCATTACGGGTGACGTGTAGCGACATCTACCGAAGAGTATTGACCCTTTTTACGGCATCGATGTCTCAAATTTAGATTGAGAATTCATCGATAACAATGTGCTACCCCTTTCTAAAATTATTTTTATATTAAGCAGAAACGTCTGCTAGCATATCAAAGATCCAGTGGTTGTGGATAAATTATGATTTAAAAGATCAATGTCAAGTCAGAACATTGGTCTATATTATCAATCAATAAGTTTTAATACCTATATTATTGTTGCATAATATAAACATCGATACTGAGATGGTCGATAAAAAAGACATTCAATCCCTTCTATAAAGCAACGTCTGTTCGCAAATTTTTGAGTGGGTTTGAGTCAAGAACGTGTAACCAGCGCGCCTACCGTCTAAGTACAAAATTGACTATCTTCATGACATTTGTTTATAACGACTTTCAGTTTAAAGTATCAATATTAGTTGCAACTTACATTGTCAAATATCGATAACAACCTTTTGTAACTGGGAAACACTACATTTTATTTTAAAATTACGCATTTGATTTGACAAGCCCTATTGGTACGTTATATATGCGGTAAACAACCGAGGACTAACTAACAACAAGAAAATAAAAATGACTTACTTTATTTTCTGGCCTGGCGGGGATTCCCCAAAAGAAAAAGGGTTGCCAATGTAGAAGTTTTAAATTCATTACTATTTAATTTAAATTAAAAAATCCTGTCAGCCCAAGCATTGTAACGTTTAAGACCCCCACAAAGCAGTTCATAGTAAATACTTGAAGCCCGCTAAGATACAGGACACAGGAATATAAAAAAATATTCTTAGCGTGGGTACGCGGGAAACGCCTCATACAATATCCAACACTGAACTGACGGGACAGCAAGACAGATGTCACTAACCTCATCCAACGCCTCGTCTCCCTTCTGACATATCTTGACCACGACCGGCCTCGCCTGCCGGATGAGCTCGTTGCAGCGAGCCTCCACCTCCAGCACCGTGGACTCTGGTACCGCTGTGCTGTCCAGCTCCACATGGCACTCCTGCTCGCCCAGCCACCAGCTCGTTGTGGGGAGCCCGCGCTGTTCCAAGATGGCTGACAATAGATGCTGACCTGAAAAGTATATACGTTTCAGCCGTATGCAGTCCACTGCTGGACATAGGCCTCCCACAAATATGACTTGTATCATCTTGGGGGTAGTTGCCATAGTCGTCACGCTTGGCAGGCGGGTTGGCGACCGCAGTAGAGTCAATTCTCGGGCCGCCGCGCTTACTCGGTCCGTACAAACGCGTTACGGGCAGCAATCCGAATCCCCGTTTTGTATAGGGCAACAATGCTCGACCCATCAATCCGCGTACAAAAAAGTGGTCGCCAACTGATGGGTTGTCACTTGTTGGGTTGCATATAGGGAATGCAATCCCGATCCCGCGGGATCCCGATCTCGCGAGATCCGGTGTAATTTTTCGGGATTAATCCCGACGCATAATATGACGGGATCCCGTTCGGGATTTACGGGATTGGGGGGGAGTTGGCAGCGACGCTACACGTCCACTCAGGGCGAAAATTGAACAATCGGTCTCTTCGATAAACAATCGTATCTTCTGGGTACATTGCAACGGATGTTAGATGCCGTTTAGCAGATAACACTCTTAATACCTTTCGTTTTTTAAGAAGTCACTTTCAAAATCACTTGTAATACTCTCTAATTCCTTATTGTTTTGATTCTTATTTGTTACTTTCCAAGGAAAAGTGATGATGATTAAGTTAATGTTTTCTGTCTATTAATATGTTATTTTAATTAACATCAACATCATAAACCTGCCGTTATTATTGTTTTAAATTTTTTTTAATCTACTCGGGATCCCATAAATTCCGGGAAAATTGATATTTCTATCTCGAATTTGCAATCCCGAGTCGGGATTGCATTCCCTAGTTGCATATTACCCGGACTCAAGTTTACGCCACCGTCAGTTCTACATGCAACATTTAAGAACCATTTAACATCTAATTATTTACAAGCAGGGCCCCACCAACCTGAATGCTGCTGCATGTGGTCAAAGCGCCGTTCCCAGTCCAACTGCTGAGTGACGGTGCTGCCCACCTCCAGGGGCTCTCTCGTGAAGTGCACAGCGTCATCTCCCTTCCGTAACACTTGCAACACATCCACATCGTTTAGCCGGCCAGTGTCATGAGGCTAAAAAAAGTCATCTGTTGCCACAATATTCATGAAATAAAACTGTAGAAATGGAATATAATAGAAAGATAAAAAAATCAAAGAAATGTATTCCAAAGATATAAATATAAATATCTAAAACAGTGAAGCCTAATTAAAAAATCTTAATAACTAAATCTATAGAAGTGATATACCTAATGCTAAGTGATTTATGATTTAGATGTATTAGCTATAACTGCCTGTATAAAACTCACAATATATATATCCAGCAAAATAAAATAAAATTTTTGTTTCCTAACTAGTGCATAAAAAGTGCACTTTGCGCATGCTTCGCGTTCAATTGGGTTAAATACACATATAAAAACTTATTTAAGACTCGGGTGATTGTCACTCTCGTATCACTCGGGCTCCAACTTTCACCCTCGTCGAAAAATATTTTTTTTTCACTAGTATTGAAATGCACTATTGCCCAGCAGTAGACTGCAACAGACTGATGATACTGTAGTGATGGGAACGTCAGGATGTAATTTAAGCATACGTAATATAATTTGTTTTTAGTTGTCCATGAACCAATTTAATTTATTGCATCCAATTAACACTAACTGTCCAACCATTATTGTCCCAACCGAAAATATTAAAAGGCGTATATTCATGGACAAACTTAATTTCACCCAGGATTCTTTGCAACAATGTACCAATATTTAATTAATTAAACTCTGACCTGCCCGCCGCCCGCGGGGAATAATATGGTATTCTCCAAAGTAACCGCATATCCTTCAAACTTCGACGACTTCCCGTATTCTATTATTGGCTCCTTGGTTTTCTCGCACGTTACCACTTTCGAAGTGAACTGAAAACAGCGGTTTTTCGTCTGAAAACTACATTATAGTGTGACACAAGTTTAACCATCGTATACCCGGCGTTTTACTCACCTCCTTTAGAAAACTATCTTCCTGACACATACCATTTTAAATTTTACTTATGTACCTATCTAATAGTAGATATAAAATAGTCCCGGAGATAAAATGGTATAATTATCTCGTTAGTAAGGCTAAGGATATAGGATACCGATACGAGATACCAAAATTAAAATTGTCATTTATTTGTCAATGTCATTATCAAACCCGTTCGTTTCGTTCGGTAATTTAAGAACACAGCTGATATTAACATTTGAATTAGCTTAATTTATTGGTCACTTAAAAGTATATTGCTAACATGACAAAATATACATATAATGGAACTAACAATATGTTTTTTTCTTGCATTACATTTGTAATTAAATATAAGACGTTTTTATTTCAAAATTTCATAGTGACTATATGGAAATATATCATAGTAAAAAGCCCTCTGTGAATAGTGATGTGCAAGTACCCGGAGTACCGGTTTCTTTTTTATTTTCAGTTAAACTGTAGGGTACTTAAGAAAATTGTAAGTTAAACAAAACGGAAACAAATAATTAAAAAATGATATAATATAAAAACGTTAAAAACAAATCTTACAATAAACAAGTCATACAATCTATTTTTTTAAGAATTGCTTCAAGCACTTATCCAACACGGAAATAGTAAAATTTACGTCATCTCTTGTTATGCACATAGGTGGCTTTATCCTTAGTACCTGCAACCAATAAGGAAAAATAATGCTGTACATTTTTTAAATGTTAATTATTGTGGCCTCATTGAACTACATCTGTCGAAGTATTACTTACATTATTGTATCTCCCACCACGCCCGATTAAAATTCCAAGATCCTTCATATTTTCCAGTATTTCGGAGACACTAGCCACATTCAAGGCAGTCCTCGTTCCAGCCTCTACAAGTTCAATTCCCAGCATTAAACCTTTACCACGTACATCACCAATTACCGCATACTGCTTTTGAAGATCCAATAAATTTTCTATAAAGTATCGGCCGATGTTTTTGCTGTTTTGTTGTAAATTCTCTTCTTCAATAACCTGTGATAATGAAAGAGTTTACTAAAACAAATAAGATGAAAAAGGTGACCTAGGTAATAAGCTATAATTTTTAAGTTACATCTTAACAAATATTCTTACGTTTAATACAGCTTCACCAACAGTTGAAGCCAGGGGGTTTCCGCCAAATGTGTTGAAATAAGTAGCACGCATATGAGCATCTGCTATGTCTTTGGTTGTGACTACAGCTGCCAGCGGGAAACCATTTCCTATGCCTTTTGCCATCGTTACAATGTCGGGTACAACATCGTGAGTTTCAAATCCCCAAAATGCATCACCCGTACGACCGAAACCAGTCTGAACCTAAAATAAACATTAATAATACTAAATTGATATAATATAATACAATATTTATTACTTAGTATAAAAACGCCTACTATACCTCATCAGCAATGTAAATGCCGCCATTGTTACGTATTAGCTCAGCAGCTTTTCTTAAGTAGCCCTTGGGAAATTGAACAGTGCCATTTACTCCTTGTATAGATTCTGCAAAAAATCCCGCTACTTTTCCTTTAGGAATCGAGTTGTCTATTAGCTGCAATGTGAAACCAAAAACTATTTAGGATATGAAGTTGCTTTTGCAGTCTGAGTATAAATGTAAATTTATTTACCTCATTCAGCTGGTGGATGTATTTGTCCGCAGTAACACAGTCCCCTGGACATGAACACGACCCTGGCACTTGCGACAGAGAGTCTCTGCAGCCACCCCAGATGCCGCGAAGTGGGTCTGGTAACATGGCCTGCGTAAACATTAACTTTAATAAAAAACAAATTTATTATTAAGCATATCTACTCACCTACGATTACGCTCTATTTAATATCAAGTTCAAAAATAACGGTTGACGATTAAAAAATAATATCATTGTTAACTCACGTGATGTATTCCACTTGGTACAGGTATTGGCATTCGGTAACATTGGGTCGCCGTCAGTCCCTGAATGGTGTTAGAATAACCGTGATAACTGCCTTGCAACGATATGATGTCGTTATTGCCGGTATAAGACTTAGCGAGTAGAATCGCTAATTCATTGGCTTCAGTTCCACTATTTACCAAGTACACTACCTAAAATGGACGATGTAATGTTAGTAGTTATTTAGCTCAATTTAGTTAAAACATGCATAATGTAGATTGACCTTGGTCCTACGATGGAAATAAAAATACCTGAAGATTATCAGGAAACTTGGATGCCAGTTTTTCTACATAGTCATAAATTTTCGGATGTCTATAAATGTTGGTCGTATGCCACAGTTTGTCAGCTTGTTCTTTCAATGCTGCAACCACTTTTCTATAAATTAAGACGTCCTTGTTATTAGCTTATCGATAAATTAAATAACAACTTGATAAGATTGTGTTTCTTAAATAAATGTTATGTTAAGTCTCACGTGGGGCGCAAAACTAATACCTAAACATAATTTTAAATGCGCTGAGACGTTTATTTAGTTGGCATATTCAATGCCGGGTTGGATCAAAAAAATTTGCGGAATGAAATGGTAACAATAATAAAGTGTTTACACAAAACGTTAAGTATTTCTATGATATATCAATTGAAAAATGACAGTTATCCTCTATATAAATTATGAAATAATTTGACTTACGGATGGCAGTGACCTACAGAAACTGTAACGATGCCCCCAAAAAGATCTAAATATCTTTTGCCTTTGTGGTCAAAAAGCCACTGCATGTGGCCTTGGTGGATAAGTACAGGATTTTTATATACATTATATACTGCTGGTGGTATATGTGCTGCTTTTATTGTACTCGTTTTTTCGTAAGCTGGTCCCTGAAATATTTTTATCCCATTTAGTTATCACAAGCATATTTATATATGTATATTTGACATATCAATATATAATATAAAATAAAGTCTGTGTATAGAGAATAATTTTCCTTTCCAGTTTTAATGAAACTGATGTACGTTCATTTTTATTGAACTCACAGTTCAAAAGGTAGAGGGGAAGGCTTTTTTAAGTAAAGACCCAGTAATTATCTAACGACACATTATTATACATGAACGGGACCCGGGTGGTCACGGATTAAGACTCTTTGTTTGTTTATTAACGATGACAACGTCGTCTTCGAAACGTCGGAGGTAAATTTTATAGTTAATATACGCGGTTAAGTCCCGTTCATGTATAATAATGTGTACAAACCGTGAAAGTTTAAATCAGTTATCTAACGACACATCCCAATTTTAGATTTGAACCGAAAAAAAAAATCCCCACTTCACTTAGTTACTTAAAATAGTTAAACCAGTAATGTACCTTTACTATTGGAAATAAATTAAAAAAACACATAACACTATCAACCGTACCCTAATAATATATATTTTTTCTATTTTTCTTATCACCTTGTCCATGTCATTACCAGACTAAATTCCAGCTTTCTAGGACTAACAATCACTGAGAAAAACCAGGAATATACAGACAGTTATGTCGAAACTATAAGGGTTTCCTACTTGCCTACGGAACCTAAACGGGAAATAAAAAGACATAAAACCAAGCTGCTTATTTATTAAGTTAAACGTATTGACTTATTGAGTATGAAAAACAGAATTAAGCTTACCTCATAGTTATTCGGCTTGAAGTCAAAGGCCAGCCTGGTAGCACTGCTCAAACGCCTACTAAAGGTACCGAGGCAAAGAGAACCAACTGAAATATGAACATTTATTTAAGGTAACCACTTTAAAAATAACGTGTATTTTAGTTATATAGTGGACGCTTGAAATATTTACTGTAAAAAACATCTAATAAAATTTCGTTTACTCATAATACCCTTCAATTATAAAGATGAATACCACCAATAACTTTATAATCACCTTTAATAGTCATATTTGATTTAATGTAGTCACTACTATTTCGTCTGATATTAGACAGGCGACTGAACCAATGCAATTGTATTTAAATACTGAATGACCATTGACTTCGCTGAATCTATTAGTATAATTTGTATGTTTATATTATTACGATGGTATCTAATCTTATCTACTTTTTATATTTATGTAAATTGGCATGATGAATCAATACAGTATAAAATAAAACAATTGCATGTCTGTGAAAACGGTTCAACCGATCAAGTTCAAAATAATTTTCCTTTAAAGTTTTTGTTAAGTTCTTTCATGATTTTTTTTCATATGCCTTGGACTAGCGGTTCAAATATATATAAATAAATATATAATATAGATTGGCGTTTGGGACATTTCTTTTAACTTACTTAGAGGTATTTCCAAAAAAAATATTTTATGAAAAAATGGTTCAGTAGGTACTTAAACCCCTTATTTTTTAAATACATTATTTTTTATGACATAGGCGGCAAACGAGCAGACGGATTGCCTGGTGGTAAGCAATTACCGTCGCCCATGGGCACCCGAAACACCAGGGGAGTCACAAGCGCGTTGCCGGCCTTTAAGGGGGGTTGGAGCTCTGGGAACCTTACTCAGGTACTTCCCCAGTTGGGCTGCCCCAGATTTAAGCGTGATGGTCATCGCTGTGCCCTACCTCTCATAAAACCTATCTAATACCCCCTCACACTTTAACGTTGAACCGAAAAAAGTACCCCTACTTGACATGTCGGTTAAAAAAAAACCTGTTTTATTAGACCACCTTTTCTGCGTAATTGATTTACGGTTTACATATACCAATTGACAGATTTCTAAGACTAACGTAACAGACAAACAGACATGGTGAAACTATAGGGTATTCTAGTTGACTAAGAAACAGTAAAAATATAAACATTACCTACTGAATATTAGTAGGCGTAATTTGTGTGTTCTACTTGTTTAATTAGGTAATGGATAATTCATTTATTTCCAGAAAACAATTATATAATAAAACAATTTACACAAAAAAGAAAAATAGATGAAACTATACTGACAGAAAAAAAAAACCTTAATTATAATACTGGCTTTAATATAGTTTTGTAGACTGCCAATTTACTTTCATTTGTGAGCTGGGACTTTCCGCCAATCAGCCAGTACATCTCTCTGAGTTTCGAGTCTAGGTATTTTCTTTTACTCCAGATATGTTTCTGCCATGTCAGCCTTCTGTCCAGATGCATGCCCAGATATTTGGCATTATCATAATGTGGGATATGTTCTCCATTTAATATGATTGGTGGGCAGTCACCTTTCCTTAGGGTAAAGGTAACATGTGAAGATTTGCCTTGATTTGTTTTATTCTCCAGATCTTCATCCAGTATTCGATTTCAGTTATGTGATTCTGCAGATTTGATGATGCAATTTCCGGATTTGCATCCATTGACAATATTGCTGTGTCGTCAGCATATGTGGCGATAAGAGTATTATCATCTGTTGGGATATCAGCTGTAAATATAAGATACAGTACTGGTCCCAGGATGCTGCCTTGAGGCACGCCCGACCGAATTTCGTACAAATCAGACGTTATGTTGTTGTATTTGACTTCAAAACATCTTCTGTTTAAGTAGCTCTTCAATATGAGGTAGAAGGAATGTGGTAAATATCTTTTTATCTTGAATAACAGACCATCATGCCAAACTCTATCAAAAGCTTGGCTTATGTCCAGGAAAACCGCTGAGCAGTATTTCTTAGACTCTAAAGTGTGGCTAATGGTGTCTGTGAGCCGATGTACCTGCTCTATGGTGGAATGCTTTTGCCTAAACCCAAATTGATGCTCAGGTAGAATGGTATCCAAATGTGGACGCATTCTGTTCAGGATAATCTTTTCAAAAAGTTTTCCTAGCAGAGGTAGAAGACTAATCGGTCTGTAGGATGAGGGCTCCTCTGGTGGTTTACCGGGCTTAGGAATCATGATCACTTGAGCCAGTTTCCATTGAGATGGATAGTGCGAGAGCCTTAGGCAAGCGTTGAAAATTATTACCAAGAACATTGTGCCTTTTCGTGGCAGATTATTCAGCAGAACAGAATCCAAGCGATCATATCCTGGAGACTTCTTTTTCGGCAGAGCTTTGATTTCTCTTGCTACTTCAGTTGGGCTTGCAGGCTTCAAGGGAAGGCAGAGTTGGTTTGTTGATTGAAGGTAAGACCCAATTTCCTCATCTCCGTTCGGGTTGTCACTGTCTAGAGGAGTGAAGACAGTATATAAATGTTCGGCGAATGCAGTCGCTTTTTCGCTGTCGGATCTTACCCAAACTCTATTCCTGCCTCTAAGAGGTGGTGTGTGTTTTTTAGGTCGCTTGAAGTTTCTGGTTGCGCGCCATAACGAATAGTTCGAGTCCTTTTCTGCGGTGAGATGAGACAGGTAGCTTTGAAGGCAGAGATTCTCATGTTCTTTAATCATTTCCTTCAGCTGTTCCGTTGCTCTATTCAGTTTATTCACTTACGGAATAGAACTCTGGGGCTCAGCAAGTAATAGTAACATTGAGATCCTGGAAAGGTTTCAATCTAAAGCTATCCGATCTATGTTCAATATACCAAAATGCATCCATAATAAATATGTTATGCGCGACCTGGGGCTAAAAACTGTTAAACAACAAATCGCCATATGCAGTGAAAACTATCAGCAAAAGCTTGTCAACCATGTAAATGCTCTGGCTTCCAAACTTTCGGGATCTGGAAGCATCAAACATACAAGACTGAGGAGGAATAGTGTTCCAAGCCTTCTAATCAGATTCTCAAAAGAATAGTGTCAAAAAAACCAATGGGCTCTTTCCACTGAAAATATGTCAAAAGAAGCAGACACTTGTCAAACAAACGAGCAGCTAAATGTCAATGACAGATTGCTGTGTGGAGCAGGATACAGAAAAAAAAAAAAAAAAAATTATAATACTAAATATACATTATAAATAAAATATGGCAGCGTTTCCTCTTTGTATGGCCACTACCCGAGGCATCAATTAGGCGCTTGGATTTTTTTTTAAAGAGCGCCTTCGCGCTAGGTCCCCTTTTCGTGCCTTTTCCTAGGGTTTCTACGCCAAACGGCGCAAATATGTAGCCTTCCCTGAGAGTTGTATATTTAATGTGGATAATACATTTATACTTAGTATGTATTTATTTTTTTATTTCCTATGACTGAATTTTTTTAGACTAACTTTATACATATTTAAAGTTTGTCTTATTTATTTTGGCTTACATATTCCTAAATTCGACGACGGAACCCAATTAGTTGACTTAATCATTGTAGTTAGGTTGAAACAACTGCTGTAAAATTTAATCAGAAAGTCTCGTTTTGGATTTCTGAGTCCAACCATCAAGTTCGTTGTTTAGGTTTATTTTAATAAACATTATTTTTTATATTTATCATGTCAGCCGAAGGACGTCCACTGGGACATAGGCTTCCCCAAAGCGACCCACAGTGTCCGGTTTTGCGCCACCCCAATCAGTTTACCTTGTAGTCGGTTCACCTTGTAGGGAGTCTGCCGACGCTGCGACTTCTGGTTCGTGGTCGCCACTCAAGTCGTCAGTTAACGTCAAAAAATACACACAAAACAAAAACGCAAATTTAATGTATATTTTATACATCAAATTTGCGTTCAGGTAGATAAAATGCCGTTAGAAAATAATTAAAAAACGGTTTCCCAAACTAGGGAATGAAACAATTATTACATTACAAAAATAATGTTGTTAATATTTTCTTCCACTTTTAGTCGTTTTGTTCGTATTTATTTAAATCAAAAACCGGTAAACGAATCGTAAACTTTGAATTGTGTTCGCCACATCACTAGTGACAAAACATTCCACGTCAATCGAGTTGGAGAGAAAATTGGCATTTTGCCTCGGTTGTCTTGCGGTGTTCGGCTGGTAGAAGTGAATGGCCTGTGATCTTTAGTGTCGGCTGCCGTCTAATTTACAATTTATAACAATAGAACATCTTGAGAATCAAGATGAAACTGTTGTACTTAACATTGTTGGTGCTTCCCGCCGCCCTCCTGTGCTTCCAGAGTAGTAAGTTTCTTTTTTATTTAAAGCCTAATTCTCGTATGGACGTGGCAACTTATCACGATTTATGAGTGAAAGTGTGCTCATCTTACAAACAGTTATAATGTATCTGCAAGCATATGGTCCTTGAAACTGACAAAAAGTTTTATTTAAGTAAATTTATTCCAGATTGGTTAAATACTAACAGTAGTCTAACCTTACAGAGATGCCCTATTTTACAAGTTCTAGGTCACTACGAGGTGTACCCTATGATGTCCCATTTATATGAAGTTCATTAATAAATTATTTTAGTAGTTATAGTTTACTAAATAGTAACCCCTTGTCCCAAAGCTAAGAACAATGAAAATTCTTATCAGATATTCATGTCCTTAAAATTTTACCTTAGAAGCTGGAAGTTTATAACAAGATGTATATAAAAACATTATATAAATGTTATATACTTGTGTAACTTAGTCTGCAGGAAGTATCTTGGTACCATATTGCAAGCTAATTAATGTTATGTGTTATAGGTTCTCTGATTAATTAATAATAGTTTATATGAATCATTAATTGCAAAAACATTATACAGTCAGCAGCAGAAGTGGCTATGTGGTTGAGGTGTTCAAAATGAGGTCAACAGATCTCTATTGTCAAGAGAATAAGAGTGTGTGTAGGTAATTTTGAACACTTCACTCTCACAGTCACTTTAGCTGCTGACTGTACTTAGTTAAGGTATGTTATGGTATGGTTTGGTAAAAAATATGTTACAACTAGAAGTTACATGAAGCAAAGTGTGTTCTGTAAACAATTGAGTATGAAATAAATACAATACAATACAATTCACATTATTAATTGTAACACAAATGAAATATTTAACTTAAGACTTGAAGGGCCTTAATCAAGTACAATATTTTTGCTATAACACAGACATTTTCCTTATTATGTATTAACATTTAATTGGACAGAACCAAAAACATATGTATTTAGACTTCAACTTACCTTCCTTATTGATTAAGCAAGTGTATGGATTGAGACATGCATGATATAATGTAACTGTCTGGTACAAATGACCCATTTTCATATTTATTTACTATATCTCTTTACCAATGAATATGTAATGAATGTTCCAGCAAACATATTTGCTCGTGCCGAGGAAGATGAGCTTGATGATGTGGTGGAGCTGGACGGAGAAGACAACCAGGTGGTCGGGGATGATGTCAGCGACGATGATGACTCTGTTGTGAAGTCCTCGCAGGATGTTGATACCACGATTCTTTTCACCAAACCCGTGCCTAACACTGGAGACTCTGCTTTTGGTGAGAATTTTATATAATTACTAGCACATATTTTGCCTTGTGTCTTTGATGTGATCTAATCATTATGCAGTGAAATATAAGGATATTATACATCAGAATAAATGAAATTATCAAAAGTTAAGATATACTCCATTCAAAAACATATCTATATTTTTTTACACCACTTTGTCTTTTACTGTTAGTTAAGTAGGAGAGGTTTGCTGCGATATTCACTGACAAAATTCTACCTTTGAAGTTGCTGAAGTAGTAGTAGGTAGGACCAAGTTTCAGGAAGAGATCAATCTTCAAATCTGACTTGGCTAGGCAACATTGCATGGAAAGCTCTCTAAAATCTAGCAAATTTGCTACAATGTCTCAAATCAGAAGTTTTTATCTAGTGTCATGTTATTGATAACTTATAGTGCCGAGACATGGCCCAAAACTCTGATTAGTTCAATACCATCACTCAGATTTAGTTGAGATGCCTCAATTAATCTTGCTGGAAGCGTAAACTCAGTAGGAGTATTTCAGTAGTACAAATAAAGTCTGGTGCGGAAGGGTCCTGAATATTCTCTAGGCTACCATCCAGCAGCAGCAGGAGTACTGAAAGCAATGCCTTGAGTTTGAAAGTGTGATAATTGATAAATGATGTATCTACGCAAGATAACCATCATAGTCACCACCATCACACTTCAACCTTTGTTTTCATACTACCAGGTTGCTAGTAATTCCGTGATTTCAACTATGAAAGTAAATAATTCAAAAGTATTCTCTGATGCAATAGTGGAAATGCGTCTTAAAGTGCAACTACCATTGTCCGCATGACCTGGTCGCATGCATGAATAATGCATTGAGTGCAGTCGTTAGGTTGTGCTCATTATATTATGATGCATTAATGGATATAATTGGGAACTTGGCTATTAACTTATTAGTTATTACTTTCATTTTCTAAAAAAACGTAATAAAGGAAATAATAATTTATTAAAACAGTATATGTATATGTCTTTATTTAAACGGACGGACTTTTTTAGACGGCTGAAAATAGTCTTCGTCTAAAATGTCTAAATCTTGAATGCTTGAAAATGGAGACCTATTCTCTCCGCAACGTGTCGGGCAAGTGACTAAATATAAACAGTTTTTTTTTACTAGTGAAGCATGATAGTATATAACAATAGAAACGTATTATTAACGTTGTTTCATTACTTAGCATACTATTCAATATTAGGTAACTTACCAATCAATATATTACTTAATTGATACTTTAATTTACCAGATCTACAAGCCGGCTTCCCCGTGGAATTCCTCGTGGGCTTCATCAACAAGGGCTCCGAAGACTACGTCGTCGAGACCATGGAAGCCTCCTTCCGCTACCCCATGGACTACACCTACTACATCCAGAACTTCACCGCTCTGCCGTACCACCGCGAGGTGAAGCCCCAGCAGGAGGCCACCTTTGCGTACTCATTCATTCCTAATGAGGCGTTCGCTGGAAGACCGTTCGGGCTCAACGTGCAGTTGAACTACAGGGATGCTAGCGGAAACTATTACCAGGTACTTGTTGTTGCTCAAGTGGAATATATATAGTTCTTTACATGTTGTCAGGTATAGGTAAAAATCTTAGCTAAAGCACCTGGCCTATGTAGTAGTAACGTGTGTACACGCATGTCGGCGTTCTATATTCAAAGGTTGACGTAATTTTCATATGCATTATATTGCAAGATTGCGCATTCCATGTTAATTCGCGAGCATTTCGGTGCGCAAAATTTATAGAAAACTGACATAATTAACGTTTCGACAAGTCACGTAAATTGGGGACATTTTTTTCTAAAAACTTCCGTTTAACACATTCACTGCGTTATTGGGTCGATCGACCCTGTAACAAGTAAGGTAAACAGTGTTGTTAACCAACTGCCGCAGCGAAGGTGTTAAGCTGTTTGCGTTTAGGAATTTTAGGGTTTATGTTGTTAGAAATCTCTGCATTTATTCAAATAGTTTACTTCTTTCAGACATAGTCCATATGTCGTTAGAAATACTATTTTACTTAAAAGCTATGTTATAATTCCTACAGACTAAATTAAATACTAAAATACAATCTACTTGACCTACGTCAAGTAGGTATTTTAGTGTTTAATTTGTTGTCAAGGTGGTTGTTACAACACCCGTCAAAAGCTACATTATTTGACAGCCAAATCTATTCTCCCTTTATATACTAAGTATAATATAACCTTTAGCCGGCCGGAAACCTATAATAAGGTCTCCCATTGAATGCCATTTTGAATTTTAAATATGTCAAAGCATAGTTGCATTTGGCCTGGCAGGTTTGATCTCTGGGCGACTAGAGGTTAACATGTTATTAGTAGTACAGGATTTGTACAGTCAAGGTCAAAGCTATCGGTACGGCTAAAGTTCCAAAATATGTATACATGCACCTTATCACAATAGTTTGGCACTTTGGCGGCATCGATATGTTCGGCCTCGACTGTGCGGTACGGGGCGGGTCCGAGACACACATTTGACGCGGGTGGGGTCTGGGGTCGCAGGAGGCGGTGTACAACCAGACGGTGAACATCGTGGAGGTGTCGGAGGGCCTGGACGGCGAGACGTTCTTCCTGTACGTGTTCCTGGGCGCGGCGCTGGTGCTGGCGCTGGTGGGCGGGCAGCAGGCGCTGGCGTCGCTGGCCCGCCGCCGCGCGCCCCGGCCCCGCGCGCCTGAGCCCGGCGCCGGCGCCGCCGACGTGGACTACGACTGGCTGCCGAGGGAGGTCGTCAACCAGCTCAGTTAGTGACATTTTATTTTACTCGCGTTTGATTTTTTTTGTGTCACTCGCACCTCGACACGACTCGCACTCGACTGACGACCTTGTGGGGGTCTGCCCGCGCTGCGCCTGGATGGCACTAATCAGATCACTGTGGGTCGCTTTGCAAAAGGACAATGTCCAGCAATGGGCGCCCTGCCGTATGGTGATGATGATAATTCGGGAAGATGACCTTGTAACGACTGCATAGAAGGGGTTCTCAGTTAATAATTTATAGATTGACAAACATTACAGTAAGCCAACAAAAAACGTTTACTTGTGGCAAATTTTTGACTAGATTTTTATTAGGTTTATTTCTAAAATCCTTATCTTTGAGTAGTTGAGGAACATGAACACATCAAAAAATCTTCTATCAAATTGTAAAGCTCCTACTTGTTTTCTATGTATATTTATTTACTTTTAAAGTGTATTAACTCCTTCGCTACGGCAATTAATTAACCATACTTGCAAGGGGTCGAATCGACCCGATGCCGCAGTGAAGGTGTTAAAATTAAATATGTTAGGATATGCTATTTCATATTATTCATAATTAAATGGTTGTTACAGAAAAATCCCCCAAGACGCCTAAACAGTCACCACGCCTCAGGAAAGCGAAGAGATCCGCCGGTGACGACTAAACGTTGTGCAGCGTCGAACCGCGACTCGCGCGAGAATCGCCCTGTGTAGGGGCGCCTTAAAAGGCAAACAAGTGCCTTTACAACCTTTTGAGACGACTTTTATGAGCGTTTTTATACGCCCTAATTAAAAAAACACAATAATCATAGCTGGCAACACTCATTTATCGGTTTAATCGATAATCGCCAGGGTGCTTCTCGCTCGAGTCGATACAGACTGTGTGATTTTAGTTAAGTGTGTTGTGAGTAAATTATGGAACAAATAATGTGTGAGGTTTGTAACAACGCGCGATTATGAAGACGAAGAAGACATTATTTAATAAAATGTTAAATTTTTTATCTTGATTTTATTTCGAGTATTTTATTGTAGTGCAAGGTACCCAAGTTGCATATATTCAGCTATGTCTTGTACTTTAAATGGCAATACTATGCATGTTCACCCAGAAATCTCAGTTTGGCTCGTTCCAAATTGTGTTATATTGCGGTTGTTCAGTTTATACCGGCTAGAATCAAAGTTCGTTTTTTTTTTTCGGATTATTACACATAAGTTTCTTATGTGCACTGTACTTGTGCTAACTAAAAAAGTGAACGTGCAACATTAAGGCTATGGTCTCCTATAAGCGCCGTCGGCCTCTTACAGCGTCTGCGCCACAATGCTGCCTATAGAAATGTATGTCGTGGTCTCTCTCACACGTCAACGTTGGCGTCTTTTTTGTTCAGGGACGTTGACGCTGACGTCAGACGTCGCGTATAGAAAACAAAATAGGAGACCAAAACCTTAGGAGATTGAACTGTTTGTAGTCTGTATTTATAGTAAACCTTAATAGTCCGCGTTTTCATTATAAAACCAGATATTATGAGAAGATTAATTAATCTTACTATCAACCCCAGGAAACACAAACAGAAATCGGCTAGAACTAAAAGCCAGAATAAAAAAAAATTGAGGTATTGTTACCAAACTCTAAAAATGTGCAGCTAACCATCATCTTACTTTTGAACTGAAGCTCGAGAAATATGATAGAATATTTAGATATAAATATATGTATATACGCGTGAAGATGAGGCTTCACGACAAGATACTTTCAATGATAACTACATTCAATAATATTTTTAGCGTTATCGTGAAACCATTATTTCAATAATTTTAAGAGCGAACTGCCAAGTTGCACAGGCAACAAGGGAACTTTTCACTAAGCCTGGCCTCCTGGCCGCTTTTCTTAAAATATTTGATGAGTAAGTAGCAAATCCTTGAGCAAATCAATTGGTTACCGATATCCTATCCCCGTGTCCTATCCTTACTCTTTGGCTTACCGGTAATATTTTGTACAGTAGCAATACTGAATCGGTAACCTAGAAAAAAATTACATATGGCAACAAATCAGCTGTCAAATTCTTTTTCGTACACGCCACCGAGCGCGCACGTGTAATTTCCCGAGTTTTGCTCGATAATCCAAGTAAAATGGACAAGCCCAACGTTCTCGCCCGCGTCGTCAAGGTACTGGGTCGCACCGGGTCCCAGGGCCAGTGTACCCAAGTCAAGGTCGAGTTCATCGGAGAGACCAGCCGTCAGATCATCAGGAACGTGAAGGGCCCGGTCCGCGACGGGGACATCCTCACCCTGCTCGAGTCTGAGCGTGAAGCCAGGAGGCTGAGATAAATGGTAAACATTGTATTTTGTGAATTATGGGCTTATTTTATTATTTCCGGTTGTGATGATGCTTCAAATTTGATGTTGAGTTTTGAGGTTATTTGGATTTTGAAGAATGATTTGGTTTTCCCATTATTAATATTTTGATAGTTCAGGCTGAAGGGAAATACAATGTTTTTGAGCTGAGGCGTTTTTTATGTAAATTTCCGTGTATAATTTAAATATATTGTCAGAAAACACTGCTTTTCTGTAAGTTATCAACAGTATTATAAATACTTATTAGAATAATGGTTAAACCGGACAACTATTGGGATGTAAATTAGGTAGAGAAACAAGGCAACTGTTCATTTAAATATTTTGTTCCACTTCTGGTTTAAAGGGGTGTAATGTTAATTAGCAAACGTTAATGTATGTTCACAATGTTGTAAAAGAGCTGTATAAGACTTTCTTCTTCTCAGGTTATTGGACTTTTTTACATATTTACCTGCTTATTTATAATGTCAAAACTGGTGTAGTTAAATTAAGTTTTTTTTCTTACTGTGTTTGTAACATACAGACAAAATATAATTTGACATATTCAGTATCACCATTCTCTGGGTGCTATGGTTTAATCTGACCCTAGTGTTTCCGCTTTGTACAGAAAAACAACTGTAAAGAGAAAATCCACTTAGCGAGTTCTTGGTATTTAAAGTGTTAACTAAGAGGTGGTTTGAGAGATGCTTATGAATAAGCAGGTAAACCAGTATCAAACAAAAACTTAGCATTCCCACTAAAAAAAAACTAACACTTGTCTATAGTAGATAACTTCTTGACATATTCTACAAATTGACAAAGTACTGATTGGTCATGTAATGATGACCTTGGCATGTGAGGCATTTCATTGGCTGTCACAACTATGTGAGTGGTCAAAAGGTCAAGACAAATGTTAACATGTTCGCTACAACACTGCGCCTATCAGGGCCATTTTATTTAAGTTGTACACTCAACTTTTTCTTTTAATTTGGATTTTTTTGTGTGGTTTCTACTCAGAATCATAAGCTCTTTCGAGCCTGATAGGAGAAAAAAAGTGTCCCACAATTTTCATACATTTTTTATTACTTCTGTTCCATTACCGCCATATGAAATGTATGAAAAATAGTAACGGAATGGAATAAAAAAGCTTGGGAAACATTTTTTCTCCTATCAGGTTCGAAAGAGCTCATGATTCTGAATAGAAAAAAAGTTGAGTGTACAACTTTAAATATAATGGCCCATCAACTCCTCATCAAGTTAACTGCAATGTTAACAATTAACTCGGCAAAGGTGTTAAGTTAACCTCTTACGGGAATCTTAATGAATGACTTTATATTTGTCTTTTATTGTTGCAGGTTTTGTGCCGCTTCTAGGTTAAGTTCCATATAACCGTGTTTAAACTATGTTAATCTACATAATATGAATAATATGAAACCGTCAAAGAACAACATCTCAAGAGCTCGTAATACATACTTTAACATTTACACTCTCTTTTATTTCTTTCTCATTACCTTATACCTGCTATCTTAGGATTTCTCTAGACTGGAGCTGCTGTGTTCAAGCATTCCCCAATTTGCTATATTTTTTAAAAGCTGTTGAAGTATTAATATTAAATCAAATAAATAAATATTGCAGGACATCATACAAATTGACTGAGCCCCATGGTAAGCTCAAGAAGTCTTGCACTATGAGTGGGAGATGCGTCTATGTGGATTAGAAATCGTAAAGATAACACTTATTCTGTATATTCTTTCATTCTCCTTTATTTTATCAATTATTCGACCGACAGTCTAGACTGTATCCCATAGAATGTAGAACGTATTATCTTCTAAGTAATGTATCAAATACCAACGTTGATCATCTGACAGGGACGGAACATATTCTAATTACAAATTGTCATTAGGCCAGCTTATCGGCATATAAATCAACAGTGGCTGTAAACATCTTAACCTTTCAACCAATAAAATGTATACAAATACGTACATAGAAATTACCTATGGCAAGGGTAAATATCTGTTCATCACGCAAATAAATCTTACGGAATTGGAACCCAGGGCCTTCGGCTTCATAGGCAGGATCACTAACCACAAGACGAGACCTGTCAAAGTATCATCTGAGGGTCTAAGTACGATCTATAAGCAAACAATAGAAAGTCCGGGCACTTAGTAGTTTCTCATATTAGTGAGCCAACAGATTCTGTATTGGAACAGTTTCTTTAATTACTTCTATACAAACTTTTGATAATATTCAATTAGTAGCATACCTATAATATTATATTAAGCTGTGGCGTCCGAACAGCGTACTCCATAAAAAAATACATTCAACTGATTATTTAAAGATTTAAAACTAGAATTCATAAAAAACAACAATTAAAATATAATTAGTAAGTAGTCAGAAACACTAATTTCAGAGTTATGGGGTAGCACATCGATATCGGTGAATTATCAATATGATTGAATACTCAATATTTATTGTAGATGTCGCTAGGCGCATCTTAAGCGCATTAATATGGTGGAGAAATTAGTAGCGTTTGGGCAAGCCTCTGTAGCTTAGTAGTGCGATGGGTATGTATCTCAGAGAATTAATCTAAACTTGGACCATACATTATGTTTAAAACACGCCATATTGTGGAACAGTTTGTTGGCGTCGCGTGCCAACAACATTGCGTAATTTGAGCATATGGGGTCTGCTTGGCAACTGATCCCCGGAATTGGCGTAGGCACTAGTTATTACGAAAGCGACTGCCATCTGGTGCTTACAGTCGTCATCAAATACCTATATCGGGACTGTGGAGGTCACAAATATTTGAACACACACTTTATCGCCTCGACAATAAAGGCTTTGTTCAGATATTTCCACCTCCACAGCTCTGCGGCGCTACCGCGAACAACGATATTCGTAAATTTCGGACGATTGTCTCTGTCACTCTCATGACACCCTTAATTGAAGTAAAAGAGAAAGATGCCCGTAATATACGAACTTCGAAGTTCGCGGTACCGGGCCTGATATATGATGGCGACTACGAGTCGGGGTTTGAACCCGCGACCTCCGGAAGATGCACGGCGCATACTATTCTATTACCGCTAAGCTACCAGTGCTTTTGAATGTATAATTCATAAAAAATATGTACAGGATTTTTGGGGACAGTGAAGAATTATTGGAATTAAATTAGCTTAGCAGGAGATGGCGTTGGATCAACTGATTTATCTAAATGATCTTCGGCGTCTGCTCTTAAGGCTGAGGTAAAGAGGTACCGGGAAAATAGAATTTCGTATATTTCGAGCATCTTTCTCTTTTACTCCAATTAAGGTGTCATGAGAGTGACAGAGACAAACGTTCGAAATTTTCGAATCTCGTTGTTCGCGGTAGCGCCGCTGTTATAAGTAAGTATGCAAAAAACAAACTTTAAAAAGTTAGCTGTAGGTAGCTGTCGGTTAACTTTTAAATTATTGTTATATTATTATAAGTTATTATATTGATATAAAAGTCATATATACTGGTTTGTTACCTATTACCTATGTATTCATACCTCTGATAATGAGTTATCAAGATTATCAAACCACTTATGCTACTGATTGTGATTACTTGATTAGACACTGTTTTGAAAAATAATACAAATGTCTTTAAACTTGTTCCGGGTCATTCCTGATGCAGAGTCTATCGCGATTCAGCGTGGCAACGCCGCGAGCGTGATGGCCACCTTTGCGTCTGTATGGGTTCGGGACGGGTTCTAGGACTAGATTTAAGTTTAGTTTAAGTTTTAGTTATTTTATTAATACTTTTTTCTAACTATTTTTATTAATGTAGTTATTTATTTATTTAACCTTTTTTGCACAAAACACAAAAGTACAAAAGGCGGACTTAATGCAACAAAGCATTCTCTACCAGTCAATGTTTAGGCAAAGCAGAGAAGTTGAAGGCGGTTATAGTATTTTGATAACAAGAGTTTACTGTAAATAAACCTTATAAATTCATAAAATTACGAAAAAAAAAATTCAATTTTTACAGTTTTTATTTATTATTAAAAATTTCCTCAGCATTTCAAAAAGTTTGTTTCATAGTTTCTCTCCCGTTAAATAGTTATTATAATATTGTATTTCTTGTATATTCAGGTAAAAATAATTTTTTTGTGGTATGATTTAGTTGTAAGTTTAATATTAGATCAGTTTGATAACGGTTAACACATTCGCTGCCACCCCCTCCAAAAATGTATGGAAATGAACACACATGTGTGTTGGTGGCAGTGAATGCATTAAGGTTATATCTATTATTTAGGTTTAATACACTGTTCAATAGCAGGGCATGAACAGTATTATCAGCCGGCAACCTCAAACATATCAAATTAGTAATTTGGGAGATCATTAGAAAACTTGTTTTCCTTGTTGACTTTAACAAATTAAACGGTTTACAAACAAAAATGTAATCTTGGAGTTTTTGCCTTTGTAGAAAGCTTAGTCATATATATTTACACCATAATATATGTATGTAAATACACCATTGATTTATGTTAAGCTTAACTTTATATTGAAGCTAACGGCAAGCCATAACACTAGTACTACTTAATGAGAGCATTAATTTCTGTGGAAATAATATAAACAATTGTTTTTTTTTATGGAATATCAGGAAAAAGAAGTGATTAAAAAATGCATTTAGTCCCAAGTTATATTTTGAAGTAACCAAAACGTAGTACTAACAATAACTGTACATTAAATATAATCATATGTCAATAATAACCAACTTAACAGTTGAGATACATAAGTACAGATCTGCATGTTTTACACAGCTGGACGCTGCTACATGTAGCCATAACAACTCACAAAAACATGAAATAATAAAAATACATTCTATATACAAAAATGTACAAAGAGACATTCACATTTTCAAGGCATAATCGAGGCCTTTGGAGCATCGCGATTTTCCCGCCATTTAATCGCGAGAGGAACACTTGTTTTTTTTTTTAATTTAACACTGGTGGCTTTGGAAGCGCGTTAGGTGTCGTATTTTTCCGCTTCGCACTGTGTCGCCCAAAACACGCAGTTACCGATGCCGCTATAACAGATGAGTATGACTGCCGCCAGGAACACGACACTGCACACGGTGCAGGGCTTCCTCTCCAGGAAGAACCCTATGAGGTACAGCACCATGAACATGACATGCGTGTTCACTAGCGCCGGGTTCACGGGTTTCGGAATAAGCAGAACGGGGATCAGCCATTGCAAACAGTACATTTCGTCGGCACGCGCGGTTATCGTGTAAAAACGACTTCGGTCACTGACAATGTTGCAATCGACATGTTGAAAACTTGTTTATCTTCATTATCTTGCCATTTATTTGATTTGATAGCAAGGAAAGAGCAAGATCACATATGAAAATTGCGAGTTAGGTTTTGACATAAAAAACGGTGTTGCTATATATTGAAAGTTTGTTTTCGGTTTTTATTTTTGATCTGGTAACACTGCTAAATGCAGAAGCGCGGCGTTATTTCTATTCGCTATTCGGCGGCGAATTTTAAATGACGATAAAGTAATCACTTCTAAATATATAATATATCTTAAATGTATACTTTGGTATTATATTAATATCTTCTCTAAAAAACATTATCAGAATGATTAACTGATTATAAACTTTCGTTACGGATTTTGCATATATATCGCATATGGCTAAAAAGTACTATTTTTTTGTTTATTAATATTATACTTATATTATATAATCTTTTACTTAATATTTATTCCACAATACATGAAGTTCCAAATGACGGACTTAATGCCATTAAGACATTCTCTACCAGTCAACTAACGTGTAAGGTATGTCAACATTTTCTAGACTTTTCATATCAAATGCTTCATTACCGCTTGGTTATTGATTGACTTAGTAATTAGTATATAGTAACAACAGGAGCTGTTATTAGCTGTTTGCAATTACGCTCCCTGCAGGTGTCCACAGAATACCAGCGCCAGGTACCTACTCCAGTAGATCCGGGCATTATGATGAGTGGCCACCATATACAATACAATACTGAAACCATTTTCAGTGTAATTACAGTGTACAAGCTAGTTTATATAAATATTCATCACAGACTAGTAAGACAATATTCATTGTTTATTATTATATGTATAACTGTGTAGGTACTTCTTATACTCAAATTTAATAATTTTTATTCTATTATATTATATTCTATTCTATACAATGGGATTTGTTTGTTTCCCTCCAACTTTGACAGTTCTGAAAGGTTCAGTTTGAAGGGGAACAAAAATATGTGAGACTATGACAAGGACGGACAACAAAAGGCGCCCGTCTCTTGGCAGAGACTAGGTTTGGTGACGTGGTGGTGGCTTATAAGAACAATTCAAGGCTAAATTGATGATAATTATGTATATTCTGGGTCAATAGTAAACGGAAATAATGTAAATAATCCCATTTACCTTCATAACTTTGTAATTACTCAATTAAAAAAAATACAACCGTTGTTTCATTGTCTATCTACACATAAATAAATAAATAAAATAATAAATATTTCTGGACAATCTTACACATATCGACCTAATTCTACGGTAAGTTCAGTAAGGCTTGTGTTGTAATGTACTAGACGACGATATTATATGTATAATAGATATTAGATACCAATATCTGTGTTCATCACGTCATTTGCACAAAAAATTCCCCGACCGGGATTCGAACCCAGGATCATCGGCTTCATAGGCAGGGTCACTAGGCCAGACCGGTCGTCAAAAAATGTATCAGTTACTTTCTTGTTTGTTGTGCCGTGTGATGCCGGTTGATTGGAATAGCACCACCTCATCTCCTCCCGCGGGGGTCGTAAGAGGCGACAAAGGGAAAAATCCTACGGACGGGCAGCAGCGTCCGTCGAAACCGAATCTACAGCTACTGCGGTCACCCCCCACAAGGTGGACCAATGACATGGCAGATCGCGGGAATCCACTCTGGATGCAGGTGGCGCAAAAGCGGTCACTGTAGGGCGCTTTGGGGGAGGCCTTTGTCCAGCAGTGGACGTCCCTCGGCCGATATGATGAGGTAAGCTGTGTATTATCGAGTTCTATGGATATTCCGCCACTAATACCCGTTTGCTTAGGTATATTCCATTTGAAATCGATACCCATATGTTGTATAAGTAGGTACATTTACTTTGAAGTAGTGTTGAAGTCTTTGTCCCGATATAAATCAATGTCGGACTAGTAAAGTGAGCTAGTATTCTTTCAGACCAACGTAAGGAAATACAGCCTTTATTCTTATTAGGATAGAGGCGTTGTAAAAATTAGCTAAATATTTTTTTTTCTGATTTATGTGTGCCTAATTAGGTATTTGTAAAATCATTTGTTATTAGCTCTGCATTCAGAGAAGTTTAAACTTGATTATAAATTATAGGTATTAAAAATATTATACAAACAAAATAATATTTCGTAACAGTATTGGCTTTAATCCTTTTGGCTACACAATTTATTTCCTTCTCGACCTTTTGTGATGGGAAGCTTACTGCGCATGCCTAAACAAAATGGCGCCCACTCCCCGCAGGTTTCCCGCCAGTACCGTCCGTGGTTACGGCGGGCGCGACTCGCAGCCGCAGCTTCGCCCAAACGTGCTCAAATTAAAAAAATATGTTGCAAAAATCTCTAGAAATGTCCAGACGACTAATAAAATCCACAATAACGATTACTTGTTTACTCTTTATCATTATGTGCCACGACGGCGACAATGAGTCCGTATAAATAGCTTAATTTAGTCTTAATACGATGCCAATAAAATAATCGACAATAATTATACAATAATAAAAGTGTTAGTTTAAAACAATGGCGAATCCGGCTCATTTGATGCGTCGACAGAGTTCGCGAGATCTCTACGCCCAGAGGTCTATAGATCGGATGGAAATGAAAGAGCTGAGGGGTCGTCTGGTTACAATGGAGAATGGGCTCACCACCCACAACAGGCCTATTATGTACGGTGCCACGAACGAGGCCTTTGAAGATACGAGTCCTAACAGGCGGTCCTCAGAGACCCCCACCAGCAAAGCCAGCTCCGTCGAAAGAGGCGTGAAGCCTGAAGGAGGAGAAGGAGAAAGGGAATCTTGGGACAGCAAGCTTACATTCCTACTAGCTACAGTCGGGTACGCAGTCGGCTTAGGAAACGTATGGCGCTTCCCTTATTTAGCTCAGAAAAACGGAGGCGGGGCATTCCTGATCCCGTACTTCGTCATGCTTGCGATCGAGGGCATACCGATTTTCTACTTGGAGCTGGCTATTGGCCAGCGGCTCAGGAAAGGCGCGATTGGCGTGTGGCACCAGGTGTCTCCGTACCTCGGCGGGATCGGGATCAGCTCGGCGGTGGTGTCGTTCAACGTGGCGCTGTACTACAACTCGATCATCGCGTGGTGCCTGTTCTACTTCGCGCAGAGCTTCCAGGCGGAGCTGCCGTGGTCCGAGTGCCCGAAGAAGTTCCTCGCCAACGGCTCGTATATAACGGAGCCGGAGTGTGCTGTGAGTTGCTTTTGTATAATTTTCATATTTTTTTATGAGAGGTAGGGCACAGTGATGACCATCACGCTTGAATCTGGGGCAGCCCAACTGGGGAAGTACCTCCTCCTTACAGAAGAGCACTGCTACCTTTCAGGTATGTAGTGTTGTGTTCCTGATGGTGAGTAAGGTTCCCAGAGCTTCAACCCCCCTTAAAGGCCGGCAATGTGCTTGTAACTCATCTGGTGTTGCGGGTGCCCATGGGCGACGGTAATTGCTTACCACGAGGCAATCCGTCTGCTGGTTTGCCGCCTATGTCATAAAATAAATTAAATATCATCATTAGTCGTTCCCTCAATGCAGAGGATCGTCACATCATGTACGTGCTTCTGTTGAAGACCAGGTTCCTCCATAGGCTTCTGTCCCTTGCTAAGCGCATGGCTTCTTGCAGCCCTAAATTCATGGGTGCGGTAATCTGGGTGCACCATCTCGCAGGGGGAGGGCATTGAAGTCTCGAGCCCTCTTGGGTGTCTCGAGGGTCTTGAATTTTCATACTCCATTCCAATTAGGAAAATTTCCAATAAAGTCGAAATAAATCTTCTGATAAGCACACCCAACCTTTATAGTCCGCCGAATAGCGCTTATCTGAGGATTGAAAAGTCGAACTTTATTGAGTTGAAGAGGGTTCCGCTCCTTAAGAGAAAAGAACCGGAATCCAAACCATCACTTAGTTGATTTTCTGTCTGTCTGTGTATCTTGTGGTGTGTAACTGTTAAGAACCTCTATATATTTTGGGAAAGCGTGTAGGTCTCAAGTTGTTGTGTACAATCTTATTTTAAATACTACGACAATGGCAAACATACGTACGGTCTGTCTGATGGTAAGCAGTCACTTTAACCTGTGGACGCCCATAACTCCAGAGGATTAACAAGCGCGTTGCCTAGCTCTCTGGCGACCGTACTCAACTCAACACTATGAGTAGAATTTAGTGGTATTTAATTTACTTTCTGTATGGTTGAGACACTCCCCCAGTCGGACCCGCTTCAGATTTATACGAGATCCAGTCCAATTTTTGAAATACATTACTATCTATTAATAATAAATTGAAATATTTTGTATAGGTAGATGTTATATTAAACAACTGGGCAGCATGTGGTCACGTTTCGTTACAGAGATTATCTCATTTCTAGGTAAGTAAGAGAAAATTATACTGATTTTTTTACGCCAGTATCTACTACCTATATTTCCAGTTCTACCTTAACCTATACTTGCCTGAAAAATAATCAATACATTTTATCTGAATAAATAAGCGTTTGTAATGCTTATTCCGATTTTTTAAATTTATTTTAGATACTGACTTATATGCGTTTAAACTATAATTAGACTCGCCAAACTGTGACGTTTGATGGATGGATACGCTTATTTATAATTTATAATTTTACTGTTCTTAATCAAAAAATATTTTATAGTTTAACAAATCAAGATATTCTAATATAAACACTACTTAATATCTTAACTCTTTTACATTCAGCCGCCTGGTTGAAAAATCGATTACTATACTAATAGCCCGGTCATTAGCTCAAGTCAACGTAAAAATGTATTACTATAGTAATGATAAAATGTCGCTTTTAAAGCCAGCTGCGCCCGTAATCGCCGGCTCGGTGTCAGACGACGAGGCTTTTAGGCTCCCGGAGACATTTTCTAGCGGGGTTTTACAAATGGGCCACATGGGATCATTGTCGTTTAATTTGAGTATACTTTATATGTGAACTTGTAAAATAGACCAAAATAGATTTATGAGAGGTAGGGCACAGCGATGACCATCACGCTTGAATATGGGGTAGCCCAACTGGGGAAGTACCTCCTCCTTACTGCATAATAGCACTGTTATCTTTTCCTTCTTATGAGTAAGGTTTCCAGAGCTCCAACCCCCCTTAAAGGCCAACGCGCTTGTGACTCCCCTGGTGTTGCGGGTGCCCATGGGCGACGGTAATTGCTTACCACCAAGCAATCCGTCAGGTCGTTTGCCGCCTATGTCATAAAAAAAAAGATCCAGCCAAGTATGGCATTGCTAGAGTACAGTCGCCTTCAGACAAATCGGAGCTGTGGAAGGCACAAATATCTGAAGAACGCCTCTACAGCGCTACCACGATAAACGATATTCGTATATTCTGCACGATTGTCTCTGTCACTCCCATAACGCCGTAATTGGAGTAAAAGAGAAATTATATATGCTCGAATTATACGAACCTCGATGTTGATTGTCAAGGCGATAAGGTGCATGTTCAGATATTTGTGGCCACCTCCACAGCTCTGATATATCTGATGGCGAATGCACGTAGGCCAAACCTTGCTTTATCGGTGTTGAAATCTCGCACACAACAACATCTCATGTAATGACAAGGAGATTTTGTAATTACAGTTCTTTTTTCATACCGATAGCAAGTTCAACAGCGATTTGAGTGAATACAGATCAAAAGGAGGAAGTCAGAAACTTGCGAAATCTGTTCTTTAGAACCATGGCTTCGTTTTTAGATTTAATAATAATCGCATTCAAACTTTTTTAAACATCTCATACGTAACCGGCAATCGAACCTGTCAATATTCTTTAGGCAGAAAAGCAATAAACAATATTAAATAAATTGAATTCTTAGACATATCTAGTATTATATACAAACATTTACTAGACTATTACACTCATAAAATCTTTTTAGCTTGAGATTAGCTCTTAAAATAAACAGTTAAATTAAAATTTAACTTATTAAAGATTAAGTGTTAATAAAAATGATAAAAACCCGACCATATCAGACTAGACCATACTAGACTACTGACGTTGTGGTGATTGATATATGTGATAATAGTACATTTCGATACTAGTAAAAAAAAAACTTTTTTCAACGAGGGTGAAAGTTGAAGCCCGAGTGAAACGAGGGTGACAATCACCCGAGTCTTAAAGAAGTTTTTACACGTGTATCGAACCCAATTTTTCATAACAAGTGCCTTAAAAAGTGAAATTTACGCACGCGAAGTGCGCAAAGTGCGCTTTTTACGCACTAGTTAGGAAAAAACATTTTTCACCTCAGCAGCTCGAACATGACTACTTTCCTCACTCCAGGGAGTGAGGAAAGTGCGACTTTCCTCACTTTTAAAGGAGTGAGGAAAGTTGCTACTTTCGTCACTCCAGGGAGTGAGACAAAGTAGCTTTTTAATTGACGACCGGTCTGGCCTAGTAGGTAATGACCCTGGCTATGTAGCCGGTGGTCCTGGGTTTGAATCCCAGTCAGGCCATTTATTAGTGTTCCTGAGTCATGGGTGTTTTCTATGTATTTAAGTATTTATATGTATCTATCTATTATAATAGGACATAATGGACCCCCTAAACACCACTAACACGTTCGGAAACTCACAAATTAATAAAATATTATGATTTTCAAATGTAGGTACATAATATATTTTAAAGTGAAAAACATTTAAACAAAACATTAAGTAATGAAGCCAGTGCAGTTCACTGAAATGAATGTGGTTAACTTGATGTTATTTTTTTTATAAGATTTCATTTAACTTGATGTATTTGTATATTTATCCGGGTGGAAACTTGCAACGTAACTCTAATTTGAAGCAGACATCTTAAACCGATTGAGCTGAAATTTAGCACTCCTATGTAAGTTCGGTTACAATGCAATATTATGGTAACACTGATCTGATCTGATGATGGAGCCAGAAGGTTACAAAAGCAACTCCTAAAATACACAAGATAAACCCGTGGTGTTTTAGGCTCATTAGAATCCTTTCGAAGAGTAGATGACGATTGTGAAAAAAGTACAGTCGGCAATAAAAGCTTGTACTAAAAATGACATTTTTGGCAACTTATTTAACCTTTAATATGTTCTCACTACTGAGGTGAAAAGTTGTATGTGTCACACTAGAGTAAAGTTATTTTACATCTCGTGTTTTTGAGTGCCTCGCTACGCTCAAGATTCTAACACTAGAATCACTCGCTACGCTCGTGATTCAATTATAGAATCTTTCGCTTACTCGGGACTCAAAATTAACACTCGCAAGAAAAAACAACTTTCCTCTCTTGTTGAACAAATAACTATTCCTAACTAGTGCGTAAAAAATGGTGCGGGTTCCAACTTTCAACCTCGTCGATAATTTTTTTTTTCACTAGTATCGAAATGTACTATTTTAATACGTAAATAAAAAAAAGGAGTCAACTTCTTCGGAATAGAAATAAATAAAAACGTAGAACAGCATGATAAGTTCAAATATCGCACATTCCTCTGTTATACGTATATCAGTCCGAGAGCCGTTCAGACAGTTTAATATTCAGGGCGTGAGGCCGCCCGCCCTGCGCCCGCCCTAACTCAATTCCGTAATATTGTTACCATGATTTGGCTTTTGACCTAATGTATAAAACAATAATATCAAAGAAAAAATAATGATATGAAAGTGTCATAAGGCGAACGGAATATAAGGGTATTTTTTTATGACAAAGATGGCAAACGAGCAGACGGATTGCCTGATGGTAAGCAATTACCGTCGCACATGGGCACCAAGGGAGTCACAATCACGAAACCGGCCTTTAGGGAGGGTTGGAGCTCTTGGAACCTTACTCACCACCAGGAACACAACACTACATACCTGAAAGGTAGCAGTGCTATTATGGCTGTGGTCTTCTGTAAGGAGGAGGTACTTCCCCAGTTGGGCGTCTCCAGACTCGAGCGTGATGGTACTTCGCTGTGCTCTACCTCTCATTGTTGGACGTAGTTTAAGGACATACCCGGGTCATAAAGATTGGGTTCGCATCTTTCTGGACATTGTGAAAGTTTAGGGTTTTAAAGCCAAATATTTGATTCTATCTAATATCAACATAAACCGCTCCCCGTCTTACGTAACAATCCACAAAAACACAACTTATAATCTCAGAAACCGTTAACTGTGGTCCACATTTGGACCGCAGAAAGATAATTTTTGTTTTAAGTAATCATTTTGTATGACTCATAAATACGGTTCAGTTTTGTGTAATTTATGACATCCTCTGACAGAAATTAAATGTCATGGGGCCCCTTTGGCATGGTGTCTAGAAATTAAAAAAAAAGGTGGAAATAAAAAAAAAAGTTGAGTATACAAGTTTAAATAACATGGTCTATCGCAAATATATAAGTAACTTGTGATGTCATTTTCGCGACTAAAATAAATCTAATTCGAGACAGTTCTCTTCAATTTTAAATTACCTTAAAAAAATTACCACCTTTTAACCAAATATTAAGCTTAATTCAGAGCGTTAAACAATTCCAAACCTTAATTAAGCACACATTCTCTGTAAAAAGCTTACAGTAACACAGTAATATGTAATTCTGATTTATTTCTCCCAAATTCGCTGACGTCAACATATTGAGTTACATCAAAGGCGCAATTTGCGGGATCCCACGTCTACCGATTTGACATATAAATATAAACGACTTGTGTGCTTTAAAAAATCTACATTGTGTATCTTGTGTAGGAAACATAAAAATAAGAAATTTAATTATATTTGACCTATTTGGACATACAAAAAGTTTACTGGATTAGACCTACTTGGAAAAGACATCACTATACTATATATATTACTATATATACTATATATACTTAAGAATTACAACCTGACTCTACAGAATAGGCAGTAAGGCCTTTGGCTATAGCCTGTCCGGATGGACGAATAAAGAAAAAAAAAAGAAACTTAATTAATGTTAATGTTTCCTGCTCTCAACGTGCTCGTTTTGTTAATTAATTGACTTAGTTAAAAATTAACGAAGTTCGATAACGGAGCGGATTTGCCATCTTAACTATGTCTCTTTGTTTAACAATACGTAACTAGGCATAACAAATATTTTACGCACACTGGGCGTTAAGAGAGATTTACCGCTCGAGGGCGCGACGGAAAATCTCACTTTACACCCAGATAAAGACGTAAAATTATGTACGCACCACGGGCGGTAATAAAGAAGGCCTCACCTCAAGTTCGGGCCACAAATACCCGCGATCTGAGCCATTCCTTGTTTCACCGCCCTGAGTACGTAATATACTATTACGATGCTAAAGTGTTTACAAACTAAACTTAGAGCAGTAGTATCATAATTACAAATTATTATTTTAGTAAAATATTTAAATTATCACTCATAAAACATTATAATAAAACTAATTTGGCATTAAATAATTGGTTACAAGCCGTCATTATCTGTTATTTATTAACAAACTGCCATGACAGCGCTGATTTATCGGCGCCGATATCGGAGTTGCGTCGGGGGCGGCCATTGTGGTCGTGTTTTATGACGTTTCCTTTCATTTGTCGAGCAGGGGCCATTAATACAATGGTAGGTTTACCCTTGGAATATCGACATACTTTTAATCGAATTTCAATTCAAAGTCATTAACTTACTTTCATTTGATCGAGTATTCTTTCATCGAACAATTAAATTGAGTATTTTTAAAACATTTTTAATCTGTAGGAGTTTACTACATATTTTATGTCATTTTATTTTATTCCAAATTTTGGAAAAAGTCACCTCATATGATCTTTTTCGCTGCGTTCGTCGTCGCACCTGCATATTTGAGTGAGAGTAAAAGTTTATTAATGTATTTTTAAGCTTTTAATAAACCTTGTACCGTTCTTATAATAATTGTTTTAATATATAATGAATAGTCGATAAAGCCATAATACTACAAGAGATAATATAAATACTGAATCTTCTATCGGAAATGGCTAAATAAACGTGGACTCGAACGAAGGACCTATTACGTTGAGTGAGGACCTATTAGCTCAAATCTACTGTGGGGTTATTCTTATCTTATCTTAACCATTGACTCAGGCAACAATATTCTGCCACCAGCAATATTCAGTCATAAGATATTTGTAAATTTCGGGCATCTTTCTCTTTTACTCCAATTAAGGCGCCATGAGAGTGACAGTCCGAAATTTACGAATATCGTTTTTCAGACTATTCAATCCCTTTAAAGATTTTTGCAGTTAGTTAAAATAATCGTAGAGTCTTAACTATTTGAACGCCAAGAACACTTAATGGCGTCGTGTTATCATTATCACACCAACCCCCATTTCAAAATTGTATATAAGTAAATATTATCAAACCGCGTTTAGAAAGGGATTCGAGAGTACCGTGAGCACAACAATACCTATAAATGATTAAATATAATCATAAGTCAATCTTAGACATCTTCGTAAGTCCAGACACTTATTGATAATAGGATCAAAAGATTTACATACGAGTAGTGTGATTTGAATATTCTCATTTGCACTCTACTCTCAGCAAATGTTTTATAAAAAATATTAACTATTATAGTTGACAAACCTGTCACTTATTCACATCCTTTTCGCGTTATCATATTGCAAAATTAAAAAAAATACTATAAGTACTAACATATTTCACTAAAGAAAATTATAACACAAAGGCTCTTCTTAAAACAAGTCTGATGACGACTTTTCTAAAAGTAATTATTTCAGTATTGAGGTATATTTTTTCCATGCTTTAGAAGTTCATGGTAGTAAAACAACAATTTAATTTATTTGCATACTCTACCACTGACAATGTCATATCATGCATTAAATCAATAATGACGTATGAGCTCAATCCCTTTCTAAACGTATAATACCAAAATACCTATATAGGTGAAAAACTACGCTAAAGGACCCGGCATATGTAGTAGTACCGCGTCTACACACATGTCGGCGTTCTATATTCAAATGTTGACGTAAGTTCCATATTAGTTCTCTGCACAACTACGTAGACATGGTCGGCATCGGTTAAGTTTTTCACCCATAACATTTTCGTGCTTTAAGCTCTTAATGCATCAATATATCATGTGCTTTTCTATAGATATGAGCGAGATGAACTTATCTGGCTAAATGTTGAATGAGATAAACGAGTAATCGAAAATCGAAAGTCCGTAGCTGCTGGTATTGTATGTGTACTGACACAACGACACCCCCCGCCGAGTGGAGAGACTCCTTACAACCGAACCTCGCTACTTATATACTGTACCCTTACCATGAGTTGTGACTTCGAGGTTTTCCATAACGAGTATCGAGTTTACTATCTTTTTTTTTTTATGACAAGAGGTGGCAAACGAGCAGACGGATTGCCTGATGGTAAGCAATTACCGTCACCCATGGGCACCCGCAACACCAGGGGAGTCACAAGCGCGTTGCCGACCTTTAAGGGGGGTTGGAGCTCTGGGAACCTTACTCGCCATCAGGAACACAAGTCACAACACTACATACCTGAAAGGTAGCAGTGCCATTATGGCTGTGGTCTTCTGTAAGGAGGAGGTACTTCCCCAGTTGGGCTTCTCCAGATTCGAGCATGATGGTACTGTGCCCTACCTCTCATAAATCTGTGCATTTCGTTCGCACTAAAATAGTACAAGCGAGCTGCACAGATAGTAAACTCGATACTCGTTATCGAAAACCTCAATGACACAACTCATGGTAAGGGTACTGAAGTGGCAAATCATCCCATATAATGTTTGCTCACGACAGGAATAATGGCTGTTATATTTTATTGCCTATTCATCCCTTCTAGTCAATTTTATAAAATGTGGCGAACGTGGGGCTTAGGAATACAATACAAGCAAGAAAATTTACCAGTTTGACGACCAGTCTTGCCTAGTGGGTCACTACCCAAGGCCACCTATAAAGGTCTACGATGGTCCTGTATTCGATTTCAGTCAGGGCATTTATTTGTGTGTTGAGCACAGATATTTGTTCCTGAGTCATGGGTGTTTTCTATGTATTTAAGTATTTATATGTATCTATCTATTATATATATCGTCGTCTAGTACCTACAACACGTAGGACTAGGTCGATTTGTGTAAGATTGTCCCAAAATATTGTATTGTCAAAAATGTATATGTTTAAACGCTTAGGTCTCACACGGACCAGAACACAGAATGACTACATCGGCTCATAGTCCATAACTCAAAATGATCGAAACACAAAATGACTACAACATGCGAAAAAACACCAGATGTGGAAAAGTAAACCTACTGTCCTATAGGTAGGTTTAGGTTATGTTCGTTTTGTATCGGCCCGTAGGGCCAAAGCACCCAGAAATAGGAGCTCCGCGTAAGCGGAGCTCCGTCGACTAATTGTGTTGTAGTCATTTTGTGTTTCTGCCATTTTGAGTTATGGACTATGAGCTGATGTACTCATTTTATGTTCTAGTCCGTGCAAGACTAACCCGTTTAAACTAGTAAAAATACAAAATATTGTTTTCAGTTGCCGCGATAATCCTTGCTAATATTATAAATACGAAAGTTACTCGTTTTGTCTGTCTGTTACCTCTTCACACTTAAACCGCTGAACCAATTGTGATGAAAGGTATGGAGAGAGTTTGAGCTACGAGACAGGACATTGGGATAATTTTTATATGCCGCACCTGTCAGTTTGGTGAAAGAGTTTTTGACGTAAAAAAACGTCACCATCGCGTTTGAGTTTCCCATATAAATAACATTATCACTTACGCGTTTGAGACGTGTTTAAGAAACTTACACTAGAGCCTCTGAGCTGTGCTGTGCTATGTACAAACATAAGAATTGCACAAGCTATGAATGTGTTATGTGTATACAGTGTGTAAGTCTAATACGGGCGAATCTCTTAACGGAGGGTAGAATAGGACATAATAAATATATTAAAACAACTCTTTCTTAGAAGTCAAATAAAAATATTATCCATATAAAAAAAATCGCCCCGCAATGTAATGCAACATACTCGAGTTAAACACTCGTTGACATTTCGTTTCAAAAGCTTATATCGCGTAATGTTCGCATTACATTACTGCTCAGAAATTTAAGAAAAAATAATTATTTAATGTATAATAGGTTTAATCAAAGAAAAAGCTATTGGTTAATGATTATACTAACAAGTCCTATGTCTAGTCTAATTCTTCGCCCGTATTAGACTTACACACAGTATAAAAGTAGCCCAAAGTTCTGGTGGAAAGGCACCCTAAAGCTCATAAGAGTGACCTTTGACTGACTTGATTGGATCAGAAATATGAAGATTATGAGCTCAGCTTGTTTCCGTTTCATTACACTTTGTTGACTCGCCCACGGAGCCTGTATTGGTTTTGCCCTAACCATATTGAAACAATGGATGTACTGTGCAGGAACTATCATAACGTATCCTACGCAAACAAACATATATACTATATATTAATATATTATATACCTAAAGCCTGGGCGTGTATAACTGTTGATGAGAGATTTGGCTTGGTGGGCAGTGACCCAGCCTGTAATGCCCCAAGTAAGGGCATTAAGTTGTGTGATGGTTGTTTTCTAAATGTATTTAAGTATTTGTATATTACATATATCGTTGGCTGAGTACCCTTTGTCTCAGCCTTTTTTTTTTTTATGTCATGGCGGCAAACGAGCAGACGAATTGCCTGATGGTAAGCAATTACCGTCGCCCATGGGCACCCGCAACACCAGGGGAGTCACAAGCGCGTTGCCGGCCTTTAAGGGGGGTTGAAGCTCTGGGAACCTTACTCATCATCAGGAACACAACACTACATACCTGAAAGCTAGCAGTGCTATTATGGCTGTGGTCTTTTGTAAGGAGGAGGTACTTCCCCAGTTGGGCTGCCCCAGATTCAAGCGTGATGGTCATCGCTGTGCCCTACCTCTCATTGTTGGACGTAGTTTAAGGACATACCCGGGTCATAAAATATATTTAGGTTATACATGCAGATAAAAATGAATGAAATAAAATCAGCCAAGTGCGGGTCGGACTAGCACACGGAGGGTTCCATGCCATATCTATATTACAGTCAGCATCATATACTTGCAGTCAGTATGGCTAAATATATCATATAAGGTCATAAGACTTGGTTACTGTTACTTCTATATAAATAAACCGTCCTTGTATTGCGGTGAGATCGCCAACCCGCCTGCCAAGCGTGGCGATTACGCCATTTAACCCTCCATATGTATGTTACTGGGGTCTGTATCAACACAGCAAGTGTCATTTAAAATTATATTAACGTTTTTTTACACCTGAATTAGTCTCTATAAATCGTTCGGGTTATTCTTTAGATATATATATCAGACTGTGTGGGGGGAAGGTAACCTGGGGAAAATCCAGGACCCTTCTGCACCAGACTTGACTTGTACTGGAATACTCCTATTGAGTTTGCGCTTCAATCGAGATTGGTTGAGGCTCAACCGAATCTGAGTGGTAGCGAAATGCAATAACAAGAATTTTCCAGGAATGCAATTTTTGAAACTTCTTGTCGGTGTAGTGCTATTCTGGGATGGATCTGGGTCCATCTAGCAAATATTTTGGACCCGGGTATGTCCTTAAACTACGTCCAACAATGAGAGGTAGGACACAGCGATGACCATCACGCTTGAATCTGGAGCAGCCCAACTGGGGAAGTACCTCCTCCTTACAGAAGACCACAGCCATAATAGCACTGCTACCTTTCAGGTCTGTAGTATTGTGTTCCTGGTGGTGAGTAAGGTTCCCAGAGCTCCAAACCCCCTTAAAGGCCGGCAACGCGGGTAATTAATTGCTTACCACCAGGCAATCCGTCTGCTCGTTTGCCGCCTATGTCATAAAAAAAAAAATTGATTAATCGGGCATCGAAGGCGGTGTTGAAGGTCCCGTTGGCGGAATAAATCAAAATGTGTTTAATGTCTTTGCTTAATTGAGAGCTTAGTTCGCTTTGCAGAAGTAGTTAAGGAAATGATGATTGGAGTGGCTATAGTTTTAACTAAATGGGACTTGATTTGACTTAAGCGCCCGCGTGAAAATCGATATTCGTAAATTTAGAACGATTGTCTCTGTCACTGTCAAGATGCCTTAATTTGAGTAAAAGAAACACATGCCGGCTGATAATAGCACCACTCCATCTCCTCCCGCGGGTGTCGTAAGAGAAAAGACCGACGGATGGCAGCGTCCGTCGAAACCGAATTAACAGCTACAACCCACCTGCCAAGCGTGGTGACTATGGCAATGTCAAGATGATACATTAAGTCACTACATCTCTAATACATCGCAATATTGATTTTGTCAGATAAATAAATATCATTTGATTATATGCTGGTAAGTATCATTTGATATTTACCAGTCGTTTTTCGGAGAAGGGAAACATCGCGAGGAAACCGGACTAATCCCAATAAGGCCTAGTTTACCCTCTTAGTTTAGTCAGATGGCAGTCGCTTTCGTAAAACTGGTGCTTACGCTAAATCCTGGCAAAAGTTTTGCCAAGCGGACCCCAGGCCATGTGCCGTGGCAAAATTCCGGCTCGACGCGATGAAGATGTATGCATGTTTGCCACCGTCGTAGTAAAAAAATGCTGGCATCATATACAAGCGGACAGATAGACAGAAAACATTCGTCTTTGGTATTTGAATCATTGAAGCGACCGACCTGGCGATAATTTTCACACTTTCCTTAGCCACGGCAAAATGATTCGCTCAAATAATAATTCCTCTCAGGAAAATTTATATTTCAATAGGTACCTTATCTCAAACAGCCTTCCTTTTACGACAGTAACGACCTTTAAGTTTCCAACTTCGCACCTAAATATAATACTTCTGGTAACTTGCCCTTTAGATGCTACATTCAAAGTTTAGAATTTGATCTGTGTGGCGAGTTTTTTTATAGAAAAGGGAAAAATAGTTATTTGTTATACAAGGGTGCAAAATTGTATTTTAACTGCGAGTGTGGGATTGAAACTTGAGCAAGCGAATGGATGCTATAGTTTAACCACGAGCAAAGCGAGTGGTTTTAAAATAGAATCCTGAGCGTAGCGAGTGTATCAATACACGAGAAGTAAATTACAATTGCACCCGTGTGTAACACGAAACTTTTCCTCTCACTACAGCGAGGAAAGTAAAACATGCAAAAAACCGTTTTGAAATAGCATTGACTTTTCTTTGCGTTTAGATACATTCAACATTTTTACAAAAGGTGCCTTTAGCTTGGTTAGCTTGTGGTGGCCAGTATGATTTTCGAATGTTCTAATTCTATCGATTTTCAACTCGGTGAGTGTACGAGGCTCGCCCGCGCCCGCCGGCGCCGCCGCCGCCGCGGGGGCAAGTGAGCTGTACTTCGCGAATTTAGACTTTAAAACCATAGCAATTAGAGCTATGAGAAGTCAACTTACTTTAATCACTAGTGGATAAAATGCGTTTTTACCCTCTCGTATTAAAGGATAAACAAGCGCTTTACGAGCTAGTGAGGGGAAAATAATATTTTAATCAACGTAACAGAGCCTTAAAGCTAAACATTTAACACTTAAAATGTGGTGTTTCAAAAAGGGATCCACTCGAGTCGAAGCAGTGCAGTGACGCTGATTTTCGGCGGACCCTTGAACTTATAATCCGTACTATAAATGGAATGGACCCGGGTATGTCCTTAAACTACGTCCAACAATGAGAGGTAGGGCACAGCGATGACCATCACGCTTGAATCTGAGGCAGCCCAACTGGGGAAGTACCTCCTCCTTACTGAAGACCACAGCCATAATAGCACTGCTACCTTTCAGGTATGCAGTGTTGTGTTCCTGATGGTGAGTAAGGTTCCCAGAGCTCCAACCCCCCTTAAAGGCCGGCAACGCGCTTGTGACTCCTCTGGTGTTACGGGTGCCCATGGGCGACGGCAATTGCTTACCACCATCACCATCTGTCTGCTCGTTTGCCGCCTATGTCATAAAAAAAAAAAATATACCAGAATCTGATTTTGGCAGAATTGCACTGTGCCCCTCATGCTCAAAGATTGCTCCCAGTAGCGGTTGTGGGGGAGGTCTTTGTTGAGCATTGGACGTGTGTGGCGAGTAGGACCAAAACTTAGTTTCTGAAAGAGTTTAAAATGGTCTACATCGTGAACGGTCTAAAACGCAAAATGCCTACATCACTTTCGTCGCTTTATTTATAAGTTAGAGATGTCGACGGAGCCCTGCTTTTGCGGGGCTCCTATTCTGTACCGTTTGGCCTTCGGCCATTTGAAGAAAACCAACGAACCTAACCTACCTATAGTGATATAAGAGTGATATATAAATAAGTGGTAATTTTGCGTTCTAGACCATTTGCGATTAGTCCGTTTGCGATGTAGGCAAAATATTACACTAGTCATTTAGCGTTCTAGGCTTTCCGTGAATGATACTTTAAAATGTCTTTTTTTTTAAAATACAACGACGGTGGCAAACATGCATACGGTCCGCCAGATGGTAAGCAGTTACCGTAGCCTATGGCCGCCTGCAACTCTAGGAGATTCACATGCGCTTTGCCTACCCTTTAAGAATCTATACACTCCTTTGTCTCCCAGAAATTGGCCCCCTGTTCACTGGCCCGCTACCGCGAACATCGAAGTTGGTATATTTCGAGCATCTTTCCCTTTTACTCCATTGAAGGCGTTATGAGAGTGTCAGAGACAATCGTCCGAAATTTACGAATATCGTTGTTCACGGTAGCGCCGCTGTATTAGACACAGTGAGTCTTGCTCGGCAAATATCAACCAAAAATATATTTTAAAAGTTTCAACGCCGTAAATACTCGGAAGTAAACTTCGCTTTTTGCAGTCTTGATGAAATTCTGAAAGTTTTGTTACAATCTTGTTTTTCATATTTGTGAGTTCTGCGCGAGATATGGTAATTAAATTACCTTTGACGTTAAGCAACTTTGTGAAGCTTTTTTTTTAATTCGTCCTCAGAAGTTGAACTTTAAGATAGCCAAATGTAGCTATTCTATGTGCCAAATAAATTAAAAAAACAATTCAAATCTGTGGTCTTAGTCAAAAAGGGTATAAGTGACGAACAACTAGTATGTAACATACCGTTTTCACTAGGGCCACAGTACCTTTACCATGAGATGTGACAGTGACGTTTTCGATACCGAGTATCGAGTTTACTATCTGTGCATCTCGTTCGCACTAAAATAGTACAAGCGAGATGCACAGATAGTAAACTCGATACTCGTTATCGAAAACGTAAATGTCACAACTCATGGTGAGGGTTACAGAAATATACTTTGGCAAACCTCTATCAGAAATCATAAATTCCATTCAATTAATTATTATCCCCTTACTCTATTTAATGAGATAATGAGTTTCCCCTCGTTCTTTAAGTCAATGAGATTGATTGATGATCTGATACTTTAAAATGATGATACTTTAAAAACTGGGTGAGTAGTTAATCTTTAGAACAATCTCACCCAGTTTCAATACGCCTTGTGTTGTAGGTTATAGGTACCAGACGCCGACATCTAAATATATATAATATATAAATACACTAGCTTTTCCTCGCGACTTCGTCGGCTTGAAATGTCCGTCTTTAAAGTAGGTATGGTTGCGGGATAAAAATATATCCTATGTCCTTTCTCGTAGCTCAAACTCCCTCCATACCAAATTTCATCCCAATTGGTTCAGCGGTTTAAGCGTGAAGAGGTAACAGACAGAAAGAGTTACTTTCGCATTTAGGCACTGGTCCCACCGCGAGCTAGTAAGCTATGAGCTATCAGCTATTTCAAGGGACAAAACATAATCGATGCCGTGTAAATAAAAGAGACATATATGTCATAGCCGGGGGATCGTAGTTCGATGAGCTATAAAATATATCTCTCTTTTACTTACACGGGAGCGCTGATAGCTCACAGCTTACTAGCTCGCGGTCGGACCAGTGCCTTATAAAATTACTATGGGTAGTAACATCCCTATAACACAGAAACAAGTATTTGATATAAAAGCGAACTAGCCAAGAATCAAAGCCGAGACCCCGTTACTAGGCTAGGTGCCGACAATATTTAAAGAAACATTTTCACAATACCGGGAATAATCTCGAAAGGAACAAAATACATATTTGCGAGCGTCGGCAGATTGCCAAAGAAAAGTAATTAAATATTGGTTTAAGCGAGGCATTATCCATTCCTTGTTGCGCCTTGTCCTGATAACGACTAAGAAGCTGCTTAAGGATTCCACTATTTGTTTATGTAAATATACTATTATATTTCTATAAATTCTGTGAAACTGGAGTAGGCGGGTCTATCATAGGGTAAATCGCCAGTTACTGGCCACCTTTCAATAACTGGCCACCATATACTGAATATGGACTCTATTTACCTATAAACAGAATTCATTTAAGTATAAGGTGGCCAGTTATTGAAGGGTGGCCGTAACTGGCAATTTACCCTAGTTTGTCCATTACAACAATCATTTCATTTCAGCCGTGAATCGTCCACCGCTGGAGACCTCCCCCAAATATGACTTATATGTATATAATTTTGGGGGGTAATTGCCATAGTCGCCATTCGGTGCGTAACGCGGTAGCTGTAGTTTGACATTCTTTTCGTTTTGGACCCGGGTATGTCCTTAAACTACGTCCAACAATGAGAGCAAGGCACAGCGATGACCATCACGCTTGAATCTGGGGCAGCCCGGCTGGGGAAGTGCCTCCTCCTTACAGAAGACCACAGCCATAATAGCACTGCTACCTTTCATGTATGTAGTGTTGTGTTCCTGATGGTGAGTAAGGTTCCCAGAGCTCCAACCCCCCTTAAAGGCCGGTAACGCGCATGTGACTCCCCTGGTGTTGCGGGTGCCTATGGGCGACGGTAGTTGCTTGTCATCAGGCAATCCGTCTGCTAGTTTGCCGCCTATGTCATAAAAAAAAAAAAATCGATGAACGTTGCTGCCCATTCGTCAGTTTTTTTCATATGGTAAATCCCCCCAAGATGATACAAGTAATTTTTAGGGGAGGTTTATGTCCAGCAATAGACGTACTGGTGTTGCGGGTGCCCATGGGCGGCGGTAATTGCTTACCATCAGGCAATCCGCCTGCTCGTTTGCCACCTTTGTAAAAAAATAGGATTTACTTATACGGTAAACATTTCTAATATTGTGTTGTGTAAAAATATACAGCGTGCCTCTACTATGGAGTCACGAATACTAATTAAATGTAGTTCATTGAAACGACTACAGATGTCGCTACTGGTGTTTATCAGCGACAAACAAAAGAAAGCGCAGTTCTATTTTTAAAACCCACTGGCATGAGCGCGGTCTGGCTCCAGTGCATTCTAGTCATTCCAATCCACAAAAGAAAAATAAACTGCACATAAAAGGTAGTGTATTTAAACGAAGCGGTTTTACATTTTATGTTACACTACGGGTATAACTATAGGCTTTGAGAAAAAACACAAGAATACAATAAATCTTCAAGTTTGGCAGGCGGGTTGGCGATTGCAGTATATTTCACGGCTCTAAAGGGAGTAGCTGAGCTAAGACTGATGACGACCTCTGTCACTCGTATTACGCCTTAATTCGAGTAAAAGAGACGAGAACCCGAAAATTTTGAACTTCGATTTTCTCGATAGGCCCTCAGCAGATTGTATTCAACAGGATAACGATTTTGAACTTTACTACCGTTGACATAAAGTCGTATTTGGCTGTAATGTTCATTTAATGTCCATTTTATGGGATGTTTCGTTTTAGTTAACAGGATTTATTTGTAAAAGATTTTATTACTGAATCGTTACTCGTTTTGATTGTATCTCTAGTTAAAGTAAACGTCCCTGTGCTAATGCCCAACAGTGGGCACCCAGCACGTTATATAAGACGACATAATAGCATCTCTCGAAAAATTCCCGGTTATGTATGGAAGATTTAAAAAAAAGTTTGAATGCCATTATTAAATCTAAAATCGAAGCCATATGGTTCCTAAGAACAGATTTCGCTATCTCTCATAGTTTCTGGTTTCCCTCCACTGACCCATTTGGAGTGATCAACCTGTATAGTTAGGAACGGATGGTTAGTCTTGTTGTCGACCGACAATTCGCAACGAGCCTACGCCTACGCTGTCTACGAACTTTATTCGTAGCACTCGTAGCACCCGTAGCGGCGTAGCGTTTCCCACGCTACGAACATTGGCGAGGCTATAAATAACACGAGTTTACAAACCTCCAGCCGCCGAGAGGCCTATATATAGTCTTCTAGTCCATGCCATTTTGAACTTTAATGCTAACAAATTAAACTTGCATTTGTCTTGGCAGTTTTTCATCTGTAGGTGGTTAGATTTTAATGGTGTATTCACCAAGTTTATTCATATTTTTGAGTTATGTTTCCACACAGTATGCATTCTACTATAGAATAACTCAATGATATATTTTATGCCAATTTAGTTCAGTTTATGGTAGTTGACTCTGTAGAGGCGACAAAGGGAAAAAACTGACGGACGGCCAGCAGCGTCTACGGTCACCATCTGTGGAGGTGGTCACATATATCTAAACAACGCCTCTATTATCGAGGAGATATAGTGCTTGTTCAGATATTTGTGACCACCTCCACAGCTCCGATATATCTGATTGCGACTGTGTCTAGTTAATTTCATCCCAGCTCAAGCTGATTGGATTCGCAATAAACGGCTATATCAGAGCGGGGTAAATAGAAATTTGAATACCTCCATCTCTATCGCTGTCAATATGAGCAATAAAGAGGTAAATAGAACAGTGGTTCCACAGTTTGATGCCCCGTTAACAGACAATTGGATTCGTGTCGAGGTTTCTACATGAACATAATGGGGCGGATTGTTATGCAATGATTTTATGTAGATCAGCTCTGAGTGAGCCGTTTATCTGGAGGTTCGTCTGCCGACGATGTCTATGAATAACTTGATATGATAACTAGTCATTAAAAACCAAAGCTAATCAAAATATTTAGTAAAATATATTAATATTACAGGACACCTTTACATGCATTGCCTAGGCCCCACGGTAAGCTTAAGAAGGCTTATGTTGTAGGTAGTTAGCCAACGATATAATATAATGTTCAAACACTTAATCCCGTCTATATGAGGCAGTTAATTTACAGTAATGGTCGATTTCCAATAATCAGCGTTTGAACACGACCGTCACCGTGCCGTGCATGCGGAGCAATCTGAACGACACCATGAGTGATATGACATACTAACGGAGCCGGCCGGATGCGACGACAGGCGAGCGGAGCGGATCGCGCGTCGCAGCATGCTTTCGGCAACGATCACATGTCGCTCAAGCTTTTGTGCGCAACTTGGTATATAGGTTAAAGTTACGACCGTATTTTGAACAGCGGCGTGGGGAAAGTGCGGTAAAAACGGTACACTACCGGTAAGATGTGTCACTGCGATTCCGGCACCGTCGCCGTTTTTTAAACAACTGTGTGGTCGCGCCTTTAAAACAGGGCATGTACATACATACGATTTAGTGTCATTTAAAGATGGAAATTATTTCCGTTGCGATTCAACGCGGACCGATTGGTAGAAATACTCCTTAACAACAATCTCAGTAATTAGTCAGGCAGTCCCGTAATGACCCCTCATTATACTCGGGCTCGGAGTAACTCTGATTGCTCCGGGTTTTATAAGGCGTCCTTCTAATTACACTCACTTAAGCTTGAGCTGTTACGAAAATACTGCTGAAACTCGGGCTAGTGGCAACCATAATTGCCAAATATATCGATACAGATCTTTATTTATATAGCAGTAAGGATGTGTTACGATATATTTGGCCATACTGACTGCAACTAACTATATGATTAGCGCTATGTCATTCCCACGCCGTTGCCGCAAACGAATTTCGCAGCAGTGTGACATCCGCCTAAAAAGCGGTCAAATTGTAGTCTCTCTCAAAGCGTCTGTCTGATAGTGATAATATATCGTCACTACTTTGAAAAACCTCGTAACTTATTCTTTATTTTTTGTTTTTTTATGACATAGGCGGCAAACGATCAGACGGATTGCCTGATGGTAAGCAATTACCGTCGCCCATAGGCACCCGCAACACAAGGGGAGTCACAAGCGCGTTGCCGGCCTTTAAGGGAGGTTGGAGCTCTGGGAACCTTACCATCAGGAACACAGCACTACATACCTGAAAGGTAGCAGTGCTATTATGGCTGTGGTCTTCTGTAAGGAGGAGGTACTTCCCCAGTTGGGCTGCCCCAGATTCAAGCGTGATGGTCATCGCTGTGCCCTACCTCTCATTGTTGGACGTAGTTTAAGGACATACCCGGGGTCAAAAATTCTGGCAATTAAAAGAGAAATGACGTCACTACGAGTATGTATAGGGTGAGTACAGAGTTACTGCGTGTCGACTTAAAGTATCTCTGTCAGATACGAGACTTTATCAAAGTAGTGACGATATATTTAGTGCGACAAAATTATGTATGCCTAAACTCTTTTAACGGCGTTTAGCCAGGAATACACGTTTATATCACATAAAATGTATGCCGTGACCGTACTAACATTTGTCACGGGATAGAACATACGTACCTAAAGTAAGCACATGGTGACCGCAAGTGACTGACACGTCGAGACCCAACTCTGCACAACACTGACACGTTCCACTGGGCTGTGGAAAACATTTACAAATTAAAAATATCCTTTTCGGAAAAGGCTGTTTACAGTCTATTCATCCTTACCTGTCTTATCATGTAAACAAACACTTTTCGAAGAGATTTCTCTGGAATTAGACAATACTCATCACTTAAATGTTCTTGTTTCTTAAAGAAACTTACGAAGTGTTGAAATGAATTAAATAGTCACTGAAAAATATCATTTTGAATAACATTTTCATCAATAATAGCAGTAACGAACGAATTACCTCAAAAACGTCAGATATTGTGAAGTTTAGATTGTCTATGCAGCGCGCAGCGTATTGTTGAGAATGACAACCTATTGAGAATATCGATATGGGTAACACGTTCAGCCCCGACGACACAACGTCTGTGATCTTATTAAACCTTCTCCGATGCCAGTGACAAAACGTCTGTGATCACAAATTATCGAACTCGTATGCCAGTGACACGTATTTGTGTCTAAAAAGATCGTTCTCCTATGCCGGTGTCACGTAAGTGTGTTCAAATAAATTTACCGCCAATGCCGGCGACACAACAGTTGTGTTCAAAACGTTCGTATTCCTATACCACTGGCATAGGAGTAAGAATTTGACTTATGACAGCGGCATAGGAATAAAAAAATGGTACAATCCCAGTGGCATGCGCTGAATGATCGCGATAATTTCTACCGGCATATTGTAAGCGTTTAGTAAAACAGTACCGGGGGCGAACGTGGTAAATATGATGAGTGGAATCACAATAATGTTTTTCTAGTGACTAGTCAACATATTTGACGTCACATTTGTTTACATGATAAGAGAAGTAAGGATGAATGGACTTTAGATCTTTTATCCATGACATATTTTAAAAAAGTAAAACACAGAATAAGTTGAGCCTTAAAATGGCGAAGATGACTTGAGAATATATTTTTTTTATTCTCTTCTGATAGGAACCATTTTTAACCCTTTGACCGCTATCGTCTCATATTAGACAAAGTGACAACGTAAATGACACCGTCATATATTATGACAAAGTTCAAAATTGAACTTTACATTTTTGACGTTCGGCGGTCAAGTTCTATCGTTTTACCGTTTTAGCATTTTCAGCATTTTGTCAGGAAAATGTAAAAAAATCACACCTTGAATTGGACATATAAACCTGAAATTTGCAAATTCGTCAAGAAAATATACTTTATTTGTTAATTAACGACGTTAGTCTGTAATATACGTCGTCAACACTCTAAACTTTGTACCTATCAAGTTACTCCCCTAATATTCTTGCAAGTCAGAGCCTGTATTTAGGGGCGTTAATCTAATATCGATGTTGCTACGTAAAATGACATTTTGACGAAACGTTTCAAGTGTTGGTCGCATTTCTAATAAGAAAACTCACTATTGCTAATCAGGTTTAACAAACATTCTTCTCAAGACAAGATATATACCTAAACAGTTAAAATAGATGACATATACATAAGAAGTAACGAGGACCTCCGGCGTCCGAGGCAGGATTTGAACCTGAATCTCCAGCTATCGCGGCGAAATATGACTTGTATTATCTTGTAGTTACGTAGTCGCCACGCTTGGTAGGCGGGTTGTCGACCGCAGTAGCTGTAGATTGTTGTTTTTTTGTTGAACCTTGTAAACCAAATTCTATAATATTTTGAAACTAAACGACCGGTCTGGCCTAGTGGGTAGTGACCCTGCCTATGACGCCGATGGTTCTGGGTTCGAATCCCAGTCGGGGCCATTTATTTGTGTGATGAGCACGTATATTTGTTCCTGAGTCATGGGTGTTTTCTCTGTATTTAAGTATTTATATGTATCTATATCGTCGTCTAGTACCTACAACACAAGCCTTAGTGAGCTTACCGTAGGACTAGATCGATTTGTGTAAGATTGTCCCGCGATATTTATTTATTTATTATTATTTATTAAACTAAAAGCTTCTAGAACAAGCTTCGCTGCACACGCTCGCGCCTGCGTGAATTCTGCTCGAGACTGTAAAATCGTAAATATATTGTTTGAATAGAACACATGAGACGTTTTAGAATGGTGACAAGGTCCATTCATCATTGACACTCACACTTCAGATGTTTTTGTTGAGTCTGTGGATAAGTGTGATTGCTGTAATAAGAGCGGGTTTACCTCTCCCGTGATGAATCGGATGAGTGTCGCAGTCTGAGCCCTGAGCCCTGAGTGTAAGTTTTTAACGTAACTTTACGTCACGAACGCGTTCGCGTTTCCCATATAAATAACATTATCACTTACGCATTCGTAAACGTTTTTTTACTTCAAAAGTAACTTACACTAGAGCCTCTGAAGGGTCGGCTGGAATGAGTACTGAATGAATAATAATAACGAATAGGTCGATTCACGATAGTTGGCATTGGCACGAATTAATTGAACGAGTGATGTCTATGGCACTGGTCCCACCGCGAGCTAGTAAACTATGAGCTATCAGCTATTTCAAGGGACAAAAGATAATCGATCCCGTATAAATTTGAGAAAGTTTGAGCTAAGAGAAAGGACATAGGATATTCTTTACAAAGTCGCGAGGAAAAGCCAGTATATAATATAGTATCTTTTCCTTCCGACTTCCTCGGCCAGCCATGCCCGTCTTTAAAGTATGAAATTATCCTATGTCCTTTCTCGTAGCTCAATGTCTAATTATTATAATTATTAATCTTAGTCTTTGTGCGTCATAAGTTAGATATTTAAAGATTATCTTAGTAAATCATACGATTCAGAAACACGATTACTTAAATTTAGCTTACAAATACTAACCTAAAAAAAAAGGATTGTAGGTACAGTCGGCATCAGATATATCAGAGTTGAGTCCACCTTCAAATATCTGAACATGAACTTTACAACAGAGGCGTTGTTCAGATATTTGTGACAACCGCCACAGCTCCGATATATCTGATGTCGACTGTACCAAAGATAGTGATGGCATTTCCTAGTACCGCAATACGCTGTGCGAGAAAGCTGCCATCGCCAGCTTTTCGGTTAGTTACGCCAACTAGACGCTTCGAGATTTCTGCAAAATGCTGCGCGGACACATTTTTTTTTTTATGACCTAGGCGGCAAACGAGCAGACGGATTGCCTGGTGGTAAGCAATTACCGTCGCCCATGGGCACACGTAGCACCAGAGGAGTCACAAGCGCGTTGCCGGCCTTTAAGGGGGGTTGGAGCTCTGGGAACCTTACTCACCATCAGGAACACAACACTGCATACCTGAAAGGTAGCAGTGCTATTATGGCTGTGGTCTTCTGTAAGGAGGAGGTACTTCCCCAGTTGGGCTGCCCCAGATTCAAGCGTGATGGTCATTGCTGTGCCCTACCTCTCATAAATCTACCTCTCATATTGATATGTACACAACATTATATCTTGTAATTCGTCTAACCCACGCATATGCAAAATTTGTAAAGTCTAAGGTCTTTAATCTCAGTTCAGCAAAGTAAGCATTTCGGTGAGATACGAGAATAAAATGCCCTCTTAAGATCTGACATTTATGGTTTTCTCGATCAATACACGTCTCTCCATGATTGCGGATCATATCGTGTAGATACTTAACATAAGCTTGTGGTATGACGGTCGCCATTTTTATCGTCATACGATACTTTCTTTATCACGTTATCCAAGAACAAAGTCATTTGTTGTAGTGACAAATGCTAAATATAATGTGATAAATTATAAATAGAAATACGAATAGATGAATGTCTTTGAAAGCTACGAAATAAATATTTCGGGACAGTCTTAAACAAATCTACCTAGTCCTACGGCTTGTGTTGTAGGTGGGAGCTTTCAAAATTTCGTACACCCAATTAGCGAAAGATGTAAAAAAAAGTTAAATCACTGTCAGTTTCGTGACGACAATTAAACATTAAATCTTTATGAAGATCGACTTTTTGCCTTCTATTATGTTGTAATATCGATTGAAGTTTATAAAACGAACATCAAAACCAAGCTTTTATCGATATTTAATGCTTAATTGTTGTCACGAAACTGACAGTGATTTAACTTTTCTTAACAACTTTCACTAATTGGGTGCACAATTTTTTGAAAACGCCCAGGTACTAGAAGACTATCTATATAATAGAATAGATACATTATAAATACTTAAATTCATAGAAAACACCCATGGCCCAGGAAGAAAAATATCTGTGCTCATCACATAAATAAATGCCCTGACTGGGATTTCAACCTAGGACCATCGGCTTCATAAGCCGGGTCAGTACTCACTACCCACTACGGTGACTGAATATTACTAGTTCGTTGACCCACTAAGCCAAACCGGTCATCAAAATAAAAAGTTAATAATGTACACATATTTTTATTTGGTCTGTTTTAGTACTGTACTGTTGATGTGATAGTTTATCGCATATGAGAAATATATGTGGATAAATAAAATGATTTCAAATGAAAACTAAACGTTTCTCTTTTGTTTCAGGTCAGCAGTCCAACCCAGTACTTCTGGTACAGAACCACGCTCCAAATCTCCGAGGACATCAACCGCCCCCTGACCTTCAACTACAAGATAGCCCTGGCCCTCGTCATAGCCTGGATCCTCGTCTACATGTGCATGATTAAAGGCATAGCCTCTTCAGGAAAAGTGGTTTACGTCACAGCTACCTTTCCCTACATCGTGCTGGTCATATTCTTCTTTAGAGGAATCACTTTAAAAGGCATGGGCGACGGACTTATACACCTCTTCACTCCGAAATGGCACACGATTTTAGACCCAGTGGTCTGGCTAGAAGCAGGCACGCAGATCTTCTTTTCGCTTGGCTTAGCGTTTGGAGGGCTGATAGCGTTTTCATCGTACAATCCAGTCGACAACAACTGTTACAGAGATGCGATCATGGTGTCCATGACTAACTGCTTGACGTCCATGTTTGCTGGAATCGTTGTGTTCTCTATAATTGGGTTTAAAGCCACGATGGTGTACGAGAAGTGTCTAGATGTGAGGAATGAGACGCTGCTGGAGCTGTTCGGGTCTGGGTACAGGTCCATGAAGTTTCCGGAGGCGGGGCAGCTGGTGACGGTGGATTTGAACGGGAACCTGACGAAGCTTGTGATGCCGCATCTGCCGGAGTGCGATTTGCAGAAGGAACTGGATAATGTGAGTTAATATTTGACATCAGCTGTTTTTTGGGCTTGGTGACTTATCACCAATTACTTGTAATAGTAGACTATTATTTATAATAGTCTTTACTATTACTGTTCACATACTACTTCTTTAGTGTTCACCCGTTTCGAGTGACGATTGCTTTGCCAGACCCAAATTGTAGCAGTAAAAGCCTCTTGAATCATCAGCCGTTACATCCATTATTTTATTTTATTTAATTATTTAATCCTAAAAGCATATTCCTTTCTCTTATTGTAGGGTGATATTTGAAACTAAATTGGGCGATATGTATATCTTTAAGTCGCTTTACTCATTGAACGAAAATGAATCTAGAAGTCCCGGGTTCGCATCCAGGTATTTCTTTCTGTGTTTATCACGAATATTTGTTCCCGGGTTATAGACGTTGCATATATCGACAGAAGTACTTAAGCGGGCCATGGGTTCAAAATGATCCTGACACACTCTTGTTACTCTTGTTATCTTAAAATCGAATTCGTGTCAAGCTCATTATGAACAACACGCCTGCTTCGCTATTTCTGCTGCTAACTGAAGCTAACCTACCTACTACGAATGCACGTAGAAAAGTTTCCAAAGATACGAAATTTTCCGCTTGGAAAGTTGCCAGAATTTAAATTTAAAAAATTATCACTTATCAGTTTTATAAACATTCACCTATAATCCTTTTCAAATAGCTTGAGTTCTGTGGCACAGCTTTCATTTCAATACAATTTATAACCTATACAAAAATATTATAAAAGGAAAATTAGGGTAAAAGTTCTCACAGGTAACTTTTTCCCTAATTTTACTAGCTTTTCCTCGCGTCTTTAAAGTATCGTTGCTGGATAAAAAATATCCAAGTTATGTTCTTTCTCGTAGCTCAAACTTTCTCCATACCAAATTTCATCTGGTTCAGCGGTTTAAGCGTGAAGAGGTAAGACAGAATTACTTTCGCATTTATAATATTAGCTTACAATATTAGTAAGAAGGTAGAGAAGTCGCTATTCTAAAATCGATAGGGGATGTGAAGGTTTAACCTCTCGGATCTGGGAACACGTTGAATCATGGGACTTAACCCGTCCAATTGCATAAGTGCATATCGATTGGCCGGCCGCGCAGCCGTCGACAGCGGCTGCATGCTTCCCTAATTTGATGCCCGTTGCAATTTGCACACAATGTATGATGAAGACAGAAATCTGGCATTCTAGAACAGGTACACCTATTGTTAAAAGGTATGAGATAGTTAATGCTGCATTATCGGGCGGGTTACATTACTATACAAGGTGTAACAAAAATAGTAGAGATCCGCTACTTATTGTTTACCTAGATTTTTTTTTTAATATTAGAAAAATTGCTTACGTTTCATCAATTAAAATAATCTTGTAAATAAGATTTAAGTTTCCATTGTTAACGTTATGGTTGATGACCGGTCTGGCCTAGTGGGTAGTGACTCTGCCTATGAAGCTGATGGTCCTGGGTTCGATTCCCAGTCGGGGCATTTATTTGTGTGATGAGCACAGATATTTGTTCCTGACTCATGGATGTTTTCTATGTATTTAAGTATTTATATGTATCTATCTATTATATATATCTTCGTCTAGTACCTACAACACAAGCGTTACTGAGCTTACCGTAGGACTAGGTCGATTTGTGTAAGTTTGTCCCGAAATATTTATTTATTTTATTTATGGTAAAGAAAAATATGATAGCATTAAAATTACTACTAAGTTATAAACGGATAAACTCACGGTACTCATGTCGAACTAAGTAACATGTTTCGGGTAAGCTCTGGTACCCATTTCCAAGCCAAAATAGAATTACGCAGAATTGTTATGTTACCCACGCATTCTAAATTTAAATCAGAGGTAGCGTCTTTCGAGAACGGGTCGTATAGGGTACAAATCTTTATTGTAAGAGTACTCATACGTATAGTCGGTTTATCGTAAGAACCTACTTCTGACACATATATAGTAAACAACACTCAACATTCCAGTTGTAGGTTGTCCACTGCTGGACATAGCACTCCCCAAAATATGACTTGTATCATGGGGTATAGTTGCCATAGTCGCTAGGCTTGGCAGGCGGATTGGCGACCGTAGTAGCTGTTGATACGGTTTCGACTGACGCTCCTGCTTCCTACAGTTCATATATTTCGAGCATCTTTCTTTTACTCCAGTGAAGGCGTCATGAGAGTGACAGAGACAATCGTCCGTTTACGAATATCGTATTTCGCGGTAGCGCCACAGCGCCATATTCGGGGTTTATAGTCATAATCTCTCTACTAGTAGAGCGTGACAATTGTGGCATTCAGGCACTTATGCTCAGATGCCCATGGGGGAGGCATGACCAGCAGTGGCCGTCCGTATCTGCCGCCGTACCGCGGAAAACGATATTCGTGAATTTCGAACGATTTTCTGTCACTCTCATGACGCCTTTGGGGTAAATAAGAAAGATGTTCGAAATATACGAACTTCGATGTTTGCGGGACCGGGCCTGATAACCAGCTGCCAAGGTCAGAGTGATCTTACACCACCAAATCATCGAAAACCCTGTATGACGAAGATGTGGCTTTCAAACTCGATATCTTGCACGCAAATCCCGCTGCCGATAAGTTAGGGGCTTATCTGTAAGTTTGTTAAGTCCCCAATTTGCATTTTAGCCTAAATCAACGAGGCTTGTGCCGCGCAGTATCATTTAAATAACTCAATGCTTCCTACTTAATTAAAGATATCATAATGATAGAATTAGAGTACAGTCAGCAGCAGAAGTGGCTAAGTGTTTGAGGTGTTAAAAATGAGGTCAACACATCTCTATTGTCAAGAGATTCAGAGCGCAGGTAGGTCATTTTGGACAGTTCAAACGCTTAGCCACTTTTGCTGCTGGCTGTACCTAATAAGTAAAATTTTCGTGTTAAAATAATGTATTATATATTTTTAACAGAAATCAACATTACACCGGTAAGTAAATTGGTAAAAGTAACTGACAGAACAGAACGTTAACGAACGTATAGGTAGTTCCATATCCACGAGAGTTGAGGTGAATGGATTACGCACACAACTATATGACTGATTGCAAAAAGAGTGAATGAATGGAATGAATGAGTGAATGTAAATAAAAACGTTTAAATGTAACCAGTGCCAGTTACTTCAGTCATGTTTGTAGAGGTTTAATAAAAACATTTTGGTTTGTGTTCACTCAATTCGCTGTTCAACTTGCTATCGGTATGAAAAAGGAACTTTAATTTCCAAATCTGACATTCCAACGAGCTGTTGTTGTGTTCCGCCAATATCAAATTTATACTTTCAATAAATAGCTAGCCTTTTACGTACCGATTAACAAAAATGGATGTATTAATATGTTAAGAAATAAAGAATTCAATGGATTTTAATTGAGTATAACATTTATGTTGCGAACGCAACCTTTTTAGGGTTCCGTAGTCAACTAGGAACCCTTATAGTTTCGCCATGTCTGTCCGTCCGTCCGTCCGTCCGCGGATAATCTCAGTGACCGTTAGCACTACAAAGCTGAAATTTGGTAGAAATATGTATATCAATCACGCCGACAAAGTGCAAAAATAAAAAGTGGAAAAAAATGTTTTCTTAGGGTACCCCCCCTATACGTAAAGTGGGGAGTGATTTTTTTCTTCATTTTAATCCTAACGTGTGATATATTGTTGGATAGATATTAAAAAATAAATTGGGGTTTACTAACATCATTTTTTGATAATGTCAATATTTTCGGAAATAATCGCTCCAGAAGTAAAAAAAAGTGCGTCCCCCCCCCTCTAACTTTTGAACCACAAATTTCAAAAATATGAAAAAAATCTCAAAAGTAGAACTTTACATAAACTTTCTAGGAAAATTATTTTGAACTTGATAGGTTCAATAGTTTTTGAAAAAAAAAGTATATAAAAATGAACCCCTATTTCTCTTGGTCACGCTATAACTTGCGAACGGCTTTACCGATTTGGCTAATTTTGGTCTTTAAATATTTGTAGTAGCTCAGGGAAGGTTTAAACTGTGAGAAAGATCGATTAATATACTAAAAAACGAAAATATTGTTCCCCCATACAAACTTATCACCTCGAAAAAACTGTAAGCGCCGCAGAATTTCATACATCTTACGCGTTTTTGGTAAAATGGTCTCTCCTTTCACTCGAGAAAGACGGAAGCGCCGAAGGATTGCATATATCTTAGGCTTTTTTGCGAGCAAAATAGGTACTTTATATTATTCCAGCACTAAAGTCGTTAAGGTGATAGTTTCTTACAAATTGTTAATAAATTAGCCCCTATTCCCTAAGATATGGCTGTCAAAATCTCTATTGAATGACAAGACACACTTCCTCACTTCAGGCCCGGTACCGCGAAGATCGAAGTTCGTATATGTCGAACATTTCTCTTTTACTCCAATTAAGGCGTTAAGAGTGACAGAGACTATCGTCCGAAATTTACGAATATCGTTGTTCGCGGTAGCGCCGCCGTTTTATGTATAATTTCGCGTTTAGTTTTAACCGTAAATAAGAATCTGCACTAATACTATTCATCGCCCAATGCGACCGTCCCCTCCGTTGTCTTACTACTTCAGATGGGTACTGAGTGTGAGTGAAGTAGTGAGACAAATACAAACATTTCCAAGAAAATACGATAGGAAAGGATTATTCACTACATACAAAAGAAACTTACACTAGAGCTTCTGTACTTTAAGCTCGCGCGCAGATTCTTTCTGAATAATGGGGTCGGACCATACATTAGGTTGAAACTGACTGACTGACTTCAAATGACGCTGGCTGGTTATCACTCCATGTTACAACCCCTTCTTACTACTCGTGGTGGGACTGAAATTGACAACATTTTTTCGAATTTTCCATGTATAGTTGGGATCTATAACTCTTTCTTTAGTTGTCAACGTCCTTTGTGGGCCCGTTTTTAGGGTTCTGTACTTAATATTAATATGTCAACAACAATGTATCAAATAGCCCATTTTTAATTCTTAAGTGGGAACATTTACTGTGACGGACGAAAAACTACGAAACCCTACACTGAGCGTGGCCCGACACGCTCTTGGCCGGTTTTTTTTATATAATTTATTCCGTGCAGATGCTAAACGCTCAGGCTCGGCTAGTATTCGGGGGCTTCTTTTATGCACCAATGGCAGCGCACCACATAAGCTCCAGCGCAGCCAATTAGAATTAAGTAGGGACATAAGTTTACCTTAAAATCAATTGTAAAGATCACTACTTCATCTTGAGAATCCATAAAGTCACCACCTTTCGCGGTGAACCGCTTTTTGGCACTACTCTTGTTAACCAGTACCTATGAGATAATTATACACCTACTATACGAAACGAAGCTTTTATTTGAGTCGTCGAGATCCTGAGGTTGGCGGCTACATTTATAAGAAATAAATGAGAGTAAACCAAATAGAAATAAATATACGTACAATAATGTCTGCCCAATGTGTCTTGTAAACAAAGAAGTTTTTTTGACTTGATGACACCCTTAATCCAATATCCTTTTCTCAGATTGTCCAGATTACAAACCCCTAGTCGTATCTTTTCGCGACCCCTTTACAATCTCTCGCGGTGTTTTCGCGATTAATGGAGCGGGATTCTAAAACCTCAGTTTGATAAACTGTGTTCAATTACATTGATGTTTCTAATTTAAATAGGATTAGGTGGATAATCATTAACGTTGTTCCCGGATTTTAAATGGAATACATTTATTTAACAGCAGTTAGCTATATGAAAGAAAGAAAGAAAAACATTTATTCATGACAAATAGACAATAACATAATAAGTACTTATAAAACAAAACTTAAAAAATGCCACGAAATGGCTCCGACACGTACACTGAGGTGCCTGCCGGCCAGGCCCGGTACCGAGAACATAGAAGTTCGTATATTTCGAGCATCTTTCCCCGTTACTCCAATTAAGGCGTCATGAGAGTGACAGAGAGAATGGTCCGAAATACAAGAATATCGTTTTTCGTGGTAGCGCCGCAGGCACTACCAACTTGACGTTAATACAACAAGTTGAGACAAGTTATGACTTATGAGCTAGATGGATTATTGGATTAACAAGATTTAAAGTTTCTGATGTACCTTATTCATAAAACATAATGTTTTGTCCCTATCCAATGACAATAAATTACAAAAAGATGAAAACTTCACTTTCGTGAACAACGATTTCTGAATAAAGCCATTATACAGAATGTATGAAATAGTGGTCATCCATTTAAGGACGTGTTCCGAGTTCTCATTAGATTTTGTTTGCCACAAAAAATATGTTTTTTTTTATCGGGCATGTCGTCCTTCATCATAACCATCATCGTATCAGCCGAAGACGTCCACTGCTGGACACAGGCCTCCCCCAAAGCGACACACAATGACTGCTGCTACTGGTGTTGGGTCTTGCGCCACCCGCATCCAATGGATTCCAAAAGCAAAAGACAAAAAAAAACTCATCATATTTTTTTTTTCTAATCAGAACCCGGAACACTTCGTAGTCTTCTCGTCGAAAAGACCCTTTCTCTATACTAACCAGTTGTTTCTCCGCAGACGGCTTCCGGCACCGGCCTCGCCTTCATCATCTTCACGGAAGCCATCAACCAGTTCCCCGGCGCCCAGTTCTGGTCCGTCCTGTTCTTCCTGATGCTCTTCACCCTCGGCATCGACTCCCAGTTCGGCACCCTGGAGGGCGTGGTGACGTCCATCGTAGATATGAAGCTGTTCCCTAACCTGAGGAAGGAGTATCTGACGGGAGGCATCTGCCTGACCTGCTGTCTGCTGTCCATGGCCTTCGCGCATGGTGCTGGGAGCTACATATTCCTGCTGTTTGACATGTACAGCGGGAATTTTCCGCTGCTTATCATCGCGTTCTTCGAGTGCATCGGGATCGCGTACGTGTATGGAGTCAAGAGGTGAGTTTTTAATACTTCTTCATGGCGCAAAGGCTACCCATCGCCATCCAGCGCAGATGCAGCGATGTGATGAGTACCTTTGCGCCGGGATCTTTAGTGGTTTTCCAGTTTAGCCTTTTAACTTTTCAGAAAAAGTTACCAAGCCCAGTGTCTAAAGCAGGATTTGAATTAGCGCCTTCAGTAGGTATTAAAATAAGAAATATAACTATAAGAAGACATGTACTTAGAAGACATGTACCTACTAATTATGATTTATATTTATACTAACTATTGGTTATAAGTGTAACAAACGGCGGAAAATAGTGACAAGAACCCGCACTTTATAGCGTTATATATTAAATTTTAACTGATGTTACAATCTTACAAAACTTATATACATTAAGCAAATTGAACGGAAACATTTTTAAAATAAACACGGTATGGAAAAACCCATCCGAAAATATATTCCAGAGCACGGATATAAAAATAAATCACTGTCTCATAAGTTTTTCAAATTTAACTTACTTAAGCCTTGTCCAAATTTCGCCTGGAAACTTCCGTAACTTAGTAACACCCTTGCGGCCCGATGTCGGAGGCAGCCGATATGGTAATAGAGCATCAATATTTGGAAGGATCCGTAAACTCTCAAGTAAAGGATGACTCACAGTAGGATTCCGACTCCGTCCCGAGATGACCGATACCTTTACGTGATCTTTCCGAGCGGCCGAGCTCGGATACGGAACGGATATGCAAAAGGAAAAAGGAAAACCTCACCAATCCTCCCGCTTCGGGGAGGAATTTAAAAAACGCTGATTACTTTTCTAGTGTTTGAAGAAGAAGAAGGAGTGTTTACACAAAATGTCAAGTCTCTCGCTTTAAATTATACACCATCCCGTACAAACTTTCAACCCTTTTACCCCCTTAATGGTGCAATTTCCATAAAACCTTTCTCAGTGGGTACTTACGGTATATAACCTACCTATTGTGAAAAAATCTGCTATAAACCGGTTTGTATCGGGCGTTGATTAGTCAGTCAGTCAGGACATTCACGTTTATGTGATGTTAAGATTACGTTATGTTATGAGCTATGAGAAGCTTGAAATAAATGTTTTTTTTTTTATATATACACGACTGATCTGGCCTAGTGGGTAGTGACTAGTGACCCTGCCTATGAAGCCAATGGTCCTGGGTCCAATCCCAGTCCCGAAATATATATTTATATATAGATTTCTTACAGTATTGAGAACAAATTCAAGTGGAACTTTCCTTCTGGAGACTGTGCCTCTGGAGACTGTGCCTACAGAAAAGGCGATATATCATATAAGACGTTATTAAACGTCAAGTAAAAGTTTCCACTCACGTCCGCCATGTTTCGAAGCTCGCCCGCCATGTTTTCGAACCAGCGGAGCCATACAAACTTTTAAAATATTAACTTGATTTTACTAATGAGTTTCTCGACATGTATTCACGACAGGCCCAGTGAGTAGTGCCATGAAGTCGACGGTCCAGAATTCAAATCTCAGTACGGGCATTTGGTATTTACCAACCGGTTTTCATTGAGAGAAAACAGTCCCAACAGTCCGTCATTAAATATAACGAAGTAGAAATAAATCAATTAATAGAATAATAGATTTGTTTGTGATTTACTGGCAGACTATCTTCAGGAGCGCTACCGCGACAATCAATAATCGTATTTTTTTGTCTCTGTCGCTCATGATACTTTAATTGGAGTAAAAGAGAAAGATGCTTCGATGATTGCGGGTAGACATTTCAGTAATCTTGGAAACTGCTCCGCGATGCTATGCTAGTTACGGGTTTCCGCAGTCTTGATAATGGAGAACTAGGCTCTCCAATATTCCAATATGTGGCTAAATACTCGTGAGCGAAGACGTGAGGAGGACGGACAGCTTCCCAGCGTACTGCGATCGCCAACCCGCCTGTCAAGCGTGCTTTATGCTCGAAGATGTAGAAGCTCTGTGGCGGTCTATGATGGAGGCTTTTGCCCAGTGCCCGTAGGCTGATGGGAAAAAGACGTTGGTCATTAAAATAATTGATTTTTATTTTGGGTTGTGGTTTTTGTTTTTAGTTTTTTTTGTATAATTTGCAATGCTCACTGACTCTTACTTTATATATTCTCATGTACAATTTCTTATGAGAAAATAAAGTTATACACAAAATGATCCACGAAAGTTAAAACACAAGTTCTATTTCGAACACCATTGTTGCGAATTCCCAGTATTTTGCGCCGAACGTTTGACGGGCTTAAGGCTTGAGCCGACTGGAGCCGTTTAATCATGGCTGCAATTAAAATTGATTAATTCGATTAATTTTTGACTCACAAATATACAGTCAAGTTAGGTAGAAGCATTATTTTACGTGGTACTTTGGTTCAAATAAAATCTCGTTATTTATGCTACAAATAAGCATCCGGGCCAGATGGTAAGCAGTCACCGTACAACCTACTCTAACATCATCTTCCTCGCGTTGTCCCGACATTTGCCACGGCTCATCAAAGTTGTTGATGGAGTGAGTTGGTCTGATTGCCAACTAATCCCAGGATTTGGCGTAGGCACTAGTTTTACGCGCGACTGCCATCTGACCTTCCAACCCAGAGGATAAACTAGGCCTTATTGGGATTAGTTCAGTTTCCTCGCGATGTTTTCCTTCATCGAACAGCGTCTGGTAAATATCAAATGATATTTCGTACATAAGTTTCAACAAGAGCGTGTCGGGCCACGCTCTGTGTAGGGTTCCGTAGATTTTCGTCCGTCACAGTAAGTGTTCCCACTTAAGAGTTAAAAATGGGCTATTTGATACATTATTGTTGACATGTTGACATATTAATATTAAGTACAGAACCCTAAAAACGGGCCCACAAAGGACGGTGACAACTAAAGAAAGAGTTATAGATCCCAACTATACATGGAAAATTCGAAAATATGTTGTCAATTTCAGTCCCACCATGAGTAGTAAGAAGGGGTTGTAACATGGAGTGATAACCAGCCAGCGTCATTTGAAGTCAGTCAGTCAGTTTCAACCTAATGTATGGGCATGGAGACTGCATGCTCCGACCCCATTAAATCAGAAAGAATCTTAAAACCGCCATGTAGGGTATGAGCGTTCCACCTACAGCGACATCTATCGGCAAATTAAGTAAACTATGCGCGCGAGCTTAAAGTACAGAGGCTCTAGTGTAAGTTTCTTTTGACGTAAAAAATGTCTCGAATGCGTAAGTGATACTGATATAATATGGGTAACTCTAACGCGATGGTGACATTTCGTTACGTTAAAAACATACACTCGGGGCTCAGATGTAGTGAATAATCCTTTCCTATCGTATTTTCTCGGAAATGTTTGTATTTGTCTTACTACTTCACTCACACTCAGATGGGTACTGAGTGTGAGTGAAGTAGTAAGACAACGCAGGGGACGGTCGCATTGGGCGATGAATATTAGTGCAGATTCTTATTTACGATTAAAACTAAACGCGGAATTATACATAAAACGGCGGCGCTACCGCGAACAACGATATTCGTAAATTTCGGACGATTGTCTCTGTGACTCTCTTAACGCCTTAATTGGAGTAAAAGAGAAATACTCGACATATGCGAACTTCGATGTTCGCGGTACCGGGCCTGAAGTGATGAAGTGTGTCTTGTCATTCAAAAGAGATTTTGACAGCCATATCTTAGGGAATAAGGGCTAATTTATTAACAATTTGTAAGAAACTATCGCCTTAACGACTTTAGTGCTGGAATAATATAAAGTACCTATTATGCTCGCAAAAAAGCCTAACATATATGCAATCCTACGGCGCTTCCGCCTTTCTCGAGCGAAAGCAGAGGCCGTTTTACCAAAAACTCGTAAGATGTATGAAATCCTGCGGCGCTTACAGTTTTTTCGAATTGATAAAGCTTGTATGGGGGAACAATATTTTCGTTTTTTAGTATATTACTCGATTTTTTTCATATTTTCTCACCGTTTAAACCTTCCCTGAGCTACTACAAATATTTCAAGACCAAAATTAGCCAAATTGGTACAGCCGTTCTCAAGTTATAGCGTGACCAAGAGAAATAGGGGTTCAGTTTTAGATATATAGATTTTTTTCAAAAACTATTGAACCTATCAAGTTAAAAATAATTTTCCTAGAAAGTTTATGTAAAGTTCTACGTTTGATTTTTTTTTCATATTTTTTAAACTTGTGGTTCAAAAGTTAGAGGGGGGGGGGGACGCACTTTTTTTTACTTCTGGAGCGATTATTTCCGAAAATATTTACATTATCCAAAAATGATGTTAGTAAACTCCTATTCATTTTTAAATACCTATCCAACAATATATCACACGTTAGGATTAGAATGAAGAAAAAAATCACTCCCCACTTTACGTATAGGGGGGGTACCCTAAGAAAACATTTTTTTTCACTTTTTATTTTTGCACTTTGTCGGCGTGATTGATATACATATTACTACCAAATTTCAGCTCTCTAGTGCTAACGGTCACTGAGATTATCCGCGGACGGACGGACGGACGGACGGACAGACATGGCGAAACTATAAGGGTTCCTAGTTGACTACGGAACCCTAAAAACTCATTGGTACGAGCCGGGGTATGAACTTGCGACTACGAATTTTAAATTTATATCGAATCCTTTAGCAAAAAATACGTACCGAAAGAACGGAATAAATACGTCCTACAACCTTATTTCCTGTACAATAGAGTTGCTCAGTACATATTTTTGAAATTTTGGCAGTGAACGAATTTTTACACTTGACGTTCATCATGCGGGCTGAGGAAACATTACAATATGTACCTAATAAACATAAATTAACCAAATTGGTTACAGCTTGGAGAAAAACAGACGGATGGACAATGAAGTATTAGTAATTGGGCCCCGTTTTTGGGAGTTTTCAAAAAGTAGTGCACCTAATTAGTGAAAGTTGTTAATCACTGTCAGTTTCGTGACGACAATTAAGCATTAAATTTCGATAAACACTTGGTACTGATATTCTTTTTATAATCTTCAATCGATATTACAGAATCATTAAAGGCAAAAAGTCGATCTTCATAAACATTTCATGCTTAATTGTCATCACGAAACTGACAGTGATTTAACTTTTCTTAACAAATTTCGCTAATTGAGTGAACCAAATTTTGAAAACTTCCTTTCAGTTAATTCAAGAACACTCCATTTATTCTCATGTCGGCCTTAAATCGTCCACTGCTGGGCATAGGCCTCTCCTAAATATGACTTGTATCATCTTGGAGGGTACCTAGTTGCCATAGTCGCCACGCTTGATCAGGTTGGCGACCGCGGTAGCTTTTTTTTTATGACATAAGCGGCAAACGAGCAGACGGATTACCTGGTGTTAAGCAATTACCGTCGCCCATGGGCACCCGCAACACCAGGGGAGTCACAAGCACGTTGCTGGCCTTTAAGGGGGGTTGGAGCTCTGGGAACCTTACTCACCATCAGGAACACAACACTACATACCTGAAAGGTGGCAGTGCTATTATGGCTGTGGTCTTCTGTAAGGAGGAGGTACTTCCCCAGTTGGGCTGCCCCAGATTCAAGCGTGATGGTAATCGCTGTGCCCGACCTCTCATTGTTGGACGTAGTTTAAGGACATACCCGGGTCTGTGTTGGGTTTTGACGTCCGTCAGTTTTCCCTCTGTCGCCTCTTACACGAGATGGGATAAGATGGGGTGGTGCTGTCTAGTCAGCCGGCATCGCGGGGCAAGTTCATTTATCACCCGGCTACAAGTGTCCAGTGTCTGTCAAGTTGAGACTATTTTTCATGGCGCTGTAAAGGTCTGTGTTAACTTTTATATAATATACAGTGTGTAATTCTTATACGGGCGAATCTCTTAACGGAGGGTAGAATAGGACATAAGAAATATATTTAGATAACTTTTGCTTAGAATTACAATAAAAATTTTATCCATATAAAAAAGATCGGCCCGCAATGTAATACAACACCCTCGAGTTAAACACTCGTTGACAGTTCGTTTCAAAAGCTCATATCGCGTAATGTTCGCAGTACATTACGGCTCAGAAATTTTACAAAAATTAATTACATATGTATAATAGGTAAAATTAAAGAAATACGTTTTCGTTAATGATTATACTGGTGAATCCTATGTCTGGTTTTATTCTTCGCCCGTATTAGACTTACACACAGTATTATACTTAGTCACAGTATAATATTAAAGACTAAGATATAGGCAGTGTCACTAGAGTTGATGAATGATTCAATATAAAAATTATGCTTGGCTGTGGGCTTCGCCGCAAAAATAATGGAGATCTAAATGAGCGCAAAATCCAAATATATATTTATAGGAACAAAATAACATTAAGAACAAGTATTGAACTCCAGTTTTTTGCTTTATTGGATACCTATAAATAACAATAGCTGTGATTTAAAAAAATGTGATCTTAAAGTAGGTTAGATTTGACTCCGGGGGGGCGAAGTGGTAGAAGTGTCTACGACCCCATCACGCCCGCGCCCCCCGTAACGGCAGAGACGGAAAACGCCGCAGAGGTTTTAGTGGGTAGGCTCCTCTCCTCCTTCTGGCTAGCAGAAGGAGTTGAAGAGGAGAGAGTCCCACATACCCCCTGTAAGACCCCTCCTCTGGGCTTGGGGGATGCGTAAAGCATTTCCTCTGCGACAACAAAAAAAAAAGGTTAGATTTGACTTGGCCAGTTTTTGATTAAAACCTACTTTCATCATTACGTCAGTCATTTTATAAAGTTATTCAAGTTGATGAAAACTGGCCAAGTTGGATTAATTCCCGTTTGTATTTAATAATGAGTAAAAAGTTTAAATCAGTAGTCAGCGAGCGTCGCTACCGCGAACAATATACATAACGCGAACGATATTCGAAAATTTCGGACGCTTGTCTCTGTCATTCTCACGACACCTTAAAAGAGAAAGATGCCTTCGAACATGAACTTCGATGTTCGCGGTGTAACCATGTTAGCGTAGAATAATACATTATGGCAAGAGACCGGACGGCATGTCACTGGTTCCGTGGAGGTTGGGAAGGGTGCTGGTGTGGGACGCCACCTGCACAGACACCCACTTTAGAAGGGGCCACTTCTCACCTCACTGGAACCATTGGAGAAGCTGGTGCGGCGGCTAAAGCGGCCGAAAAGTCTCGGCTCCGAATACATTTTTATGCCATTCGGAGTCGAAACAATATAACCTTAATTCAACACAGCTCTTTCGTATAAGAACACTTTCCTAATAAGATTTGCAGTTCTGATTTATTCCCTCTCTTGGAAGTATCTGCCGAGAGCTCTTCGAACTGTATTGCATTACTGACCGCGACCGTCCAGATCGACAGAATTCACCGCAAACTTGCTCCCTCTCTTTCAGTCCAATTAAGACGTCATGAGAATGACAGAGAAAATCTTAGTTTTCTAATATAGATTTTAGAATCTTATAACCACATTCCACTATATATAATATAGTCTAAAGCTGACTTGCGCGCGACTTTACCCACCTGTCTATGCCACGGTCATTAACTCCTGGACACGGTAATTTCAGAAAACTTTTACAAGTAATATAGATAACAGTGAAAATTAGATGTACTCTCATACAAATATATAAGAAGTTTCCCAATTTTTCCTTCGTTACGTTTTCTAATTCGCTAACTTTTCGCAACTTTGGAAAGTTACCGTAAGCTCCCTGATAAGTCTGTCTTGCAATCTGGACGCATATTTGCACGATGCACCACAATGTTTTAAGTAGAAGTAGCTGCAGTACAGTAAGGTGACGGCACCAGTAATGGACAAGGAACCAATCATGAACATTAGTGCTTATTTCAAAGGAGTTAAGTGTTGTACATTTGTTGGGACATATTCAATTTATAACTTTATGATTTTTGAAATAAAAACTAAGTGTCCGTCATTGGTGCCTGTCAGCTTAAAGTGTCCAACATTGGACGTACCTTACAGCCAATTGCTCTCGATAACACTGAGTTGAGTACCGTTTGTACCTGGTTCTCTGTGCATGTTATTAACCCACTTTGAAATTGAGGTTCTCAATTCGCACTTATTCTGTGTTTTTTTTTAATACCACAAAGGTGGCAAAGAAGCATGCGACCCGCTTGATGGTAGGCGGTCACCGCAGCCTATGGACGTTTACAATGCCGAGTCATCATTAACGCGTTGCCGACTCCGTAAAAACCTCTTTACACCCTTTTGAAGAACCCCATACCCCGTGTGCTTTTATCAGAGAGCAATTTAGTTTTCTTTGGTTTGAAATGGCATTGTACTTTATATGTCTTATTGTCATCATCACTGCTACATTAAATCTAAAAAAGGACCTTGAGTTATTGTACCAAGGATACTGGCGGCATTTCCTCATTGTAATGAAATGCTGAGACGTTGTGCGAGGAAGCCGCCAGCTCTTTGGTCACCAGTTACGACAGCCAGACGCTTCGCGATTTATACAAAAAGTTTGTGCGCTGGGAACACTTGAACCCAACGTTTGTACGTCAAACGGCACACAGTATTTATTTTTAATGCTACCGCCACACATTCGCACAAGTAGCGAGGCAAATAACGAGGCGAAACACGAGCACGCGTGTGTACGCGGACGTCTCGCTATTCCTCTCGTCCCTCGCATCGCGGTTTTGTATAGGCAAAGTTTCATCAAAAGTTTCGACGAATAGCGAGGCGAGTGACGAGCCAGCATGTCAAATCGCGGGGTAATATATTTCTTTCACCATAAACTAAATAGTTTTTGGTCTAATAACTGTTCAAGCTATGTCAATTTGCCGGATTCGAATCTCGATAAGAGTTCACCTATGTTTCGTGTAAGAGCTTTGCCAGGATTTTGATATTACTTAATTTATTTATTTACAACTAGTTTTTCCTTGCGACTACGTCCGTTATATGCCCGTCTGTAAAATATAGTTGCGGGATAAAAAATATCCTGTTGTCCTTTCTCGTAGCTCAAACTGTCTACACATGGTTCAGCGGTTTAAGCGTGAAGAGATAACAGATAGACAGATAATTTCGCATTTATAATATTAGTATGGATTAGTATGGCTTTGAAGGTTATCGGCATATAACTCAACCTTTGACCTTAACCTCACAAACGCCTAATTTCAATGAGCATATAAACGAATAAACATTATCGTACTCTAATGGCATTCTGTGTCCTTGAAAAGGTGACCCAAATATACGTAGATCGTAACCCTTTTGAGGACATTTTCACGACCTAAAGGTCGTATCGTAACCCACGGCCCTGTATGAATTATGCGTCGGGTAAGCTCGGCTGAACCTTTTGTGACATAATCAATGTTGGATGACTGAGTTTTTGTATTAAAACGCAGGGTGTTATTTATGATAAAAGATTGATGCAAATATGGTTATTATCGTCCTCGCGTTGTCCCGAAATTTCGCACAGCTCATGGTAGCTTTCAGTCCACTTGGCAACTAATAAATAAATAAATATTTCGGGACAATCTTACACAATTCGACCTAGTCCTACGGTAAGCTCAGTAAGGCTTGTGTTGTAGGTACTAGACGACGATATATATAATAGATAGATACATATAAATACTTAAATACATAGAAAACACCCATGACTCAGGAACAAATATCTGTGCTCATCACACAAATAAATGCACCGACTGGGAATCGAACCCAGGACCATCGGCTGCCCTGACCCTGCCTATGACAGGGTGACTACCCACTAGGCCAGACCGGTCGTCAAACTAATCACATCGTAGGCGCTAGTTTTACGAAAGCGACTGCCATCTCATCTTCGGACCTAGAGAGTAAACTAGACCTTATTGGGATTATACCCTTTTCTCGTTTCCTCACGATGTTTTCCTTCATCGAAAAGCGACTGGTATCAAATGACATTTCGTACAGTCAGCAGCAAAAGTTGCTAAGCGTATGAAGTGTTCGAAATGACCTACACGCGCTCTTATTCTCTTGACAATAGAGACGTGTTGACCTCATTTTTTTTGGACCCGGGTATGTCCTTAAACTACGTCCAACAATGAGAGGTAGGGCACAGCGAAGTACCATCACGCTTGAATCTAGAGAAGCCCAACTGGGGAAGTACCTCCTCCTTACAGAAGACCACAACCATAATAGCACTGCTACCTTTCAGGTATGTAGTGTTGTGTTCCTGATGGTGAATAAGGTTCCCAGAGCTCCAACCCACTTATAGGTCGGCAACGCGCTTGTGACTCCCTTGGTGTTGCGAGTGCCCATGGGCGACGGTAATTGCTTACCATCAGGCAATCCGTCTGCTCGTTTGCCACCTTTGTCATAAAAAAAAAAACCTCAAATGCTTAGCTACTTCTGCTGCTGACTGTACGTAAACTCATTGGTACAAGCCGGGCTCGCACGCTCTTACCGCTAGGTTACCAGCGCTCTTATATGGAAAGACCATTATAATATAATAAGCCAAATTGTAAATTCTAAAAGTCGCTACGCCTGGCTTTACAATGTTCTGTAAGTATATTAAGTTTCTTAAAGGACTGTCTCGTTACACTGATGCTCTTATGTCTTAAACGGTTAGTTAGTGCTGGGATGCTGTAAATCTACATTCTACAATCTCGGTCACTATACTGAGGGGTTTAGTAGAAACTTCTTTATTTTGCAAGGATGGTTTTATGCGGATTTAACGTACGCAACTATTTGTAGTTATGAAGAGAGAATGAGTTATACGAATATGTTACTTGAGATTGTTATGGCACAACGAATTCTGTCACTCTTTACGCCTTAGAGTAAAAGAGAAATGCCGTTTACTTTACGATCTTAATTCTATTTTCTCTGTAAGGCCCTTTCAAAACTCCAAGTTTCGTTATCTATGTAGGTACGATACCTATCAGGTTTTTTGCCGGCGGGACCGAGTTTAGAATTGTTCAAATGAAATCAATTTCAATTTTCCCGTCCGTTACTTAACCGAAAAAGCTCCAATTAATAAGATTTCCCTTGAAGAAGAGGTTCGAAATTAATATAGGAACTTGAAGATTCCGTCACTTCAGAGAATTTATGTTTAATAAGATAAATATTAAACTAGGCACTAATCAAATTATGACTAGCTTCTCAAGACTCTTCGAGGTTATTACTTCAGGTCTATTAGGTTCAGGTATTTGACGACAGGTCTGGCTTAGTAGGTAGTGACCCAGCCTACGAAGCCGGCGGTCCTGGAGCGGTACCGCGAACATCGAAGTTCGTATATTTCGAGCATTTTTCTCTTTTACTCCATTCAAGGCGACATAAGAGTGACAGAGACAATCGTCCGAAATTTACGAATATCGTTGTTCGCGGTAGCGCCGCTGGGTTCAAATGCAAGTAAGGGCATTTATTTGAGTGATGAGCACAGGTGTTTGTTCCCAAGTTATGGGTGTTTTCTGTGTATTGAAGTTGGCTGAGTACCCACAACACAAGCCTTCTTGAGCTTATTGCGGGGCTCAGTCAATTTGTGTAAGGATTTCCTATAATATTTATTTATTACATCAAGTATATTCGAAGTGGTTAATTTACAAATTATAAAGTATTTATAAATTATAGGCTATGTGCTATATGTAAGCTACCATATTGTAAAGTTGTAATAAAATTCATTGAGCAGTTCAAGCGTGAACAACATGAAATTTTAAATTCAAGAGATTTAATTCGATCGTTGTCATGATTTATACTTTTAAGAATCTTCAATGTGTATTTTCCTGATTTGAACTTGAGAGAAAAACAAGGGTCGACATTTTGTCACAACATTCAAAGCAGCTTCCCTCGGCTTAATGGTGAAACGGGCCGAGAAACGCTCAAGACATATATTTAAATCTCTTTCTACTGTGAATATTCGCTACCATTACAAATTAAGGATGTCTGTACTTGTTAATTATTTAATATTAATTAGGTTTATAAGAGATCAAAATTTGATCCCCTCTCGTGTCTTGAAACCCTTGAGATTTCACTTTTTGAACCACCAGCACAGCGAGTGAGAGTAAGGAAGTGAAACTTAAAATTTGGTTTTCCCCTCACTAGCTCGTAAAGCGCTTGTTTATCCTATAATACGAGAGGGTAAAAACGCATTTTATCCACTAGTGATTAAAGTAAGTTGACTTCTCATGGCTCTTATTGCTATGGTTTTTGAGTCTAAATTCGCGAAGTACAGCTCACTTGCCCCCGCGGCGGCGGCGGGCGCGGGCGAGCCTCGCTAACGCACCGAGTTGAAAATCGATGTAGAACGAAAGAATATCGAAGTAGAAAGAAAAGTAGATTCGATATTCGTACTGGCCACCACAAGCTAACCAAGCTAAAGGCACCTTTTGTAAAAATGCTGAATGTATCTAAACGCAAAGAAAAAGTCAATGCGATTTCAAAACGTTTTTTTGCATGTTTTACTTTCCTCGCTCTAGTGAGGGGAAAAGTTTTGTGTTACATACGGGTGCAATTGTAATTTACTTCTCGTGTATTGAAACACTCGCTACGCTCAGGATTCTATTTTAAAACCACTCGCTTTGCTCGTGGTTAAACTATAGAATCCATTCGCTTGCTCGAGTTTCAAACCCACACTCGCAGTTAAAATACAATTTTGCACCCTCGTATAACAAATAACTATTTACTTCTCACTGAGGATAATACTAACTCTAAGACATGCCGCCTCTTATTCTTATTACTTTCATGAGTCCACGTCACGCCCTCGGCCACGAATCATACATCATCATCATCATAATTTCAGCCGTATGATCTGTATAAAATAATATGGCTCATTTATTAAGCTTACACCAATCCTCTGGACTTAGAAGATTGATCTATAATTGTGACACCAGCCCGAAGAGGGCTCAGGAGTTTGCATACACTCTTTAAGGACGTATGCAGGTTTTCGCATAATGTTTTCCATCAACGAAATCCGATATTATGAAAAAAAGTTACGAATAAATAATTCAAACGACTACAAGCCTGGAATTGAACACATGCCTACGGATTAAAAGTCGGATGTCTAACCGCCTGACAAGGATCATTTTTATACATTAAATATGTACTTACATGTTGCCGCTATAACAACAAATCCGGTAATTCGCTAGTTATAGGCCACTCCCCAATAATTGGACACCTTATTCTGAAAATTAATTCTGACCACCAGAACAGAGTTCATATAGTTCAGAGTTCATTTTTAGTAACTAGCCAATTACCGTATCTGTTGTTATAGCGGCAACAGAAATACATAACATGTAAAAATTTCAACTGTCTATCTATCAGGGTTCATGAGACAGTCTAGTCAGACAGACAGCGGACATACAGTACTCTAGGGCTCCGCTTACATTGTCGGATATATTTAGAAAATCGTATATTTGAAAAACTTAGGTAAAACACCTGGCCTATGTAGTAGTAACGTGTGTACACGCATGTCGGCGTTCTATATTCAAATTTTAACGTAAGTTCCATATTAATTCTCTGCACAACTACATAGACATGGTCCTTTAAGTCGTTTACCTATATTCCCTATTGCAAAATTGTATTAGTATCTAAGAAAAATGCCTTTAAAAAAGTCCGTGCCAGCATTCGAATCGCCCAACACCGCGAAATTATACTCCAGGGTGACGGAAGCCGGAATTGGAGCGTGTAACACGGGTCACACACTTCAAGCCTTAATACACTCCAAATAGAGGCGAAATTACAGTGCTATACAATCACGTGTTTACCAAACTGCGAAAGCTATTCGAATTTGAACCTTATTGTAATAGAATTAAGGGGTAAAGTAACCATGGGATGTGGGGTATACGTTTGTAAATATCTTAATCTGTGCCCGGGGCGGCTGAGAGTGCTTTGTGGACCTTTTGAGCTAACGTGGGACGAAATCGATAATAGTATTGAGGTTTTTTATAAGCTGAATTGCAAAGGTTTTTGTACTTGGTAGTAGTAGTATGGGTGAAAAAATTTGCTAAAGCAACTTGGCCTATGTAGTAGTAACGTGTGTGTACACGCATGTCGGCGTTCTATATTCAAATGTTGATGTAACTTTCATATAATTCTACATATACATGTTCAGTTAAGTTTTTCACCTATAATCACTTAATTATACAATAAAACAAGTTAACATAAAAAATACAAAAAAGTAGGTACAAAGGCGAACTTATCCCTTTTTATTTTTTTTATGACATATGGGGGCAAACGAGCAGACGGATTGCGTGATGGTAAGCAATTACCGTCGCCCATGGGCACCCGCAACACCATGGGAGTCACAAGCGCGTTGCCGACCTTTAAGGGGGGTTGGAGCTCTGGGAACCTTACTCACCGTCAGGAACACAACACCACATACCTGAAAGGTAGCAGTGCTATTATGGCTGTGGTCTTCTGTAAGGAGGAGGCACTTCCTCAGTTCTCCAGACTCGAGCGTGATGGTACTTCGCTGTCATAAAAATAAAATCAAAAGACACAGCCATTTATGTTGCTTTCCGTAAATTTTCGAATCTCACAAGCGAAACCTACAGGGTACTTGCCGTGCGCTCAGAATCTTGAAATTTGATACAAAGCAACGTGTCATAGCACAGATAAATAAAAAAATGCGAAAACCGTAAAGTTTAGTTACATCATTTAATACACATATTTTTAATATACTATCCCTTCCCTCATGAACGCATAGAGGATGGTATTATATTGAAATTCATATCAAATACCTGTGATTCAATTGTCGTGATCGGTGAACTTTTACTTCCTTTTAACCCTGGCAGGGTCGCCATGTGAGGTTCGGTGCAGGAGAGTAATAAAACGAAAGAATGCTGGATTAATAATGGGTTATATTTAATACATGTCATCTTAAATACGCACCTATTATATTATAGATTATAAGTATAGAGGTGTCACAATAACTATAGTTGTGTACGGAATCCTCGGTGCGCGAGTCCGACTCGCTCGGCCGGTTTTATTTCATGAAGAAATATCGAGGCAACCGAAGACGCCCCCAATATACGTGAATTGCTTTAAGTATTTGGCGAGGCATTTTTCCGATAATGTTTTTGAGGGCAGGAAATTAATTCACACTTGTCCGGTCTGGAAGGGTCTATAAAACACTAGACCTTTTGAGACGCCATTTTGATAAGGTTGAGTGCGGACCCTCTCCAACTGGCGTCGTATGAGTGCTTGCCATCAGTGATTAGATGATAATCACTCACGTAACGCGCTTTTGGTAGCTATAGTTACCAGCTGTCACCAAGGCTCGGAACCGGTTTAAAAATAGCGGTTAAAACCGGTTTATTTCGGTTTTACTCTGAACTATTATGAGAACGCGAACGTTTGAAGAACTTTATTAAAACCTAAATAAACCGGTTTATTCGACGATTGACGATGGCCGGCATGCCGCGTGTGCCGCGTAAATACAGACACGTAGCAAATTGCTACTAGCAACTTATGCTTTTTTGGAATAAACCGGTTTTTAGGGTTCCAAACCGGTTAACTTGACAAGAACTTTATGAAAACGTTCCCCTAAAAACCGGTTTACTAATAACGGTTTCGCTAGTGAAACCGAAATGAAAAGGTTTTGCGGCAAGTACATGATAACGGTTTGGAAATTTAAGTGGTATCTGAGCCTTGGCTGTCACCCTTATTTCATTATAATAATAGAGATTACTGAGAAATTTCAATCACGTGAGTGTGAGTGTGAGAGAAAAACTCAACCACACACAGGACATGACAGGATTGGCCTAGTGGGTAGTGACCCTGCCTATGAAGCCGACGCTTCAAATCCCAGTAAGGGCATGTATTTGTGTGATGGACACAGATATTTGTTCCTGAGTCATGGGTGTTTTCTATGTATTTAAGTGTTTATATGTATCTATTTATATATATCCTCGCCTGGTATACAACACAAGTCTTACTGAGCTTTCCGTAGGACTAGGTCGATTTGTGTAAGATTGTCCCGAATTAATAATAATAATGATCCTTACACCATGGTGGGTGCTGTCTCTGTGCGCGTCCCATGATACGGACTGGGGCAACATCTGCCTAGTGGACCACTTACATTTTATTAAATTGTCGAAAGCGCCTCCGCACGTTGGCTCGATCTGGCTCCGTGTACGCCTCCCAAATGTCCGGAATACCATTGTTCCGTGTACAGGAAAGACATACAAATAATAATTTTTATTTATTAATATCTAAACGACTTAATCTTACTATTAGGGGCATGCATCACGTGCTTGCACCTCGTACTTGCACCTCGTATCTGTCAAGGGCTGCGGGCCAAGAGTCAAGACTGAGCCAATATGGTTTGGTCTTTTTTCATGAGCCCATGCAAAACTGTTGACTCTAGAAAAGCTAGTTAAGCCGACGGGATTCGGCTTAAGTATCTCCGTCTTCTGGTCTTGCCAAGTCTTCTGGTTTTTGAAGTTGTTGAAGACAGCTGATTTGTTCATTGCTCCAGGTTCGCAGACGACATCGAGCTGATGACGGGCACGCGGCCAGGCATCTACTGGCTCATTTGCTGGAAGTACCTGTCTCCTCTGGCCATGCTGGCTATCCTCGTGTCCTCATTTGTGGAGCTCGCTACTGAAGGATCTGGGTAAATATTTGATGGAAATTATAATAAGTGTTGTTTATAGGACGGGCAGTTTTTAAATACAATGACGGTGGTAACAAACATACGGCCCGATAGTAAGCAGTTACCTATGGACGCCTGCAACTACAAAGGATTCACATGCGCGTTGCCTACCTTTTAAGACCCTATACACTTCTTTTTGGAAGAATCTCATATTGTAGTCCCTAGGGAAAACCTCGGCAGAGAGTTCATTCCACCGCTTAGTGCGCGACCCTTTAGGCTCCAGGGTGTGAGGGTTTCTACGCAAGTGAAGTGATTATGGCATTCAATTTAACGCTACACGCTGAGGTCGCTCCTTGTGGGGATCTATGGAGGAGACTCGTGACCAGCAGTAGCCGTCCGGGGCTGTTAGGAAGATGATAAGTAATGAGCTCATACGGTGAAAACGGTACACATGCGATGCGTCACTACGATTTCGTAGCGACCGCGTATATTAAAAAAAAAAGATAAAACACATTTATTCATGACGTACACATACAATAAACAGAATACAAGATGAAGAATAAGTAACACATCACGAAATGGCCCAACTCACCGTAATGCTGGCTTGCGAAGTCAGCGCTTGTCTTCCGTTGAGCCCATTTGGTGATGTCACGAAAAATAACACAAAACAAAAAAGGAAACAATAAAAAAAAAATATTAGTAGCGGTGTGAACCTTTACTGTCAAAGTCTTAGACGAAGTCATTCTCGAGTTTCCTTATCGAAATTTGAAAAGATCTTGAAACAATTAATATTCATTGTATCCAAAACATTTGTACCTATGTGTCACTAGGGATCCCTTTGATTCCCATAATTTTATTAGTCCGATTTTCGAAAGTCAGAAATTGTTACCCATATTGTTTTAAGTCATAACTATCATTAGTCATAATAGTTATCAGACATACAACTAAATAAATATAATAATTAAATGCAATAATGTTACACGTCATATAAGACAAAAGTCATAAAACTAATCAGCATAATATCAATTTTCATAATCCTACAGAAACGAACTGTTACCAGAAAAATGGGTTAGGTTAGGTTAGAACTGCGACCCCACAGAAACAATCCGTTACCAGAAAAATGGGTTAGGTTACGTTAGATCAGCGACCCCCACAGAAACGAACTGTTACCAGAAAAGTGGGTTAGGGTTGAACTGCGACCCCTACACTTACAAACTGTTACCAGAAAAGTCGGTTAGGTTAGGTTAGAACTGCGACCCCCACAGACATGAACTGTTACCAGAAAAGTGGGTTAGGTTAGGTTAGAACTGCGACCCCCACAGACACGAACTGTCACCAGAAAAGTGGGTTAGCTTAGGTTAGAACTGCGACCCCTACAGATTCAACTATTATGCCTTTTGACTTTCTACCTTTCAATACAATTACTATATTGAACGTTATGACCATTAACGGTATGAAATTCAATAGTTATGACTAATGATAACGGGTAAAAGAAAATTCTGACTTTTGAAGTTGGGTCATTATTTGAGGTGTAAGATAAATGTTACAGAAATAAAAACACACATTTTGATGTGGTCTGTTTTATTTTGAACATAAGGGTATATACCGATAACATACTTTATATTATCAGAGATCGATAAAGTTTATTTTGGTTAAAAAAAGCAAAATTCAAATTTTAACGGTAACGAAAATGAGCACCATGACCACGAAAAAGAACATTTTGTTTATTTTTAAATGTTATAATTGTACTATTTGAATGAAAATCCGATGATAATGAGAAAACGAATAAGCATTATTTAATTAATCAGGTATCAACAGAAATAGACAATCGATATCTATATATAAAAAAAATTAAAACTTGACCACGAAAATGACGACTTCAAATTGTCATTTTTGTAACCTTTTAAATACTATCTAGAAATTATTTGATTAAAGTAAGATTAATAACTTCAACTCACAAACAAAAACAGCTTTCAATACCTCTCTATCTTCAAGAATTATTTCACACGTACATTGTGTAAAATGTATATATCTAAATATTAAAAAAACTACGTCATTTAGAGGAACATTTTGTTGTGTTGTTTCGTTGTAACAAAATTTCGTTGGGGTCTACCGTAGACCTGCACGGGAATATAGTAATATATATCACTGCAGGAATAAAAGTAACAATATCGGAAATATCGATATATAATTATTAAACGGTCCGGTACTTTTCATGCCGATTACATCAATTTAACGTCACGCTGCAGATGATCCCAAACAGTTACTAATGATAAGAAGTGTGAAAACTTACTTTATCAGCAAAACTGTATTTATTATTGTCATGTAAGTAAAAAAGAAGATTAGAAGATTTTTATTTAATATTTTATGTTTTCCATTGTAACGTCTCGTAACGACGGCATAACGGCATAAACGATTACATTGTAAAAAGCAGAAAATTCTATAAAAAGTGTTCTGTATTTTTTCTACTTGTAAGGAAAATCATCTTTTTCGTGGTCTTTTAATCAGTTTCGTGGCCCATAGCACCACGAAAATGATGACCACGAAATTGAAAACTTCTTACTTTCGCGACTCTGCAGTAAATATCCTATAGGTTTGAAGCAAATGAAATCAATATGGAATATCTTAACTGCAAACTTAACAGCTCCAGTAAAACATTATATTTATTTACCCAATACTCACCAAGTCGCAACCGTAACGAAAATGACGCTCGATCTTTGACGCAAATCTAACTTGAACCTTTATTACATTAATTATAGATAAATAATTATGGCTTGCGATAAACATTATACGTCATATTGATGCAGTCTTATTTTCAAAGTTGCTTATAGTTAAAAAATGATTAACAGGAGGTTTGTCCTCTTTTTTTGTTTAAAATGTTACTTAATAAGTGTGGCAACGAAAGTGATGGTGTATTTTGGAACAACGGGAAATGTAGAAAAAAAAAGTCTTATCAATGTCCTAATTTTTTTATGTTTGAATGCATGGTATATCATATTATGAACATTCAATCCATGTTTTAAACAGCAAGTATTTCTATACCTTGTATTTTTTACAATACTACAAAGTAGTCAGGGATAATCCGAACCTGACCACGTAACTGACTTATGTGCAGAAAATTTAAGTTATTGTGGAAAAAAAGATAAAATATAATAAAATGTATTTACCACAAGTTTCAGTGATAATATCCTAAGCAACCTAAAAACAATGAACGATATATTTCTAATTTTGTAACTGAAAATTTGAGTCTGAACACAATTGAACCTCTCGAAATAATAACCCAGTTATGACTAATGACAATATGGCTACCAACGAGTATGACAAACATCGGTATGGATAAAAAAAAATCGAAAGTTTAACATTATGGGAGTCAATATAGACCCGTGTCACTAACATTAACTTGTGTGCAGGTACGACGCCTGGATACCAGAGTTGGGAACCACAGTTCGCAAGCCGTGGCCTATTTGGGCTGTGCTGGTAGTCCTGCTCCTAGTCCTGGCTTCTGTGCTGTGGATCCCTGGTCTGGCCATCTGCAGGTAAGGAATAGACTATATTACACAACATATTACAACTTAAATAGTTTACTAGGATTTATTAGGATAATATAAAATAATTACCGCAAATTTGGTTGAAAACCTAAGAAAACTCCAATTATATTTGTTTTTTCCCCTCCAACTTTGACAGTTCTGAACGGGCCAGTTTGGAGCGAAACAAAAATATATGAGACTATGACAAGGACGGACGAAAATAACGCTATCTCTGCCATACCTATGGAAAGTTACATAAGACCATCCCTTTCGATCGTGGTATTATTATTAGCACGCACCGTCTAGTTAAATGGTCTATGAAGGAACCCACTAGCTCTTCGCTCACCAGAGCTACGCGATTTCTGCAAAATAAGCTATATATGAGAACAACTTAGCTTAGTAAGTTTTTTATTCCAGATATTTCGGCATCCCCATAATTGAAGACGAAGAACGAGCCTGGTTCCCAGCCGAAGACCTTCGCGACTTCCACGGCATCGAGCCTCGCCCCGTCTCCGCTGCGGAGACCCTTCTGTTCTGCACCAGGCCTGATGGAAGCGAAGGGTGCTGCTGGCCTGGCTGCTGTGACACTGATGATGAGGAGTAGTTTTTCCCGATTTAGGCGGTATCTTGTAGAAATCCCCTTGGATTTTATAGCAAGGGTTGCTAGCATACTAGTCCGGTTCAACGAAAGAATTAAGTAAGTTTGCTTTTTAAAGAGTAGACATTTTCTTGTGAACAGTACGCCTAAGTAAAATGTTAATGTCGATGTTGTTGCTTTCGTCTCAGTTTTTTTGAGAGTAATAACTTTAAATACAACGCATTATAAGCCCAATTTAGAGGGAGCCTGATCCAGTCCCAATGGCATTCTATGAAATTCATAATGCCCGTTTAGGGTAATGACTTCAAAAGCAGGATTCCATTATTAAACTATATTTGGTGGTTACGGGAATGGAAGCTGAAGACTAAACTGCTTGTTAGTACTTAGTCCATGATATAAATTTGATGACACACAATTTACGTCGAATGATATTAGTATCGAGGATTAGATACGCCTTAGTGCATATTAAGACGACTTAATATATGAAAGTATATATTGTATTTACTCGTGTGTTTTTGGGATTGCAGAGCAATATGTTTGGACTGAATTTGACGCCAGCCAATAATGGTAATTTAATGAAGTGAGGTGAATGAGTAACGTATTGTGAAAGAAAGTAGGATAACCAAGACAATAATAAGTCTCTTTTTTAATAAAACTTTGTAACAAACGCCACATACATTTTGGCCTATTCTAACTAACAAAAAGACAGATTTCGGTCTGATTACATTTTATATTTTTTGAAGTTGACATTATTAAATGACTATTAAAAGAAAATTTAATGTCCATGTATGTTGTATGACATCAGGTAATTGTTGGTGTTTTTCTATCGCTTAATTTATTTGAAGAACCTATCAGATGTAATGCAATAAATACTATTCTACATCTACATAAATACATATTACATATCTAAATTGAATGCCGAGAAAACGGAAAATATCAGACGTATTGTCACATATCCCTTATATAATAATAATCTTTTTCTAGTACATATTGTGGCAGTAGAAATATAAGTTTATAATTTATAAAAATCTCTAAAATGCCACGCATTTTGTTATAATTTTTATACTGTTAATAATCATTCCATTTATATTTGAACTATTTTGTTCATAGCTCGCACATAAACGTGCACAACAGTTTATAGTTATACTTATATTACTTGAATATCGTAGTTGTATAATTTTACAATGTTGTTTATATTTTTAAGATACTTATAAACTGTTATAGTTGACAATAAATATATACAAACCGATCTTGACAATAAAGGCAGCTATTTACTGTACTTTTAGATAATAAATAGTTTATAAATTATTTACTTAGCCATTTTCTAGTGGAATAAATATCGAGAATAAATGTTTTAAGGAGACAATAAAATACCCTCTTGGTCACCAAAAATTTGATAATATTGTTATATTAAGTGCTATATAATCTGTCTTATGTGATGTGTTATTAGCCCTATACCTTTATGAAATGTTACCCGCTCTAGTTGTGAATGGCAATCAAATATTGTATATTAGTGTACGAATTCAAGACAATATCAAAATGTAGGTCAAATGACTGCGACTAGTATAGGTTAAGATTTGATGTGATAATGTTGTTATCTTTTTAAATAATATTACGATGGTTATACAAACTCAGAGCCTCATTTTCAAGTTTTCTGTAATAAAAACAGAGATAATGAGGTTACTGAGTTTGTTGCCACGGTTTAAAACCATTCTCATGCTGAATCGTCCTTTCACATATTTTATAAATAATAATTAAAATTATATAACGCATAGCTCTGTAATTGCTAAACTTATGTATATTTAGTATGTAACATTGCAGTTATTATTGGAGACATGTTGATCGACAAATTGAACTGATGATGAGTCATTCATTCACTTTGTCGACCATTCAGTTTACACAAATGGCTTTTATAGTGATAAACGAAACTGTCTACTCCCAGAGAATGTAGAGAAACTAATGATCATATACTCTTATCACCAAAGACCGGAATTCTTCATAGCAAAAATCAAACTGTCAGAGGGATTGACCATGATGTTTTATCGACTTATCGATAAATAACTATCACGTAACGAAACAAAGTTAAAGTAATGAAATCGGCTTCTGGGTAAAAAATCTGGATATTCTATTGTAAATAAATGTCACATTTAAAGTAATATATTGTGGAAAAATCTTCTTTGTAGCTAAAAGAAGAATTTTTATTTATCCATTTGTTAATTGTTTTTCATTTAGGATTACCATTTAGTAACCATTTTAGTAACACGGCACGGGAATCACTTATATTATGAAAACTCGAGTGACATAAATGACATATGTGACGCTGCTATGATTTATTTTAATATGGAGGTGCAAGTTGCTTATCTAAGAGGTCAAATGTTACAAAATAATATTTTAAGTTGGTAATGGGTAATGCGATGTTACCCCGTAACATCGACAAGTCGATAAAACAGCTTGGTCAATCCCTCTGACAGTTTTTTTTTGCTATGAAGAATTCCGGTCCATGCTTATCACTATCAGAAATCAAATAAAAATCATGTGATGCTTCATCTACTGACGTGGATTTCGAACAACTTTGGTCCGGTTCTATGTAATTTATACCTTACGTATTTTTTTTATTAATATTTTGTTTCTTTATTGGATAGTTTTATTCTTCCATTACACAACTGTCGATGTCGATACAAAAATGTATCCAGCACTAGTAAGTTTGCGACAGTCTTTTGTTTTGCCATGAAATTTCCGGGCTCTGCATACTCAGCCATCTCATTCAAATATGTAAGTACCTATAGCTAAATTAAATACCTATTATATCTAAATAATAATAAACGTTAAACACTAATAAATAGCTTAAAGTTGTTAAAATCTTTAGTAGTGTTGTAATATATTATAAGATGACGGCAAATAATAGAATAGATACCGTTGTATACTGGATATAATATACTTAAGTATGTTATAAGTATTGCTACCCTTTCGTATTTAGCTTATAGTTTTTTATCACAGCAACACAGTTTTCAGGCTAGATTCAAATTAAATATATTATTTATAGTGCTAAGTCATACACTGTATACTGTACTGGGTGTTATTACAACTTTAACACACTTGGCACTTAAAGAAAAATTCCAAATTAAAAATGTCTCCCAAACAGGGATCGAATACCGGTATTATTTTCATACAAATTAACCGGAACTCAATTACGGTTGTTATTGCATATTTTCCATGTTATCAGTACTATAATATCTCTTTACTTAAATACCATCTAAGAAAATGAATAAACAATTTGGAAACAACAGCAGTATTTCGCTTTGAGCAATACCGGTGAAGATCCCTGCTCCCAAATCGGTACCAATGGGCATTGCGTTGCGACTGCGCCTGTCCGTTGTTATGCTCAGCGCTCAGCGATAAAACTTTGCTATACAACGAGGCAATGCGGCCAGCTTTCAGGCCACCCTGCCCATTCGCAGCGATTAAGCAGACATTTTTTATTTGTAATTTTACTTCTAGTGTATTCTTTTCTTAGTATGTTTTTTTTCATATCGGCTACTCGATGCTGATTTATTACAAGACATGAATTTGTCAAAATCATAATTTAATGTCGATAGTGACACAGTATGTAATTTTAACCTAAGGATTTAGTTGTAAGTTACACAGTAAAAAAGATGAGATTAGAAAATAGACAATTTTATTCAGAACTATAGCATTGCTTACTATATTTTCTTCTATTTATTATATACAATAAACAATATGGCTGAACAGCATTCGTTTATGGAAGAAAATATAAGGGCCCTGGCACACTTGCGGCGGCCACCCGACGTTTTCCTGGCGATTCCATAATCGGCACGCGTGTGAACGCGGCATCTCCGCAGCGTGCAATTTTATATGGGAACGCAGAGAAAACGCACTTACGCTAGTGTGCCCACGCTCTAACCGCTTTAACCTCTAGCCGCCCGGATACCTATAAAAAGGTCTCCCATTGAATGCCATTTTGAATTTTAATTATGACAAACCATAGTTGCATTTGGCCTGGCAAGATTTGATGTCTGGGCGGCTAGAGGTTATAATGATTGAAATATTTACTGTTTCCGTTGCATCTTCAATGTTCTTCGATATTATTTAAGTGTGTCGTACAATTCATGTCAATTACTACATTAAAATTAATAATCACTGCTTTTTTTTAACTGAACTTGTATGTACATGCGAACGTGCGCACAGCTATGGAGTAGTACACACAGCAACACTCTTAGATGTACATTGGTGGACCTTATGCCTCATATAATAAGGTCCACCAATGTACAGCTAAAGTACTATTTCCACCAAACAGCCGGCAACGGATCGGATCGGAAAGAAAACAACGGAGGCGGCGACATCCGAACGTCACCGGCCGTATGTCGCCGCATACGATCGGGCGGTTACAGCCGGTCGCGGCCGGCAGGATGTCGACGTCGACGTTCGGCACCGTTGTTTGCGAACGTATCGTGGGAACAACCAATATGACTGAAGAAAAGGCTCGGCCGATCCGGCCATGATTGTCGTCGTTTAACGGTAAACGTCGACAAGCAAACGCAGCCGGTCACGTGTCACAGCGTAGGTACTTTCGGTTACGTTCACATGTCGCCAGCGACGGCCGTCGCCGGGCTGTTGTGCGCAGCATGGTAATGTAGACTTTAGAGTAGTGAGTATATGATTCAGTATCGTTTAAACAGCATAAAATTCGTTTCGATCCGATCCGATCCGATGCCGGCTGTTTGGTGGAAATTGTACTTTAGAGTGTTGCTGTGTGTACCTATAATTTGCACGCTTGCCTTACTGGGATGCCACGGCGACATCGCCAGTACTGTAGTAGTAGCCAACCGATAACTTAAACGCACAACGATTGTTGTATGACGAATATATCGTAGTAGTTAAATTATTTAGCTGCTTCAGTATTTTGCGGTAACAGATAATCATGTAAAACATATGTACATAGGGGTACAACCGGTTTTGAAGCCTTTTAACCGGTTTTCCCATACAATGTCAAAACCGCTTGTAACCCCTAAATACACCTATAATATATTGGTTGTGGATTTATGACATAATTACGGATTCCATGTAGTAAGTAGAATAGAGTATAATTTTGCCAAACGATGATTTAATTTTGACGAAGTGAATAAAATGCTAAATGTAATTTTGCTAAAGATTCCCTCGGAAAATTAAACTAATACAATAAGTTTGTTGGGAAGTAAAATTTGGTGAAAAATTATTTACCCATAAAGTGGTACACCGCTGACAATACCTGTATACTTTTTTCGGTTTTGACGACCGGTCTACCCTGCCTTTTGAACCGATAGTCCTGTGTTTGAAAGCAACAAAAAGGGACATTTATTTGTGCTTTCTTTTGTTCCTGAGTCATGTGTGCTATCTATGTATTTAAATGTTTCGATATAATATATATCGTTGGCTGAGCCACAACACAAGTCATCTCGTGGGGCTCAGTCAATATGTGTAATTATTAATTTATTACAATGGTATTTATTTAGGCAAGGAGGATGTATTACTTACTCGTATCGTATTAGAAAAACTGAATTAAGTGCATACGATATTTTTAAACAAGAGTAGATACAGTCAGCATCAGAAAAAGTATGTACCTAACAACGCACCCATAGTATTTATTTGCCATCTTGTGTATTTGTTTGTTGTTGTTTCAAAGTTTCTATCACATTTCAAATGATAAACACGCAGAAATCTGTCTCTATTTGTGAAGCAATAAAAAAATGGTAAATGATTGATGTTTACTGTACTTACTCGAAATTTGTGGGTACCTACATGGAATCCGGAATCATTTCATAGATCTATATGGTCTAAAATGTTATTTTCTAATTTAGTTAAAAAAAATTCTGATTGTGTACCTATTTACTTAAACAGGCTACCGCGAACACCTCAGTTCATAAATTTCGAGCTTCTCTTTTACTCCAATTAAGGCCTCATGAGAGTGACAGAGAAAACCGTTAGAAATTTACGAATCTGGATTTTCGTGGTAGAGCCATCGGCTTACTTGTGCCGTATAAACCTATGGTCTACTCTCATAGAATGGTTATTATTTATTTAGTATTTACTAAGTAGTGTTAAATATATATACACTAATATTGTAAAGGCGAAAGTTTGTGAGTGTGTATGTTTGTTACTTCTTCACGTCTAAACGGCTGGAGCGATTTTAATAAAATTTGGAATGGAGTTAGCTGACACCCTGGATTAACACAGGCTACGTTTTTTAATATAAACGTTTAATAATACAGGTAAGTTAATCCTTTGAACGCCTGGGACACCTAAAGTTGTCATGTGCTCCGAAAAGTTATGGCGGAAGCTGTCAAACCAATTTTCTGCTCACATATAAGGGCCGGTACGGCGAACATCGTTCCAGCGGCGCTTCCGCGAAAAACGATATTCGTAAATTTCGGCCGATTGTCTCTGTCACTCTCATGATGCCTTAATTGAAGTAAAAGAGAAAGATGCTCGAAATACACGAATATTCGCGGTACCGGGCCAGTCGTTGGCGTACTACCCTTACCATGACTTGTGATTTTGAAGTTTTCGATAGCGAGTATAGAGTTTACTATCTGTGCATCTCGTTCGCACAATAACGGTACAAGCAAGGTACACAGATAGTAAACTCGATACTCGTTATCGAAAACTTCAATGACACATCACAACTCATGGTAAAGGTACTGCGGTGCTGATATATGAGTCGTCGGTCTCGAAAAGGTTAATCTCTGTATGACACATGTTTGGATGCATGTACATTTTAAACTATTCATTATTTTACTAACTATATTCCATAGAGCCGTGCGAGTGGTTTAGTATTATAGTCCACTATAAGCGTATAAGATGCAATTGGATAATTAATCATATCTGTAGTACTTTAAAGTCGATATTTGTATATCATTTTGTTTGGATCGACTCGTTGTTTCCGTGTATAATATCTATTATATTAAAGTGTTGATGGTAAATGGTATTTATTTCCCTTATCCCTTGAGCTCTATTTGTGCTATTTTAGAGAGGGGTGATTATTGAGAGTCAAGCACGAAAATAATTGCAGTGAAAAGTGTCTCGCTTTCATTTTTCATATCACTAACCGTAATCCACTGCTGGACATAGGCCCCGGGGGTCACTGAACCCGGCCTTCGGCTCTCAGCATCCAGTCGTCGTCGTTTCATCTAGCCGGGGGCGTCCCATACTATACTTTACTTTCATTATTTTTGCACGAAATATGACGAAATGTATAATTTCGATACCCATACCAATCAAGGATCATATGATATATTATAATTAATTTTGATAGTTTTACTTAAATGTTAAGGCTATGTTCAGCTAAAGTGGGACTGGGCAGGGCACGTCTACCGAATGCACCCAGAGCGCTGGACGAAACTAGCAACTGACTGGGTCCCACAGGACGGGGTAGAGGAAGACCAAAACGAAGATGGCGGGACGACCTTGACGCATTTTTTAATGAGTGGTGAGAGAGTGCATTGGATAGGACCAAATGAAGAGAAAGAGGGGAGGCCTTTGCCCAGCAGTGGGATACTCTTATAGGCTAATAATATAATATAAATTCTCGAGGGTAGATGTGGAAACCTAAGTGGCGAGTTGGCTATATGTTTAAAGTCCAGTGACACCTCTCTACCCTTAGCCCTATGCACCGGTGTTGCCCTTGAGCCATCTTTGATGTCGCTTTTTGTGGGGGCCCATCTCGCATAGGGCGAGTCACCGTCTGCCGGAAATAAAATTGAATACCATTTTATTAGGCAGACGTCCGGTTTTTTATCCAATAGCCCAGTAGCTAGTCCATCCTTTCCACCCAATAGCCTAGTACATTCTAGATTCCATTATAACTCAATAGTCCTTACACCATGGCGGGTGCTGTCTCTGTGCGCGTCCCATGATACGGACAGGGGCAACATCCGCTTAGTGTACCCCTTACATTTCATAAAATTGTCGAAAGGGCCTCTGCGCGTTGGCTCGATCTGGCTCCGCGTATGCCTCCCAAATGTCCGGAACACTATTCCGTGTACGGAAGAGACATATAATATATATAATATAATATACTATGTTCAGGTGAACGCGTTGTTGTGTAGTCCCCACTGATTCGTTACAATCTTAATCTTTGACACAGGTCTGAATAGTCAGTCACAGGTGAAGCCGAATTTATATTACGAGCACAGGCTGTTCCTGAGTCATGGGTGTTTTCTGTGTAAGTATATTATGTATACCGTCATCGTCGATAGAGTAACACAAGCCTTCTTGAGCTTACCGTGGGGCTCAATTTGTGTAAGGATGTCCTGTAATATTTATGTACCTACGTTATGTATTATTATTAACCTTTTGAACGCCAAGCACCACTAAAGTGGTCGCGAGATGTGCCTCCCACGCCACTGACCACTAAAGTGGCTATGGCGGACGCTGTCAAAGCAACTGTCCTGCTGACAGATAAGGTTTATATTTGTTCTTCACAAGTAATACCATGGCGTATACGTCACATTTTGACGCGAGAGGAAAAGCGTTCAAAAGGTTAAAACCGCGCTGTCATCTGAACTTCTAATTAAGTAGGTACAGTCAGCAGCAGAAGTAGCTAAGCATTTGAGGTGTTCAAAATGAAGTCAACACGTCTCTATTGTCAAGAGAATAAGAACGCGTGTAGGTCATTTTGAACACTTTAAACGCTTAGCAACTTTTGCTGTTGACTGTATGTACTAGGTCTGTTCTAATAGGTATTTTTACTTACACAGCCTTAAGCCCGTTTCACATCAAGCGCGTTGAAAATTGATGTGAAACGGGCTTTAGACTTTAAATCAATACCTAAAAATATCATTGTATCACTGTAGCAATATAATAGGTACCAGGGAAAAAGAAAATCAAAATTTAAATTGGCAGTTTTATTTCTTTCTTCACATAAATAAACACGAAAAAAGTGAATAGTTATTGTTTTTTTTAAACAATGGTTATTGTTCAGAAAAAAAAGTGTCTTTGAAATCATTTAACGTTATTGTTTTAGTCCCCTTTATATAAGGGCGTTTCCAAATAAAAACATGTTTGTACCTTTTGGTAGGTACCTACTTAGATAAATAAACTTTTAACAAAAAATAAACCCGACTTCAAATAGGTACTAAAAAGCAACAAATAATTGTTTTCTTTATCACTTGATAAGTACTTTTGGACTATTTAGAACAAATCAATTTCTTAGGACAAATATATACAATTATTTTTGGTTTTGGAGTCGGTGCCAGCCACTTTTTTCGTTTCCGAAGCCTTCGGCAGTCGTGAATAAATTGATATCAGAAGCGCTACCGCGAAAAACGAAATTCGTAAATTTCGGGCATCTTTCTATTTTACCCCTATTAAGACCTCATGAGAGTGACACAGACAATGAGAGTGACAGAGAACATACCTATTTGCCATCTTGTGTATTTGTCTGTTGTTGTTTCAAAGTTTCTATCACATTTCAATCGATAAACACGCAGAAATCTGTCTCTATTTGTGAAGCAATTAAAAAACTGTACTTAGATGATTGATGTTGATTGTACTTAGGTACTCGAAATTTGTAGGTTACGTGGAATCCGGAATCATTTCATAGATCTATATGGTCTAAAATGTTATTTTCTAATTTAGTTAAATATTTTCTGATTGTGTACCTATTTACTTAAACAGGCTACCGCGAACACCTCAGTTCATAAATTTCGAGCTTCTCTTTTACTCCAATGAAGGCCTCATGAGAGTGACAGAGAAAACCGTTGGAAATTAACGAATCTGGATTTCCGCGGTAGAGCCATCGGGTTACTTATGCCGTATAAAACTATGGTCTACGCTCATAGAATGGTTATTATTTATTTAGTATTTATTAAGTAGTGTTAAATACATATACACTAATATTGTGTGATAACACTAGATAACACTAATGAGTGTGTGTGCGTGTGTCAAGGAAGAAACTGTATTTGATAAGCTGCTCGAAAAATAATGAATTTCACCCGTAAAACTAACTATATTCCATAGAGCCGTGCGAGTGGTTTAGTATTATAGTCCACTATAAGCGTATAGGATGCAATTGGATAATTAATCATATCTGTAGTACTTTAAAGTCGATATTTGTATATCATTTTGTTTGGATCGACTCGTTGTTTCCGTGTATAATATCTATTATATTAAAGTGTTGATGGTAAATGGTTTTTCTTTTATCCCTTGGTAGCTTTAGGAGGAATAATGATCGGAGAACGCATTCGCGAGCAGTAAGGGGCAAAGATATTCTGGCTTATGTAGCCCAAAATGTAATAATTCACTATATAATTTTGCTTTACATGGCATTCTTTATAACAAAAATATTAGCTTATTCTGTATTCATTACCGCAACTTTGGTCGAAAACCCAAGAAAACTCCAATTGTATTTGTCCAGTTTGGAAGGGAACAAGAATATGTGAGACTATGACAAGGACGGACGAGAATAGCGTCGTTTCTGCCATACCTATGGAAAGCTACATAAGACCATCCCTATCGTGGTATTATTATTAGCACGCTCCGTCTAGTTAAATGGTATGTCTATGCTTGAGCTATATTTGTGCTATTGTAGAGGGGGGCGATTATTGAGAGTCAAGCACGAAAATAATTGCAGTGAAAAGTGTCTCGCGTTTATTTTTCACATCATTAACCGCAGTCCACTGCTGGACATAGGCCCGAGGGGGACACTGAACCCGGACTTGGGCGATCTTTTGCTATGGGGTCAAGTTTGTAAAATTACTTAAATAAAAATTGAGCTGTTCCATAGAAAAGGTAAAGTATAAATTGACGAAAATATAGTTTTTTTAGGCCCTTTACACACTGCGCCTTTTAGCAGCGATGCAGTCGCGATGCTGTCGCGATGCAGCATCGATGCAGTCGCAAATGGTCCACCTTGCGCGTTGTTCTGTACTTAGTCCCCACTGAATCTTTGACACAGGTCTGAACAGTCACAGTCATAGGTAAAGCCGAATTTATTTGTATTTCAACTTTCGTGAGACATAATATAATATTTAACGATTAACACGGTTCTACTCACGTTTATTTAGTCACTGGCGCGACAAGTTTCGGAGAACATAGGCTTCCATTTTCAAGCACTAAGAGGGCTGAGTGTTCGTTCGGTTCGCCGATCGCGTCGCCGGCCCGTCGCGCACGTCGCTCACTCTTAGTGCTTGAAAATGGAGGCCTATGTTCTCCGAAACATGTCCCGCGAGTGACTAAATAAACGTGAGTAGAACCGTGTTAATCATTAATGAAGCCGAATTTATATTATGAGCACAGGTTGTTCTCGAGTCATGGGTGTTTTCTCTGTAAGTATTTGGATATATTATGTATACCGTCATCGTCTATGGAGTAACACAAGCCTTCTTGAGGATGTCCTTTAATATTTATGTACCTACGTTATGTATTATTATTAACCTTTTGAACGCCAAGCACCACTAAAGTGGTCGCGTGATGTGCCTCCCACGCCACCGACCACTAAAGTGGCTACGGCGGACGCTGTCAAAGCAATTGTCCTGCTGACAGATAAGGTTTATATTTGTTCTTCACAAGTCATACCACGGCGTACACGTCACATTTTGACGCGAGAGGAAAATCGTTCAAAATGTTAAACCGCACTGTCATCTAAACTTCGCCTAAGAATTAGTTATGTACTAGGTCTGTCCTAATAGGTATTTTTACTTATACAGCCTTAAAGCCCGTTCACACAGAGTCTCCCTATTTACGCTGCCCGTTTTAACGGATTCAACAAAAAATTATGTTTTGTTCACACATAAGCACCGTATAGCGTTCAACGTATCCGTCATTAACTGAGAAACCGTTCACATAGTCTCCGTAAATGTATAAATTCGCAGTAAAACGTACGGAACTACGGATATATGACCGATACGTATTCCGTTCATCAGTATTCGATAACAAAACGGAATGTCATAATTTAGCGGACCAACATTTTTTACTGTATATTGAATTCTGTGTCATATGTGAAGTCGCTCATACAACTCCATACGTCATCAATGAAAAAAAACGGATACGATAAAACGGAACAGTAAAACGGAAACCCTGTGTGAACGGGCTGTTAGACTTTAAATTAATACCTAAAAATATCATTGTATCACTGTAGCAATATAATAGGTACCAGGGAAAAAGAAAATCAAAATTTAAATTGGCAGTTTTATTTCTTTCTTCACATAAATAAACACGAACAAAGTGAATAGTTATTGTTTTTTTTTTAAACAATGGTTATTGTTCAGAAAAAAAAAATGTCTTTGAAATCATTTAACGTTATTGTTTTAGTCCCCTTTATATAAGGGCGTTACCAAATAAAAACTTGTTTGTACCTTTTGGTAGGTACAGTCAGCGCCATATAGTTGGTAGCATCCAAAGTACTCAAAAAGTTCGGTACACCATAGAATTAGTATGGTGTACCAAACTATTTGAGTACTTTGAATGCTACGAACTATATGACGCTGACTGTACCTACTTAGAAAACAAAATGACCTTGGTATTTTAGTGCGATCGGTACCAAATGAGAAAAAATACAGTAGCCAAGCCCCTTGTCATTACTATTTAAAAATAGATAGCAAATCTGCAATTTATTCACAAGAGAGCAAAGTAATTTCATATAATAGTTGGATGGACTATTATACGAAGATTTTGAATGATTAATATTATGATAATGATTCTTACTAATAATTTGCAAGACTATAAAAAAATACTAATATTTTTTTTCTCGCAACGGAGGTAAAAAAATGTTGTGTCAGGACAGGTTCCTCTCTCTTGCCTTGAACCCTTCCCAACGCTCAAGATCCCGCTTTTTGAACCACTCGCCATGCTATTTTGCAATTTTCCGATGGCTCAGGTCTCAATATTAGGACGAGGGTACTAACTTTGCTCCCTTGTACCAATAATTATTTACTAGCGACAACAATATGCTTTGCTATTCAGTTATTAAAATAAATGAAAAATTTGAAATGTTTGAAAATTATTTTCTTCTCTGAATACGTGTACGGACAAAATTATTTAGTTATCTAATGTCTATCTACTCAATTATAATTAGTCTTAATGCTAAATAGGAGTGGTTATATTGCCACAACATGAATATAAAGTCGGGGATGCATTATAGATAACTAAAAATATATTCTAACTGCAAACTTGACAGATGAAGTTTTCGCCAGAGTGTGGGCCTCATACAAGCCAAGATCTTGATACTCGCGTATGCTTCACCTTTTGGGCGCCATGTCAAACGCATAAAGGCTTGGGCACATAGGCGCGTTTTGTGAGCGTGGCGCGACGCAGCCGTCCGAATGTGTGTTTTATTTTGTTACATTAGCCACACCGGTGTCACGCAGCGCTACCGCCACGCTCACAAAACGCGCCTAAGTGCCCAAGCCTTAACGCTCGAAATGAAATGTCGAAACTGAAGTTGAACTTTGTGCGTGTGCAAGTAGGTCTAATTTGCTCTGTGGTCGAGGACATATATATACGTCTTTGGCGTTGAACGTGCGGTGCCAATATATACGTCTTTGGCGTGTAAGAGGTTAATTTAGTCGATTTCTCTATTTATCTTTATATCGTACATGCTATCAAATATATCTGAGCAGCCAAGGTAATCAATTTGAGTGACAGTGCGGGTGCCGTCGCATTTCGATCGAGATCAGAGTTTTCCTGATGGAAAATAATGCACTACATCTGTAACGCCTTCTCTGTCGTACCTATTGAATTTTTAATAAGACCATCGTATCCTTGCTATTATTATCATGTCTATTAACTACTGTTCCATCTTATTAACGCCTATGATACAAGCCGAAACCAGCCGGCTTAAAATTTCAAACAGTTCAATAGGTTTCCATATGGGTCCATGAAGAAATGGCACAGCCATATTGGCTTCGTCTAAAACGATTACACGCCATGACGCCATTTCAAATATGTGAATCCGTAAAAAAAATCTATCGTTTTTAAGCTAACATGATCGTTAACATTAGAACTCTTACAACGGGATAGTTAGTTAGGTATGTTAATTTTAAAGAGTTTCAGATATTTCGGCACTGTTGCAAGCGCCATCCTCGTGGAATAACTATTATTCCGTGAGCATTTTGGGCACATAAGCGCGTTTTGTGAACGTCGCGCGACGCTGCCGTTCGAATGTGTGCTTTATTACATTACATTAGCCACGCCGGTGTCACGCTGCGTTACCGCCACGCTCACAAAACGCGCCTATGTGCCCAAGCCTTTAAGCTGACTTAGGTTCTATAAACCGTCCGGCTTATTAGAGCGATCGGACTGTGTGGGAAGGTAGCCTGGGGAAAATCCAGGACCCTTCCGCACCAGACTTGATTGTAACTCCAACAGTGAAATATCAAAAACTCATTCAAATTAACATACCTACATATTAATTGGTAACCATCCCGTTTTAAGTACCTAATAGTTGTAAATTCTATCATTACGTAGAGCGCCATCTTCGTCTGTCAAGTTTGCAGCCATATTTTCGGACTAACTGTTACTCTAATTTAGTTACCACTAGTTACCATCGGTAACTACTGAGAATTTCCCACCTTTTACTAGTGGTAAATGCCAGCAGTTACTACAAAAATGAACCAAACCGATTTGGTGGAGCACCAACTCTATAGTTTGATTAGTTACCAGAACTTGGGCTCTTTTATTCCAAATAAAGCGTGACTAGAGTAAAAAATATACCCTCACCCCGAGCGGTGTCCTGACTCGGCTTGAGGATGGGTTACAGAACTACCAGAGTTTACCCGAAACATGTCGCCTAGTGCGATATAAGTACACGTGAGTTGTATTTGTAACTAAGCGAATGAAAAGCCATATAGGCTTCGTCTTGCTTATGACAAAACAGATCCGCCGCCATTTAGTTTAATTACCAAAGGTGGGCAAAAAATCCAGTAGTTACCACTGGTAACTTAGTGGTAACAAATGGGAATAACCTATCTATAACTATGAGTCTATGATATGGTCAGGCTAAATTAGCTCTATTTTATTTTGTATTCAACACAGCCTTGTGGTTATTTCAAATGTACAGTCAACCTCAAGAGCCTAGCTCATCATCATATCAGCCGAAAGAAGTCCACTGCTGGACATAGGGCTCCCTCAAAGCGCCCCACAATCACTGCTGCCCCCTGGTTTGTGCCAGCTACATCCAGTGCATTTCTCCACCAAATCCTTCAATGCACTTAGGAGGCATATGGTAGAGAAATTCGCAACCTTTCGGAAAGCCTCTGTAGCTCAGTTGTAGGGCGATGGGCATGTATCCCAGAGTCGCGAGTTCGACTCTCGCCCAGGGCAGTTTTTAATTTTTCTTTTATTTTTAGGAATTATCGTTTCTGCTTAAATATATAATTTACGTTTTTGTTATTAAAGCATTTTTCTTGAGGTTTACCATACATATATAAACATTCCTATCTAATACTAACTTTGTGTTTCAGTGGAAGAAAAACTTAGCGTAGTATGTCTTATGTATGATAGCAAAAAAATAGATGCACACAACTATACTAAAAGGCATTATTGCTCCGAATGTTGCATTTCATATTTTTTTATACGCCCATGGCAAACAAGCATACACACCTGATAAGCAGTCACTGCATTTATTACGCGTACCATACTATTGCTTTTTACTTTTTTTTGACGTTTATGTACAGTCAGCAGCAGAAGTTGCTACGCTGACGAGGTGTTCAGAAAACCTGAGCATGTCAAGATTATTCAAAACAGCTGGCCTGAATTGGCAATTACTGGTACTTGTGTTACAATCGTTGGGTAGATAATAGTGATAATTTCTAGTTAAGTAGGTTTAGCCCTGATCCTCGCTGGCCTCAGCTTCCGCCTTCCTCATTTTCTTAGCCTTAATATCAGCCATGGTCTGCTCTATGGAGCGCTGATCTTTTTTATTCTCACTTGGAACTTGCCCGTAACTTTTATTCATATTTGTCTTTTGAGCAGCTCCTAAGGCTGCATCTTCACCGATTAAATGAGCGTACTTCTGTTTGTAAAATGTACCACTTAGCTCTTCTTTCCCACGTTTGCGTTTTCTATTTTTCTCCTCTTCAGACTCTAAAGCCGCCAATTTCTGTCTTGCAATGCGTTCTTTAGCCATTTCAGCGGCTTTGTCTTCGTCCCAAATACCACCAGCTCTACGGACTGTTAACTCATCTTCAGATGGGGGTCGTTCTTTGGTGTACACAACTGAGTATCGGTCAATACCGTCTTGGCCAAATGAAAATACTTGGAGGCCAGCAATTTCAGCTACGTCTCTAATAATAGCTCTGTAGGTTTGATCCATGGGTTCAAATGCTAAATGTTGCTTAGACTCTTTGACAAAATCACTTATTTTATCCTCAACTCTCTTTCTAAATCTGTTTAACATATTTCGTTCCTCTTTTTGTTTGCGCTCAAGAGCCTCTTTTTGCTTTTTGGCAGCATTCTTTTGTGCTTCAGATGCTGAAGGTGGTTTTTGCATGGAGTTCAAAATTGAACCAAGTAGATCCATGTTTATATTTGGTTTTCCGCGCAGAATGAGGTGTATGCTAGGATTTCTGGTATACGTCTAACCCAGTCACTAGAAATTTTGAAGTTCTCGACTAGGGAATCTGATTTCAAGCCTTTGAATGTCAGTACGGTAATGGAGGTTTCTATCTGAGCGCAGACTTCACTTCCAAAAGTCAGTGCATCGTCAGCAAACTCGAGAAGTTGCTGCAGTGGAGGTTGCAAAGGAGATCCCTTGATGAGAATACTCTGCTCAGTACAATCTAAATCTTCACAACTCTGGCGGAAGACTTTGTGTTTGTTACAGAGTTTATCAAACAAATCTTCTATGGTGCACCTAAAAACAGAATAAATGACTCTGTTAAGAATTGCCCATTTATTCATAAACAACTAAATACCTAGAAGAACAGTTGATTATAATAAACATAAATCTAAAAAAGGTGCTTGCACCATTGTACCCAAGATGCTGGCAGTATTTCCTCGCTGAATCGTGAGGCTGATACACTGAGCGAGATAGCTGCCAGCTCTTTGGTCTCTAGTGGTATCTCTGAGTCTCTTTGAAAGGTCCTTAAAGAGAGAGAAAGGCCTTAGCTAGCTAGCTAGAAATGGGATAGCATTGTTTATACAATTATAGTTTAGAAGTTTCATTGTATAGGATAAGATAATAAGTATCATTTATTTTATTATATTCATAACCTCCAAAAGTGTACTTTATCATTTGCATGCTCATTAAGTCTACAAAATGCATTGTACTTACAAGTTTTGTTTAAGTTCATGTATTTCTTCGGATATAAGGTTATGAAGGGCCGCGCATAGCCTGCCTTGCAAACCGTCGAATCCCTCTAATGGCGTCCGGGTCAGCTCCGCACTTAAAAACACCATATAAAATTAGATCCCCTATCACAGATAGAAATTAATAAGTCAATTTACATAAAATCAACTCACTCTCTAATGTTTTTGCAACGATATATTAGCTTATTTATAGTAATTGCGCACTTTTGGCAATCTTTCAAACACGTTTTAGAAACGTTATGAAATTCTTCGAAGAACGAAAAGAAGTCAATAATTTGCTTTTGTACAGTCGATTCCATGGTACGAATAAAACATTTTTAATTATTTTCCACTAATTTGAATGTTTTATATCAAATAATTGTATTAAGAAACAATTATTGAAACACAAAACAAAATAATATACACTATGTACACACTAACACAGTGACTGTTACCCCAGTTTACGAAGTCAGACATGTTTAAACTAAGACTTATACTAAAATAATTAATTGATAAAAATAATTGCAACAATATTTGTTCTGTTCAATACGACTACATAACATATCAATCAGTAACAAAGTATAAATTATAATAAAATCAGTTGAAATAAGCATATAGTATTAAACATTAAGGGAATATTTTCATTTCATCATAACCGACATTATATGCTTTATTTATTTTCAGTCTTACTCTAGGTCTTATACAACATTTTTATAAACATTATGTTCATTACACGTGTAGCATAGCTATTTTTGTAAACATGGATGTAATGTACTTCAACTTTTACACTAGTGCTGTGTTAAAAAACCGGTACTTATGACATATTAATTATCAACAGTAAAGCCACCTGCCACATTGTTGTCTGTCACATGCGTTCAGAAAGGAAATAAATTTCGTTTTTGTTCGGTAATAGTCGTTTTAGTTCGGTTGCAGGTCGATTGCGGTCCAATGGTACTGTCAAATTTTAACCAATAGCGACGCAGTCTCTACTCGACTCCCATTGGTTAGTCACTAGTCAAGTACATGACAACATTGACAACCAGTCTTAGCTTATTTTCGACGGGGAATGTACGTTCGCACGCGACAAAAATAATCTCGTTAAAAACAAGTAATTTAGAATACAATATTACTGTTTGATATCAAATTGGTTTATATGTGAAAAATGAGTGATAATAATGTGTTTTGATTGATTTCCTTATATAAGAAATTTTGTGCTAGTTATTAAGTGGAAATGAATGGCAAAATGCATAGTGAAACCGGCGCTTTCTCATCTGATGGCATGCGTGCCGAAATATTGAACCCTTTTGTGCATAAACTAGAACTAGATAACACATATGATAAAATAAAGGTAAGAAAATAAAAGATAATTTACCTAATAATTGGGTACAAGCATTTGATTGTAAATATTTTCAGGAGGTGCTTAACGCTAAAGCGCAGACTCGAAGTTTTGATTTATCGCATAAGAGAAACCAAATAGGTAAAAATATTTAGAACACCACCGTCGACCGCCTATATAACTTTATTAGCATTCATACTTAATGCTGAAGATGATAACAAGTATTCTCGATAGTACAATTTGCAATTAAAATTATATCAGCTGTAATCTGCGACACACATATCTTCATACTGTGACGATATGTAAAGCGTCACACTAAGAAGGCAGAAGCTATTGCCAAATAAGTATAACACACTGCCTCTGTCAGGAAAACCTTGAGTTCTATTTAAATGGCATACTAATTCAATTTGTTGTTGACGGCACTAACACTAGCCCAATAAATCTTTATACTCACTAGCCATTTACATTGCAGCTTTACAACTTGGTAGATTGTAGATTATAAAGAAAATGTTTACAATTACGCTTAAATATGTTACCTCTAGTTAATTTTAGAAACCTTTCATTTCTAGCATGGAAAAATACAATTCATATAATCGTTATAATTCATCTGACTCGAAAGCCACTATAAAGTACTCGCACAAACAGTTATATTACTCTAACGCGGAGAGAAAGTTGTTCCGTACGTACGATTCTTTCCATCTCCGCCAAACGTATTCACAACGCTATCGCCAATGTTAGGGAAGGTCGCTGATTCATCCAAAATTGAACACATGACACATGTAGCTGAATCCCAAGGAGCATAAGCCTGGATCAGTCCATCAGTGTAGATCACGTTTACATTATACGAGAAATGTAAGGTTTCAATGGTTTCCTCAGAAGGTGCGAGTTTATGCTCGGCTCGGCTGCGCGATCGATGTCATAGCTTTAAGCCGACATTATTTGCTTCGCTGCCTGGATTAAGAGGCAATATAGTAGGTATCTACCTACTTTTATAGCGAGTTGCATGATCCAAATTAACTACAAAAGACCTCTAAAGCCTTATTATACTTAACAAGGTATCAAAGTCTGTTACTTAATGAGAATAATGAGTGCTACAGTGCTACATGTGTGGCTTACAAAACTTTATTTACCTTTTTAATAATGTTGAAATAGTTTATTTTCTTTCTTATGTTGTTTAGGTAGGTAGATTGATCTCGTAAGACTATATTCTTTCAAATAAACTAAGTAGGCTAGGAATCTTGGCCACACACTAAAAGCAAACATAGAAACTCGTTTGTAAGATCAACTCTCTTAAGTACGCATGATATGTAAAATTAGGCACTTATTTGACGAAAACCTAGAAACGGTTGATGCGTCATGAATAGATACCGTTGTATCACGCAGTAAAAAAATAGTATTTATAAATTGTTTCATTTGATTAGAATGTAAATATAACACTGTTATAGGCACTCGGTAGGTTAATCGTAAGCTATATTTGGTGTTTGGTAACATAAATCAAACAACGATACGAAATTGCTTTAAATACACTTTTCTTCTATTTCCGTTAATATTGAGTTAGAGTTATTCCAATGTCAATGTCTTACTAAAGTGAAACCTAATAAAATTGGGACGTAATGAAAAAAAAAACATATCATTCTTTTTTTGTTTTTAGTTAATTAGGTACTTAATCTACTAATTGATTAGAGAAACGAACTCTACTTGAGTTAACGGTAATAAAAACACACGGTACATTAATCTGACAACCGTTACCTGTTCTAGAGTAATAATTATGTCACAATAACAGATATTCCCGTTTGTTGCAGACGGCGATATTCACAGTAATACTGCTGCCTTTCCGAGTGATCGTCATTTGTTACCTAATAGTGACCGCCTGGTTCCTCGCGTGCATCGGCCTTTACGGCTTGAGCGAGGAAGACCTGAGGCGGAAGCCCATGACAGGATGGAGAAGGTATATAACACGTAAATTGAACGCTATATAAGTTACATGACTATAACTGAGGAGTTATAGCTTTTTATAACATTAATTCTAAAGGAAGCAATACGTCGTAATGCTTAATTTGTTTCCTACCATGTTTACAGAATATGTATGTGATTCAAGAACAGTTTATGTTAAAGATAAAACCTCTTCTTTTTAATGCTTTGCGGAAGTATTAAAGTTTCAAAGAAAGATGTTTGAATGTATTACCTATAATTGTGTCTTCTTTTCACCAATCGCGGTCCTCCATTCCATTTGACAATGGTCTTTTTAAAATGACTTAAGCAAAAGTACTTGAGTTTGATGTCACGGTGTTGTTTCACTTGACGAATGCAATTTGGAAACGCCTCAAGGTGCGATTTAACAAAAAGTTCATCACCATGAAGGTTGTCTGCCAGGTTGCTTCATTGCAATTAGTTTTTACTATTTATTTATTAAACTCTACGTCATATTACAATTAAACGGGACAACCGTGTATATAACATTTAAAAAAATGAGATGAAGGTCATGGTTCAGGAGAAACTATAGCTAAAGTTGACATTGACATTTTCTACATTACTCTCTATTTTTTATTCATCAAATAATTGAACAATAACTCTACATGATTATACAATTAAAATGTATAATTATCGAAGTTATAATTTGATTGTCAGACGTTTAAAGGCGAAGCAAATTACTGATACGATGAACAGTTTATTTATGACGCTGTCAAAAAACGTATACTAAATGCGTGTGAACATAAGCCCTTCACTCAATCCCGTGAAATCGAATTTATAAATAAACTAATAGTTAGATAAAGATTAAGAGATGTTGATTGCCATAAAAACAAAAGTTTACTAAATATTGTCAATTTATTTTCTGAATTCGAGCATTCGAGAAGACCAGATATGCAAAATTCATACGTATAGCATGTATAGCGGTCAAAGAAAGTTATTTACCACTTTTTCTCTCGGTTGCGAAATAGTTAAGAATCTTTAAATACGTCACTTTTCCGCTTGCATTTGCCACAGTATAAAAAATGTAATACCTATTAAGATAACTTATAAGTTGAACAATATTCATGCTATTTTATATATAAAATTGATATTCGTGGTAGGTAACGGTGCCACACTTGTCGCTGCGAATCTGTGCAGATTTAGTTTAGATACTTTAAACTGATTGGAAGTGTGTCGTATTTCCTGGCCTAATGTTCTTTCTTACTATGAAATATAATTAGTTAGAGGAAAGCATTCTGTGAATTAAAATCATCACTGGATTGTGGTAATAAAATAAAAATGACTGTTAAAATAACTTAAAAAGATTTAGCTCAACAGTATCTAAAGTATTAAAATCAATTCAAATAATAAAACATGTTCGTAAACATGTCAGATAAATAATAGTATTTATATGTCAAGATCATAGGATCTTGACATATAAATTATTATCACACCCCGTTAGTTTTAAAATAACCGTAATATTCGGAAAAAACCGGTTTTGGAAATCTCTAGTTGCGAAAAATTATAATTACGGCATTGGCGGCAAATTCTAAAAATAACCTTAAAAATAGCTTTTCCGTTTGTTTATTGTTTATGGCATGTCATTGCGCTATTTGCGCTTTTGAAATTCCACTTATTAAAAAGCTATGTACCTATAATAACCAAAACAGATGCAATATAGATAAAATATTACATCCTGCGATATTCTAAAATGATAATTTTTATTGGGACTAAATTATTATTTTTTTCTTTCGATTTAAATATATTTTTATTGGGACTGCCAAATACATGGGGTACCTACAGTCAAGGTAAAACATATCGATACACCCATAATACCTACAATGTATAAATGTACTTTAATATTAAGATAATAAGGTGCATGTATCTATGTAATGGCGCTTTGGGCGTATTGACATATTTGACCTTAACTGTTGGTACCTACGTGTTGGGCTATTGAACTAATGTGGACCTTCATGTGTACGAAATTCTGTTACCTTAAACGGTAAAGTCAAAGATGAAGTATACAACTTAAAGGATCTTCTCTTCTGTTATATGTTATATAAGATTGTAATAGCCATACAATATATTGTTCCCACATTGCTGGCTAAAGTACCAGTGCCACCTAGTGTTCAAACATTAACAGGGCCGGTACCGCGAACATCGAAGTTCGTATATTTCCAGCATACTCTTTTACTCCAATTAAGGCGTCATGGGAGTGACAGTTTAATTACGGTTTTCGATTACGAGTATCGAGTTTACTATCTGTGCATCTCGCTTGTACTATTTTAGTGCGAACGATATGCACAGATAGTAATCTCGATACTCGTTATCGAAAACCTCAAAGTCACAACTCATGGTAAGGGTACAGAGACAATCGTCTGTTTTAATGAGAGGTAGGGCACAGCGATGACCATCACGCTTGAATCTGGGGCAGCCCAACTGGGGAAGTACCTCCTCCTTACAGAAGACCACAGCCATAATAGCACTGCTACCTTTCAGGTATGTAGTGTTGTGTTCTTGATGGTGAGTAAGGTTCCCAGAGCTCCAACCCCCCTTAAAGGCCGGCAACGCGCATGTGACTCCTCTGGTGTTGCGGGTGCCCATGGGGACGGTAATTGCTTATCATCAGGCAATCCGTCTGCTCGTTTGCCGCCTATGTCATAAAAAAAAAAATTAACGAATATCGTTTTTCGCGGTAGCGCCGTAGAATATGTTCGCAGGCAAACGCCCGCAAAGTAACTATAAACACCATACTTGCTCAAAGATGGTGCTTTATACACTACATTAGCCAGCAGCGAGAAACGCGGTTTTGCCGATAGGCATTGTCAATCTCTGCTTTTATCTTGCTGGCTAAACAGTAATAACTACCTACCTACCTACTCAGCTTAGGTGGTGCGGTCATGTGTCCAGGATGTCAAATCAAAGAGTAGCGAAGCGCGTCTTCTATTCTGAACTTGGGGAGGGAAAGCGTAAACAAGGCGGACATTTCCTCAGGTTCAAAGATGTGCTCAAACGGCATATGAAGAGATGTGACATCGAGCCGTCTTGCTGGGAGCAGCAAGCTGCTAAACGACCCGAGTGGCGGACGATGGTGCAAACCAAAGTTCGCGACTTTGAAATTCAGAGGCGCTCTGAGCTCGACGCCAAGCGCGATGAGTTAAAAGCCCGAACACCTGCGGCCTTTTTATATAATATTGTCAATGGTGAGCTCACGTGCCCGCAATGCTCCAGGATATTTTCAAAGAAAATTGGCTACATCAGCCACATGCGAGCTCACCAGCGACAACAGAGCCAATAAAAGTGGTCGCCGTGACCGAAATCGGTCGGACTAATCATCATCATCATCAATAACTACCTACATACAAACACCTAAAGGCCCCAGTACTCAATAGCGTATGCTGGCCGACTTCAAGCGATCCCCATTGTGTGCAGTCTCCATATCGGAGCTGTGGAGGTGTTCACAAATATCTGAACAACGCCTCTATTGTCAAGGCGATCAAATGCATGTTCAGATATTTGTGGCCACCTCCAGAGCTCCGATATATCTGATGGCGACTGTACAGGGGTTAATGGTATATACCTAGTGGTGGACAATTGTATTTTTTTTTCTTCCACGTCCATCGCAAAAGATTTGCCAGGCAGCAATGAGCCATGCGCCATTGTATGTTCACCAAGTGATCGTGGCGCACAGTTGTACATTCCAAAGCATGGCCCATCACAGGCCATGTGTACTCGGGCCTTAAAATGACATTAGATGACTATCTGTACACTAAGCTCCAAACAGTTATACTATTGACCTAAAAACGCTATCAACGACTTTAATTATGTGGCCCTAGTAACACGGTATAACTTACATACTAGTTGTTCGTCACTTATACCGTTTCTCACTAGGGCCTTAGAATTATCCTACCGTGAAACACAACGTTAAACTATTAAACAGTTATAGCCGCGCCGCCATTTTCGAATAAAGACGAGATTTAATTACAGTCCCATTTTTAGTATTCGTCCGATAACTCTAGCAGCAATTAACGCATTCATCTGCACTTATCACTAGCAGTAGCAACGTCCCTTTAGGACGGTGCTACTGCGATCGCCAACTCGCCTTTCAAGCGTGTAAGCGCATTAACCACCCCCCTCTACGCTGCTTATCACGGTCTATGGGGGAGGCCCATGTCCAGCAGTGGACGTCTGCGGCTGAAGCAGTAGTGGTGAAGGATGGAAAGCGGGGAACGACGACTCTGACAAGAGTATATGACTAAGAAGAAATATGTATTACCGACCTCGTATATACAATATTTAAAAAAGTTAATTAAAAAAAACAACAAATTCATTTGCCAATAGCCATGAAATTAATATTTCGAATCGTGCAAACTTTTTTTTTCTTTACCGCCCATTCCTACTTAGGAATAAATTGGTTTGCTAAATTAAAAATTAAAAAGATATTGTAAAAAGTAAACGTTTACAGAAATTGACTGCACTCCTATAGGTAAGCCCAAGGAGGCTTGTGTTGTGGATAGTCAGCCAACGATATATGTGACATGATCTATGAAAAGAGACCTTATTGTCGATGGCGCTTATGTCGTTGTTCAAAACGATACAATATAAACGCAACGCGATTCGACTTAAGTGCCATCGACAATAAGGTCCCTTTTCCTAGATAATGACACATATAGAGATACTTAAAACATATAGAGAACACCCATGACTCGGGGACGATTATCTGCTCATCAGACAAATGCCTTTACTGGGATGTGAACCCAAGACCGTCAGCTTCATAGACAGGGTCACTGCGCACTAGGGCAGTCTTGTCATCAATTAAATATTTAGACTGGAGAGTATTTAGTATTTAAAACTTAGCTAAAACACCTATGCAGTAGTAACGTGTCTGTACACGCATGTCGGCGTTCTATATTCAAATTTACACGTCCATATTAATTATCTGCACAACTAAGGTAATGGCACCAATGTTGGACACTTTAAGCTGACAGGCACCAATGATGGACACTTAGTTCTTATTTCAAAAATTATAAAGTTATAAATTGAATTTGTCCCAACAAATGCACAACACTTAACTCCTTTGAAATAAGCACTAATGTTCATGATTGGTTCCGTGTCCATTACTGGTGCCGTCACCTTACACAGGCATGATGTATTACGGGTAGTCCAAAGTTTTTCACAAATACTCACATTATAGTTACAGAACTAAGCGATTTTAGCGTAGCCGTGAATTTATTTACTGGTTCAATTTAAAAGCTATCTTAAAGAATGACTATGAAAATAAAACATATCAGTTTCAAGATCAATACCAAACTTCATCAAAGAACAATGAATTCAATCAAAGCCCCATCAACTACGCATAAAGACTTTTGATTGCAAACCATCTCTTTTTTGTCTGACAATCCATCTCGTTTTAATTAGCAAGGAATTGATAATTATATTTTGATGAAAACTGTTCACGGGCAAGCTTGAAAGTAATACATTCGTTTTGACCAATGTATGTATACGTGATTTGTCACAATTGTAGGTATACCGTGTGTGAATAAATTAAAACGTAGATTCTTCTCCTTAAACCATGTAACTTTTGTTCAACAACTTTTAAAAATTATGTAGTTTGTAGATTTCTTCTTTTTCATACAAACTAAATAGCATTTTCAATGTACGTTAAAATCAATCAAACTGACATCGCTTGTCACGATACTGACAAAGACAATTTCGAAGTACATTGCGTCTCCGAATAGAGTTTAAAGTGTTCTCAAACCCAAACTACAAGTTATTTTTAAAAGTCGCTGAACAAATGTTGTTGAGTTAAGAAGGAGTACAGCCTCCAGTTTAATTTATTGCTCCAGTTACAAGAAACACCCGGTATGTGATTTGTCATATATACTTATAGGAATATTATAAATGCGAGTGTAACTCTCTCTCTGTCCGTCTGATACCTCTTCACGCTTAAACCGCTGATCCAATTGGGATGCAATTTGGTATGGAGAGTTTGAGCTACGAAAAAGGACACAGGATATTTTTGATGCTTTAAAGACGGAAAAAAAGAAAAATGCTCGAAATATACGAACTGCGATGTTCGCGGTACCGGGCCTGCTCACATATTTCGTGTGTTTCGGTATGCTGTAAAATAGGCGTAGCTAATAATAAAATTACATCCGGAAATAGTAACATAACGGAGTGTTATTGTACAAAAAACGTTGGAACGGAGTGAAACAAGTAAGTAACCACAAGAAGGTCAATGCAACTTTAATGTCCACCAGACGTGTAACAGGCCCGGTGCCGTGGAAATCGAAGTTCGTATCTTTCGAGCATCTTTCCAGACGAAGCTCCAAGGAACCATAACACTTTATTATGAATATGACTAGGCACTTATACCTCCATTTGTAATAATAATATTTTCGCATAAATCGCAAAGCGTCTGGTTGATGTAATTGGTGACCGAAGAGCTGGCGGCTTCCTCGCACAACGTATCAGCATTGCGATACAACGAGGAAATGCCGCCAGCATCCTTGGTAGCCTCAAGGGCCTTTTTTAGACTTCATGCAATAACTAGTTAAGTTTTCGTAGTTTTCCTAATATTGTAATTATTATTGTAAATATTTAGGTAGCATCTACTATACTCTCCCCATTAATCAACTGCCCTCGTGATTCCTAATCACCCCATTTTACTATACCAATTTAATGATTATACCCTGTAAAAGTTAGGTAGATATAGCCCTCCGGTCGCTAAACTTAAGTGGCACATTGCGCGAAGAACCGATGGCCGTTGGGGCAGAAAGGTTCTGGAGTGGCAACCACGAACTGGAAGACGCAGCGTAGGTAGCCCGCCCACATGGTGGACCGACGACCTAGTTAGAGTCGCGGGATACCGCTGGATGACATGACGATGATGATGATGATGATCCTGTACAACTTGGTATAGGTGGAAAACTTAGCTGCAGCACCTGGCCTACTTATGTAGTAGTAACGTGTGTACACGCATGTCGGCGTTCTGTATTCAAATGTTGACGTAAGTTCCATATTAGTTCTCTGCACAACTACATAGACATGGTGCTTCAGTTAAGTTCTTATCAGTTACGTGGCGGTTTATAAAAACGGTTATCATTTTGACGACGCTGTGACACCTCTATTGTCTTGTTTGCTCATGCTGTCTGCAATCATTGGACACACTGCAAACAGAACCTAGTCTGAATAAATTAGTGCCACGTGTTGATTGTAGTAGGATCAGTGAGAATTCGTAGAAATCGTGAGATTCACAAAATTTTAAAAAAAAACAACAAAATAAAAAGAAAATTGAAATATTTCGGGACAATCTTACACAAATTGACCTGGTCCTACGGTAAGCTCAGTAAGGCTTGTGTTGTAGGTATGTACTAGACGATGATATTTATAATAGATACATATAAATATGTACTTAAATACATAGAAAACACCCATGACGCGGAAACAAATATTTGTGCGCATCACACAAATAAATGCCCTGACTGGGATTTGAACCCAGGACCATCGGCTTCATAGGCAGGGTCACTACCCACTAGATGAGACCGGTCGGCAAACTGGCATTGTGACTTGTTTATTATAAATTATAAAAATGTCTTTAGTACAGTCGTCATCAGATATATCGGAGCTGTGGAGGAGGCCAATAAATCTGAACATGCACTTTATGCTTTTTAACATAAATACAACACGTATTTGTGACCTCCACAGCTACGGTATATCTGATGGCGAATGTAGCTAATAGACACAAAATTAGGTGTACCATGTACCTAGTTTGATGTGTCATTAGACAAATTAATAATTTTGATTTAATTTAACAATACCTTTAGTAGAAAGCACGCAATTAAAACCGATTTTAACGCGTAGGTATACTAATTAAAACTTCAACCCGATGTTTCGAACCCTTCGCGTTCGTGCTTAGGAAAATGTTAAGGATGAAGTTAACATTAGTATCAATACGTAATTCATCTTTTCTGCTAAGTAACAAATACAATTTCAACCCCGTTATTTAGCTGAGTTCCGTAGCCAAAATAACAAAACCAAAATAAAGCTATATAAAGAAATCATAATTTTAGTAAATTATCTTTGATTTGCGAATACTTATTCATTTTTAAATAACACGCAATTTGCGAACGAAAGCGAACCAAACCAGTCCTGCTCCAATTTTTACAATATTCGAAAGACCCAACATAATAAGCAGAATTTATCATTTCTCGCTCCATCATTAAGAGAGAAAGTGCGCTAAAACTGCCTTTAAATCCGGCTGTCAAGTCGATCGGAAATTATTTCAAGTTCATGGAAGCAGTGTAAAGTTTTGCAAAATAATAAAGTAAATTTACGATACATAACAGGCCCGGTACCGCGAACATCGAAGTTCTTATAATTCGAGCATCTTTCTCTTTTACTCCAATTAAGGCATCATAAGAGTGACAAAGACAATCGTCCGAAATTTACGAATATCGTGTTTCGCGGTAGCGCCGCAGGGCCTGCCGCGTACATCGAAGATCATTGATTCGTGCATCTTTCTTCTTTACTCCAATAAGAGCTTAATAAGAGTGACAGAGGGAATCCTTACAGTAAGTTCAGTGCACAATCAGTATTCAAATTTTGTTAAAACTCGACTTAGTGTAGTATCACAAAATGTTAATTTCTATATTAATATGTTATTGCCGTGTGATGCCGGCTGACTATAATAGCACCACCCCATCTTCTTTCGCGGGTGTCGTAAGAGGCGACAAAGGGAAAAGTCCTACGGACCGGCAGAAGCGTCCATCAAAACCCAGTCTACTGCTGTCGTTAGACTCAGAAATGAGGAGATCCGTAGGCGAACTAAAGTCACCGACATAGCCCACCGGGTTCGCAAGCTGAAGTGGCAATGGCCTCACATTGCACGCAGAGAAGATGGCAGATGGGGTCGAAAAGTGCTCGAGTGGAGACCACAAACTAGCAAGCGCAGCGTAGGACGTCCACCCACAAGATGGACATACGACCTCTTTAAGGTCGCCGAAAGACGCTGGATGCAGGTCGCTTCCAACCGGTACATGTGGAGGTCTAAGGGGGAGGCCTATGTTCAGCAGTGGACGTCTTATGGCTGAGATGATGATGATTACAAGGTTTACAAGGTCGAGGGTGTAGCACGCTGGTTCAGTAGCCTATTCACTCTTGCCTTGAAGACCCAACTTATATCTTTCCGGGAATACAGACGAAGGGCGAGAGTCCCATTACACCTCATTAATTAGGCCTCTCCCGAATATGAATTGTATCATCTTGGAGCGTAGTTGCCATAGATGCCACGCGAGGCAGGCGGGTAGGCGACCGCAGTAGCTGTAGATTCTGTTTCGACGGACGCTGCTGCCATCTGCCGTTTTCTCTTTGACGCCTCTTACGACACTCGCGGGAGGAAATAGGTTGATGCTCTTACTGCTATTCTAGTCAGCCGGCACTACAAGATGCTGTAGTAACACGGTTTTATCAAATGTTTTTTACTGACATTTGGAAATAATTCACCATACCTTTGACCTATACTTTCACATTAAATTAGGTGTGACTGACAGCTGTATATTACTATAATTATAGTTAATGATAGAATATGTTGTTGTCACGCGTGTTTACTTACATCTATAATTAAGTGCGCTGTGGCGCGTCTATACAAGCTGGTTCCCGCTATTTTCCTCGGGCTCATGAATAAAAATCAATGACTCTATATTTCATTATCATCATCATCTCAGCCATAAGACATCCACTGCTGAATATAGGCCTCCCCCTTGGACCTCCACACGTACCGGTTGGAAGCGACCTGTATCCAGCGTCTTCCGGCGACCTTAATGAGGTCCGTCTTGTGGGTGGACGTCCTACGCTGCGGTTGCTAGTCCGTGGTCTCCACTCGAGCACTTTTCGACCCCATCTGCCATCTTCTCTGCGTGCAATGCCCTTCTGTGCCTGCCCATTGCTACTTCAGCTTGCTAACCCGGTGGGCTATGTCGGTGACTTTAATTCGCCTACGAATCTGCTCATTTCGTCATTTCTGAGTCGATCACGTAAAGAAACTCCGAGCATAGCTCTCTCCATGTTTCAGAGCCGTAAGTCATCACTGGTAACACACATTGATTGAAGACTTTCGTCTTAACTCTATATTGACAAAGAAAAATTGAAACACTGCCACTGGTCATCATCATCATTGTCATATCAGCCGAATGTCCTGATTAACATATGCCTCCCCCGAGGCGTACTACAATGACCGCTTTTGAACCAGTCATCCAGTGGAATCCAATTCGTGGTTCATCTTGTGGGAGATGCCTTCGGTATGTCGTCGCCACTTGAGAACCTTAACCCCATAGGTCATCGGAGCAATATGCGCGTGTCACTACCTTTTTAGTTTAGCGATCCAAAGGGCTATGTCAGCGGCGCTGCCCTACCCTTCATATCATGTAGTCAGCAGCAAAAGTGGCTAAGCGTTTGAAGTGTTCAAAATGACCTACACGCGCTCTTATTCTCTTGACAATAGAGATGTGTTGACCTCATTTTGAACACCTCAAATGCTTAGCTACATCTGCTGCTGACTGTACTAGCTTTTTCCCGCGACTTCGCTCGCGTTAAGAAGTATTTAGGTTTTTTAGCACACTATCGTACAAAACGTAGTTAATATGGAGTCATATTGATGCTTTTTATTCGGTAAATTCCGTTTTACCCACAAATGCCTACGTCATAGTAGCTTTATGCATGCAAAGTCTAAGCCCGATCGGTTTAAAATTGACAAAGTTTCATACAAACTTTCATCCCCTATTTGATTCCCTTGGGGGTAGAATTGATCAAAATCCTCTTAACGGATGCCGCCTACGTCATTAGGTACACCTGCTTAGGTATACCTGCATGCCAAATTTCAGCCCGATCCGTCCAGTGGTTTGAGCTGTCCGTTGATAGATCACTATGTCAGTCAGTCAGTCACCTTTGAGTTATACGAGTATACATGAAATAAAACAACTAAAACGGATTAAATCGCGTATACTAATTTAAACTTCATCCCGACGTTTCGAACCCTTTAGCAGCGTTCGTGGTCATCGGGTGGACTGAGGGAAAATATTAATTTACCTCCATCCTCAAAAAATTACAAAATGCAAACCTACCCACATATAAATTATTAAACAATTTTGGGGCTTACTGACAATTACATACGCCAGAGGGCTTATTACATTTTAAAGTCCAAAACATTTTATAAACTACATCACACTGTCCAACACTATGGCCTCACAGTCTTCCCTGCTGTTTTATTAAATGAACCACAGGATCCCAAGCTGGTGGTACTGAAAAGCCATCCTCTCTATTGAAGTTTGGATACTTAATTTCAATAGCCTTGCAACATTCTGGGAATATATCGTTTCTCGCAGGATTTGGGGCTTATCAAACTTTATCGAGTGATTAGGCTTATCCGTGACATGCTCCCAGACCGCAGACTTAGGTCGACGATGCTTAACATCAGCTATGTGTTCCTTGACCCTGGTTGAGATGCTCCCGTCTGACCTACTGAGACCACATTCACACCTCGTTCCAGCACTTTGTAGAGGTGGCACATTTCAGTCTCAGAACCGTGACATCTTCTTCAGTGGCTTGAAATAAGTTTTTATAGAGCACGCTTCAAGATGTGGCTGATCCTGTCGGTCACCCTCGAACAAAGGCAAGCATGGCGCTCGATCAGAATCTCGTCTTCTGCTCGAGCTGCAGTCAGCCCGTTCACCGCAGCCCTGGCACGGCTCCGCTGTCAACGCTGCTCATCACATATCCTTCCGGCCTCTGAAACAAAGATTTGCTGCCACAGTAGCTAACCGACCAGGATGTTGGTGATCCACCATTTAAACATCCAGCGAGCAGGTTTCCCATACAGCACGGCCCATCAGGCCTTCACATCTGCAGCGAAGTGAACAGTCCATGTTCATTCCACGGTGAATTTGATCCACTATGAACGGACTGAGGTGGTCAAGAAAACCGAAACACAACCCAGTATAGCAGCATCATTCACGTATCTTGAATATCTTCGCACGGGAGCCAATGAGTGCTCTCGAAGTCCTCCATGAAGATGTCATGACAGCCGGGATTGCCACCGTCGACTCAGACCATTATTCCACAGATAGCCAGATGGCAGCAGCAGCTTGGCATATTTCATCGTATTCTGCTCATATCTCTTGTAATACCACAGTAGGTTCGTAACAGTGACTGGACATCAAAACTGACCATGATCTCATCATCAGTTAAATTTATAAAGGATTCATACCATTTCGTCAGTGAAATTAAAGACCTAAATTTAACTGATGATGAGATCATGGTCAGTTTTGATGTCCAGTCACTGTTTACGAGTTTACCTGTACAAGACTGCATTGAAATTGTTACAAGGAAGTTATGTGAGCAGAATATGTCAGTAGAATATGCCAAGCTATTGGAACACTGCCTTACATCTGGCTATCTTCTATGGAATAATGAATTCTACCTACAAGTCGACGGTGTGGCAATGGGGTCCCCGGTATCTCCTGTAGTCGCTGACATCTTCATGGAGGACTTCGAGGAGAGGGCACTCTCATTGGCTCCCGTGCAGCCGAAGATATTCAAAAGATACGTAGATGATACTTTTGCTATACTACCTAAGAGTTGTGTTTCAGTTTTTCTTGACCACCTCAATTCCATTCATAGTAAGATCAAATTCACCATGGAATTGGAACATGACTGTTCACTTCCTTTCTTAGATGTACTTGTATTAAGAAACCCTGATAATACCTTAGGCCGTACTGTATATAGGAAACCTACTCATACAAATAGATATTTAAATGGTAGATCACACCAACATCCTAGTCAGTTAGCTACTGTAGGCAAATCTTTGTTTCAGAGAGCCCAGAGGATATGTGATGAGCAGCATTTGACAGCGGAGCTCCAGCATGCCAAGAACATACTTCGGGTGAACGGGCTGAAGGTACCACGGCTCGAGCAGAAGACCAAAACGAAGATTCCTACAGTCGAGCGCCAGTCTGCTGTCTTGCCTTTTGTTCGAGGGGTGACCGACAGGATCAGCCACATCTTGAAGCGTGCTTCTATAAAAACTTATTTCAAGCCACTGAAGAAGATGTCACAGTTTCTGAGGCTCAGAAATGTGCCACCTCTACAAAGTGCTGGAGTCTACAAGTTGGAGTGTGAATGTGGTCTCTCATATGTAGGTCAGACAAAGAGGAGCATCTCAACCAGGGTCAAGGAACACATAGCTGATGTTAAGCATCGTCGACCTAAGTCTGCAGTCTGGGAGCATGTCACGGATAAGCCTAATCACTCGATAAAGTTTGATAAGCCCCAAATCCTTGCCAAGGAGAAACGATATATTCCCAGAATGTTGCGAGAGGCTATTGAAATTAAGAAGTATCCAAACTTCAATAGAGAGGATGGCTTTTCAGTACCACCAGCTTGGGATCCTGTGGTTCATTTAATAAAACAGCAGGCAAGACTGTGAGGCCATAGTGTTGGACAGTGTGGACATTGTAATTTGTAGTTTATAAAAATGCTTTGGACTTTAAAATGTAATAAGCCCCTCTGGCGTATGTAATTGTCATGTGTAAGCCCCCAAAATTGTTTAATAATTTATATGTGGGTAGGTTTGCATTTTGTAATTTTTTGAGGATGGAGGTAAATTAATATTTTCCCTCAGTCCACCCGATGACCACGAACGCTGCTAAAGGGTTCGAAACGTCGGGATGAAGTTTAAATTAGTATACGCGATTTAATCCGTTTTAGTTGTTTTATTTCATGAGTAATTATCGCGGCAACCGAAGACAATATTTTATACGAGTATAATTATATTTAGATAAATTGGAGGTGTCTACGAGAGGCAACAGGCGACCCTCGCGCAGGTAGCTTTCTCGCTCAAAAGATTGCAATTGCAATTCAGCGCGGGAATGCTGCCTGCGTAATGGGCACCTTTCCAAGGGGCATAGGTTTGTTTTAGTATAGATATAATTTGTTACCTATTTTAATTTACTTGGTCTTAAGCGGCATCAAATTTGTTTTTTATTATTTATTTTAAATAAATTATTAATTCCAATAAATTGGATCAATGCTTTAAGCGTGAAAAGGTAACAGACAAACACACAGATGTAAACGTTGCTATATTATATTCGTAAACAACGCGCTAAAAATGTTACCGTTTGAGAGGTGCTATCATTATCACTCGACGCAGGCGCATCAAATGCCTGCCATTCCTTAAAATACTGTTACGAGTATTATAAATAATTGTAAGGTTATTTATACATTTACTTTACGAGCGTAATTTTCGTAAAATCATCAGGTATCTATTTTAACATAGCGCGTACCTATCCATCCTTCAGACGACCGTACCGACCGTAGTGACCCTGCCTATGAAGTCGATGGTCCTGGGTTCAAATCCAAGTCAGGGCATTTATTTGTGATGAGCACAGATATTTGTTCCTGAGTCATTGGTGTTTTCTATGTATTTAAGTATTACTATGTATCTATCTATTATCTATATCGTCGTCTAGTACTTACAACACAAGCCGAGTACTGTAGGGCTAGGTCGATTTGTGTCAGATTGTCCCGAAATATTTATTTTATTTATTTATTTTCCCAAGCACATTTTTTTTTATGTTTTCTTTGGTCATTAGATAACAGTTACAGTTTAGGTATATTTTAAACCATTAAGATAAAACAGTATATGTTTGCGGTATAGTATGCTGATTGGAGTGAAATCAAATCTTAACTTTGGTTGTGTCACTCGTGTCCATAATAAACGCGGATAACATTTTGTTTTCGAGTCACATATATGCCAAATAATAAGGTAGGCTATTTCCTTTGATCATTATCACGTAGAAACGAAAGGTAGATGATCAAGTAACTCGCTTAATGTCTTCCTGTTTGTTGTTTTTATATTAAGCAGAAACGTCTGCTAGCATATCAAAGATATTTAAATCGAAAGAAAAATGGAAAAATTTGACTCGCAGCGGGACTCGAACCCACAACCACTGGATTGGATGGAGTGGTTGTGGGTTCGAGTCCCGCTGCGTGTCAATTTTTTCTATTTTTCTTTCGATTTAAATAACTTCTTGTTTGTATTTAAGTATAGAAAATATAGTTACAGACACACACACACACACACACACACACACACACACACACACACACACACAAAGCATACATAAACGCTTCTATCACACGTACTACACACACACAGCAATACAACTCCTACAACTCCTGGAGTACTCAGCAATTTCGTATAACTTTGCTACAATACAATATAATATAGCTAAACTAAGTATTACAATAACTACAAAAACTATTGATCTTAAACTAAAAAACTCTTGAGGCATTACCGCTACCGCGGATGCTGGCGGCATTTCTTTGTATCGCAATGCTGATTGTGCGAGGAAACCACCAACTCTTCGGTCACCAGTGGCGCTACCGCGAACAACGATATTCGTGAATTTCGGACGATTGTCTCTGTCACTCTCATGACACCCTTAAAGGCTTGGGCAGATAGGCGCGTTTTGAGAGCGTGGCGCAGCGGGGCGTGAGAGCGGTGTGGCTAATGTAACGAAATAAGGCACACATTCGGACGGCAGCGTCGCGCCCCGCTGCGCCACGCCACAAAACGCGCCCTATGTGACCAAGCCTTAAAGCCTCGGTCAAATCAGAGGGCGTGACGCCACGCCGCGGTCGCGCGCGCGACCGCGGCGTCCTTAAACACATGCTAACAGGTTAGCGACGTCAAACAGACTGCGTCCCGCTGTCATCGCGCCCCGCTTCTGTCGCTCCCCGCGCCGCACGGCCCCTTTCGTCCAGACGGCGCGGGCGCAGCGCTGCGCGGCGCGGACGCGGCGGCACGCTGCGCCGCTCTGGGTCTCCTCAGTCGGACGTTAAGTGGCGCGCGGTGCGTAGTGCGAGAGTGACGCCCGCATCGCGCCGCGTCCACGCCGCGTTCGCGCGCGTGATGAGGGCGTGTTGAAAGCGCGAGGCCGGCGCGGTCCGCGCGCGCCCTGTTTGACAGTCATCACGTCGGCATCACGCGACGCGGACGTCGCGCCGAGCCACGCTCTTAGATTTGACCGAGGCTTAATTGGAGTAAAAGAGACAGAGCCCGTAATATAAGAACTTCGACGTTCGCGGTACCGGGCCAGTTACGTCAACCAGACGCTTCGCGATTTCTGTATTTTTTGTAAAAAGTAAAGTATGAGCGTTAAGACCCCATGGACCTGAGTCTCTACAACAGTGGAAAGTGGTATTCTGTCGATCACTTACCACCTTTTTGCGGCAATTAGTTACCATGGTAATTAAGCATACTTGTATGAGGTCGAATCGACCTCATGCCGCAGCGAAGTCAAAAATATATACTAATAATGTTTTCTTCAATATTAAACGAGTTACTTTTAGAAAAAAAATCGTGCCCACGTTTTACAATTTGACGAATGGCTAGGCACTGGTCCCACCGCGAGCCAGTAAGCTATGAGCTATCAACTATTTCAAGTGACAAAAGATAATCGATCCCGTGTAAATAAAGTATTTCCCAATTAGTCAGGTGTGCAAAAAGAAGCAAAAACTGCCAACAGCCATCCATTTGATAGCTTGCATTTATAGCGATATCTTTGTAACATATATTTGCAGTATTACTGGTAAACTAAGGCTCAACCTTATTTAATGTCTCTGTAAACATCTGTGAACTTAAGCCCGTTTCACATCAAGCGCGGGCGCGTGTCAACGCGGGCCCGCGACGGGCCCGCGGCGGCCCGCGGCGCGATTGTTCAGCTAGTTTTAAATGAACACCTTCACACAGCGGCGTGCGCGGGCCCGCGGCGGGCCCGCGCCACACGCACCCGCCCACGCCCGCGCTCGCCGGCAATCGCGGCGGGCCCGCGGCGGGCCCGCGGCGGGCCCGCGCTTGCCCGCATCACAGCGCCGCGGCCGGTAGTCTGTACCAAGATGTCGGAGGATACGGACACAGACGAAGAATTGTTATATCTACTTATTTTGAGAAATAGAGTACGAAAAGAAAAAGACAGTGGGTTCACGATATTAATAAAATAAGGTTAGAATTTGGAGAGTACTCTCGACTATGTAAGGAATTGGAATCATATGAAGATAAGTTTTACAAATATTTTCATATGTCAAAGGCAAGCTTTGAAGAATTACATGACACACTGAGTGCAAGAATATTCACACAAGATACGAATTGGAGACCAGCGATCTCGACAAAGAAAAACTTGCAGTTTGTTTAAGGTAGGTATTTATTTATTTAGATTCAATCTTTCTTTTTCCCTGAATTGTTATTGAACTTTTGTGTATTTTTTGGTCTCTATAAATTGTCTATGTGAGTTGTGAAATATCGAGTAGGTATTTTTACTAAATTCTAAACATAGACATAATTTGAAGCATATAGATATTACTATGGTGGTGGGGCGATCTCGTGAATTTTCGTTCAAATATAATAAATAAAACAAAGTATAATTATGTACAGCTATATGTAGTTTAATCTTGGTAATTTTTTAATGAAATCGACAAGCACCGAAAAATCAACTTAGCTTCTAAATTTTAGCATCATTTGTAGCGTTAATTACTTTCCATCAATCAAGATGAAGCGATATCATGAAATATTAATTTGTATATTATGAAAAGTAGTATTATTATGTTTCAGAGAATTTTAACAAATATACTAATAGAGCAATAATAATATTGTCACATTTTACCATTTTAAATAAATGGAATGTTTACACTAACTTTCAATCTTATTATATTTATTATTGAGATCAACAATCACAGATAAATAAACTTAGCTTAGGCAGGTACGCCTCTATTTTGATTCATCATCATCATTATCATAATTATAATTACGCCGAAAGACTTTCACTGCTGAACGCTGAACATGGGCCTCCCCCAAGAGTCGCCACATCACTAACAAATATACTAATAGTTATAATATACTAATTAGGCACTATAGTTAGGAAAAATATACTTAGGCTCATAAAACGTTATACCGGTATATGACAGGGCTTATAAATATCCGAATAATTAGGTACCTAGTAGGTAGCCTACTACCTACCTACTCAAGGTTAAAAATGAAATGAAAGCGAGTTTTCTAACAGAATAGACATGTAATAATATAGTAATGGCACTATTTTCGTATATAGGTAATAATAATATAGGTATTACCTATATACGAAATAGATTATTACCTATATACGAAATAGATTATTACCTGTAAACCTACAATTTTCACTTGACCCAAATGACGAAGATGTTAGTAGTTTCAACAGAATTTAGGACACTCGTACTACAGACAAATTGGTCGATCGAAGGACCAAGAGACATGAACATTGAATTTTTAAAGGATACTTTTGTAAACTCGACGATTAAATGGTCTTTCCGTGTTGTTTACCTCTTGTATTGGCGTACACATTTGTCACATTCGATCATTCTTTCGTTGGAGTCCATATTATTTTGTAATAAAATACAACGTAAATGAAACGCACGCGCCCGCCCGACCCGCACCCGCTCGCTGTGTGAAAGGTTGTTCACGAATGTACGTGAGACAAAAGCTCCCGCTCGCCACCCGCGATACCCGCGCTCTGTGTGAAATGGTGTGGCGAGCGGGCGCGGGCGGGCGCGGGCGTGCGCGATTTCCGGCGAGCGCGGGCCTCGTTCTTCATACAAAGAGCGCGAATCGGACCCGCGGCGGGCCCGCGGCGGACCCGCGGCGGGCCCGCGGCGGGCCCGCGCTTGCCCTCATCGCAGCGCCTGTGCCGGTAGTTTGTACCAAGATGTCGGAGGATACGGACAAAAACGAAGAATTGTCATATCTACTTATTTTGAGAAATAGAGAACGAAAAAAAATGACAGTGGGTTCACGATATTAATAGAATTTGGAGGTTAGAATTTGAGAGTACTCTGGACTGTGTAAGGAATTGGAATCATATGAAGTAAGTTAAGTTTTTCAAATACTTTCATATGTCAAAAGGCAAACTTTGAAGAATTAGATGATACATTGAATGCAAGAATATTCACACAAAATACGAATTACAGAAAAAAATGATGGAATGTGTACGCTAATACAAGAGGTAACCAACAAGGGAAGATCATTTAATCGTCTAGTTTGCAAAATAATCCTTTAAAAATTCAATTTTTATATTTTTTATGTCTCTTGGTCCTTCGGTCGACCAATTTGTCTGTAGTGCGAGTGTCCTAAAAAACTACTAAACTGCTAACATCTTCGTCATTTGGGTCTTAGACGAAACTTGTCTTACCTGTATACGAAAAAAGTGCCATTAACATTATTACATATATTATTTCATGTCTCTTTTGTTAGAAAACCTGCTTTCATTCCATTTTTAACATTGAGTAGGTAGGTAGTAGGCTACCTACTAGGTAGGTACCTAATTACTCGGTAAGCCCTGTACCATTTCTTTATTATTAATATCGTGAAACCACTCTCTTTTTCTTTTTCGAACTCGATTTCTCAACATAAGTAGATAGGTACAGCCGCGGCGCTGTTTGCGGGCAAGCGCGGGCCCGCCGCGGGCCCGCCGCGGGTACGCCGCGGGCCCGCCGCGGGCCCGACCCGCGCTCTGTGTGGAAGCTTGAGGCCCGTCGCGGGCCCGCCGCGGGCCCGCAGCGGGCCTGCGTTGACACGCGCCCGCGCTTGATGTGAATTGGCCTTAAAATATAAATCAATAATGCTGGACTACAACACTAGAAGGCTTTTCTAGAATGAGCGATAGCCTCTGGGAAGCTTTTGACCTCAAGACTTTCCAATGTCCATCGATTGAGGTCAGCCATCATACTTGGATAGCAAAACATGTTACATGTAAATTGCAATATTAACATGTTCAAACATGTAGAGCATGGGCACACTAGGATTTCCATCCCGCGTTTTCTCAGCGTTCGGTACTATTTAGTACTATTACTTGTACTATTTTAGTACGTACGAGATGCACAGATAGTAAACTCGTTACTCGTTATCGAAAACCTCAATGTCACAACTCATGGTAAGGGTACGGAATACTTTGGAATCGCTGGGAAAAGGTCGGGTAGCCGCCGCTAAAGTGCACGCGCCCTTAAGTACAGTCAACAACACTCCTAGCTATACATTGGTAGACCTTATTATATAAGGCATAAAGTCCACCGATGTACAGTTAAGAGTGTTGCTGTGTGTACATGAAAATGACATATTACTGGTTTGAAATAATATTACTTGGAAACTGCGTGTAAAGAAGACGATTTATTTTCTTTAATTAATGTAGGTACATATGCACTTATGAGATTCAAGAAAATAAAGAAATTCCCACAGGATTCTAACCCTGTACTCCTGCGGCGCTCCCGCAAAAAACGATATTCGTAAATTTCGATTGTCTCTGTCACGCTCATCCTCATGACGCCTTAATTGGAGTAAGAGAAAGATGCTCGAAATATACGAACTTCGATGTCCGCGGTACCAGGCCAGAGCGAAGAACGACTTAGATGAAACTCTAGAGATTTAAACTCTCAATGTTTTACATATCAAATCAAACGGGACTTAATCGCTGTTAAACTAAACAACAACTTGGTAACAATACCTAAATTATTACAAGCTTATAGAAAACGTAAACGTAATAGAACCGGAAATAATGTATGGAAAAATCACGTGACTTTTAGTTAGTTCTGTCATATAGGCGCCCGAGGAAACTGCAAGATTCAAGAATAAATCACTAACAGGACTGTCAAAAATCGAATTCCATTTCGCCATTTTGAAGAGTTTAAAGTCGGTTGTTATAAAAATCGTCCAATAGTTAAATATTAGGTATTATTTCGCATACTTTACCAAGATCCTAAACCCATTTACCGTTTCAGCAAACTTCGCTTTTCCATCCTCTCCCTGATGCGGCTGGTGGTGGTGATCGCCGGCTTCCACCGCGTCAGGATCCTGGGCGCCAAGCACGCGCCCAGCGACCATCGCGAGGCGCCAGTAGTGGTCATGGCGCCACATTCTAGCTTCTTCGACGCCATTGCCATAGTGTGCCTCGGGGCGCCGAGCGTCGTCGCTAAAGCTGATACTGCGAGGCTGCCATTTATTGGACGTATGTTGTAGTTTGTCTGCGTTTTTGTTGTTGTTTTTATTTTGTTAGCTGGCGGCTTTGCTGTGTTTTATTGCGACATGTACTAAATTGGACAAACTAAGGGTCTCTTCGGTCTAAAGCCGATTGTAAAAGCCTCTATGTTCACACAGTAAGAGCGAAAACTTATCATATCATATTGTATCCATTTATTATTAAAGATGAATACATAGGACCGTGAAGAAAAGGGTTTCAAGTAAATCGCTTTTAGTTCTCTTTTCAATTAAACGTATCAAAATTGATAGGGGGGTTTTGTGACTAATCTGCAAGAAGCTTATATTTGGTAGTCATAAAATAATAATAAGAATAGAAAAACTATTCTAGTATTCATCCCTTTATTAGGATCGTGGTACTAGTGTAAAATAATAGTATGCTTAATAATTTTATCTTAAAGTTGTACATGCTAAAACTAAAATAACTTTTTTTAACTAACTTAGGCAATAAATAAATATCGCATATTTTTTCTAATTAAGATCTATACAATTAAGGCTTGGGCACATAGGCGCGTTTTGTGAGCGTGGCGCAGCGGGGCGCGACACCGTGCACCGTGGCGCCCCACCACGCTCACAATACGCGCCTAGGTGCCCAATCCTTTAAAATACTACCAATTAAACAGAACTAGCAATATAATATTCTTGTTTCAACATTAAGTTTAAACAACATTAACACATTATTGTGTAAACCCGCCATAAAGCTTGTGTCAGTGCTCCCGCGCAAGTACTGCATCTCTCGATCTCTGACAGCTGAGAGAAAGTGAAACTCAAATCAGAAATGGCGATCGCACAATTAAATTCTTGTAATATTCGTGGTAATTAAAAGTCTAGATTTCTATGTAACCCTTGGATGTATAATATTACTAAGCGACAGTATGTCTGCGAAGCAATTGTAAAATATTTCAACTCCATATTGACCTATTTAGGGTTGAATTTGATAAAACTTCTGCCAAAAGCGTCATGTGTTCAAAAGTTTTATTTTTTTTACAATTATCGATTTTTGCAATACCGCTCCTATATCGATCAGTGTCATCTATAGGATTGCTAGTACAAGTTCTACTACTATAGCTATGAACGTCCACTGCTGGACACAGTCCCCATAGACTGCTTAAAACAGCATGGGGGTAACGCCACAATCGCCACGCTTGCCAAGCGGCTTGGAGATCGCAGTTCCACCGTTCTAAAGGACGCCTCTGCCCATCCTCCCGCGTTATCTGGTCGTGGTTTAGGGACTATAGGTCCAGTACTAATATATAATCATTTTTTTTATATTTTTTACATAAATTTGAAAATATTTCTATTGACACCAAAATACTTCAAAATATTTAAATATACAAAAACCCTTAACTCAAGACTAGCTTAAGCCTAGTTAATAAGTCCGCCTCGAGTACTGGCGCAAAGATACCCATCATACTAGCGGCGTTGCCGCGTGGAATGGCGATGCACAACTGTTGCAATAGGAGAGTAGTAAACTATATATTAAAATTTGGGGCTAATGTCAACCGATTAGGTACATGTCGTAAATATAAACATATCTGTGGTCCTAGTGTAATCCAAAATAAGTCCACAGCTGGACATAGGTCCCCATAGACCCAAAGAGAGCTTTCTTTAGCGCACTGGAGACTCCCATCGACCCGTAAGAGGTCTGTCTACAAGCTGACCGTGAAAATCAGAGTTCGGAAATTTCGAGCACCCGTCTCTTTTACTCCAAGTAAGGTGTGAACTAGAGTGACAGAGACAATCGTTCCAAATTCGCGAACTTTGTATTACGCGGTAAGCCCCAATTTGTGGGCGTCCGACAATTATTGATGATTTTCGTAAAAATCGAACAATTGTTTCTGTCACTCTATTAGACGTTTTAATTAGAGTAAAAGAGAAAGATGCTCAAAATTTTCGAAATTCGATGTTAGCGGCAAGCTTAGGTACTGCGCATTCCGTCGGTTTTACACTAGTGCCACAGATAATAAAGTCTGCCAAACTGGTCGTTTGTTCGTCTGTTTTTTTTTTCGTTTTTTGCATGGATTAATTGCTAGTGATTTTGCTTGTTTTTCGTTGATGACTAAGCTTCGATAGTTTTATTGTTGTCATATTGTTTTGCTAGTTTATTTGTTGTCACGTTAAAAAAATTTACAAAATGAAATTATTCGACTTGATGTCAAGTCGTGGCGTGCGGGACACGAAATGTTCTGGCTTCATATCAAGCTCAAGGTTAATAGTTACAATAAGTTATCTGTCAGTTACCTACTAGTAATTGATCATATTTATCTTCAATGAATCATTCAATCATTCAATCAATCAATATATCTCCAAATAATGATTGTAAGATCGAAAAACGGAATAATGAAACTTAAACATCTCATAAAAAGCTGGAGCTTTCTGCACTTGTACAGTCAAGTTCAATAATATCGACTCAAACAAAGTGCCAAATATGTATACATGTAACTTAATAGTAAGACAATAAGGTGCATATATACTAATTTTGTCACTTTGACCGCATCTATATCTTTGACCTTGACTGTACACAAGATCGACTGTTATACATACATACATACTCGGGTATATAGTGTATGAGTAAACTCTGAGAAACTTTCCCATTACGAAACATCTTATTAATAAAAGAAAAGTAGAAAAATACGAAATTTTCAGTTTCAATCTATTCTAGATTCAAATGGATCTATTCGAAATATAAGTCGAACGCTCCCATTTAAGGGCAACTTACTTGAAGGACCTAAAGTACTTTTCTAAGTATATTATTTAAAGAGAGACAGGTATATCTCGGCTCGAAATACTGTCCCTGTCTGGGATACTGTCGCACCCCTCTTGTACAGTCAGCGTCATAATTATAGTTGGCACGTGTGCAGCATTCAAAGTAGTCAAATAGTTCGGAACACCATATAAACTCAATAGTATAACGTAATTTATGAGTACTTTGGATGCTACCAACTACATATATGACGCTGACTGTAAGCCTACATGTTGTATTAGTTGTGTCTCTAGCGCCGCAGTATTGCTTGTTTTTGCATGTTTTTTGTTCTCCAGGTTTTTTTGACAGTTGTTTTTCAAAAGCTATGTTGTTACTATAACTACTATTATTCTTATAAGTGTGTCCATTGCGTCTTTTTAACTGTGTGTATCGTCTCTGACACTCACGACGCCGTTATTGTAAGTAAAAGAGAAATATCCTCGAAATATACGTTCAATGTTCGAGGTACCGGGTCAGATTAATTCGATTGTAAGTGTCCAAATATGAGGAGCTTCGGAGTTTGACTAAGCTTACTAGCGGTAGTTAATAAACCGGTTGTGTGACGTCACGGCACCGTATCGATCAAACCAAACCCTCTACCACGAAACACTAGCTGACATGTATTACGTTTTTTATGTGGACTAGTTAGTCTTCGTACAAGTTCTCTACTCGGATTCCCGGTTGAACATCGAAATGGCGAAGCCGTCTTGGGAATATATTTTTTGTTATTTGTTCATTAGTATTATTTATAGCTTATTATGCAGCGATCTAACGCAGAATTGTGCAGCTAACATACTGCTAATATACATACTGTCTAAATATTCTTTATGTTTAGGCTCGCTACATATTTTATCCGCACAAGACGTTAACTCAGCCGGGAAATCAAGCAGTTTTAGCTTTTGATTTCAATTCGATGAAGAATTGATTTCAAAACGCGTTTCACCACTATTTCGGTGTCCCGGGGTCGAAGCCTCTTGGCTTTCTGTAAATTTCAGCTAACACTTTACAAAACGCAAGGCCTACCGAACAATGTCATGCTCTTAGAGCAAACTTTATATGTTATTTTACTTATTTGTTACTTTACTTGACATGGGCGAAATCTTCCATTGATATATTGATAGAAGCCATGTTTTAAAAGAAGTTCATTACTCAAATTTTTAATGCGAGCACGTATCTGCCAACTCAGACACTCTTTAGGCGAAAAACTTAACTGAAGCACCATGTCTATGTAGTTGTGCAGAGAATTAATATGGAACTTACGTCAAAATTTGAATATAGAACGCCGACATGTGTGTATAGTCAGCATCAGAAGTGGCTAAGCGTTTCAGGTGTTCAAAATGAGGTCAACACATCTCTACTGTCAAGAGAATAAGAGCGCGTGTAGGTCATTTTGAACACTTCAAACGCTTAATCACTTTTGCTGCTGACTGTACACACACGTTACTACTGCTTGCTACTACATAGGCTAGGTGCTTTAGCTAAATGTTTCACCTATACCAGGATTTGGTACAGCTGTCATGCGTTTCTGTAACTCTACAATTTCTCGGGCAGCAACGAGTACTTTTTGACAACTCGTGGTAGGAGACACTGAACTGACCCACACCTGACGATGAGATGAGATGAGTTCGATATAATAACTCATATTGTTATTCGTTCATTCACTTTTATTGTAGGTAATTAACTAGTTAATGTTGTAGAATTCTAATTCGACTTTATGTAAAGTTTTCAAAGTTTTTTTTATGTGAACATTAAAAAAAACAATTTAGGTTAGCTCATGGGAAATAAAACAAGGTCCTTGATTATTATATATATTATATAAGTATTAGGTATCTTAAATAAGGAGTCATTCATATATTAAAACAAAAAGCAAAGGTATGATATTTGAAAGGCGTATGCGGAGTCGGATCGAGCCAACGCGCAGAGGCCCTTTCCACAATTTAATGAAATGTAAGGGGACTAAGCGGATGTTGCCCCTGTCCGTATCATGAGACACGCACAGATACAACGGCCGCCATGCTGTAAGGACTATTAGGATTTAATAGAATCTAAAATATCATAGGCTATTGGGTGAATGCTAATGGACTAGCTACTGGGCTATTGGATAAAAATCCGGACGCGTGCCTAATAGATTAAATTATTATTAAATTATTCATGAATAAAATCATAATAATTATGATGTTTCTGGTGGACTCATGAAATTTACCCCAACGTTTCAGTAGTCAGTCTATTTTGGAGATTAATGCGTTTATTTTGCCTCAGACTTTTGTGTGTAAACTGGTTTGTTTGAGAGCCTTTGTTCCTAAGACCACATCTTGACTCGCAAACGTCAAGTTCAGTACAGTTACATAAAACAACAAGTTTTCTAACCCACATTTTATTATAATTTTGGACTTTCTTAAACATGCAAATTCTCTCAACTGATTGTATAATTATGTCGGTTAGAAATTATCTGCCTACAAATTTTAATATAAATGAATTAAAGCGTACGCTTGAGTCTGCATGGAGAAGCCCAACTGGGGAAGTACCATGTGAATCCTCCGGAGTTGCAGGCGTCCATAGGCTACGGTAACTGCTTACCATCAGGCGGGTCGTATGGTTGTTTGCCACCGTCGTTGTATAAAAAAAGCTTATAATGTGCTATATTTGAAATTACTTCTCGGGTTAGAGGTGTAGGGTTATTTAGAACTGGTGTAGTTTTTATTTTTTCTTACTTTTGTATACTCGACTTGCCCTTGTGGCCTACTTACTGAATAAACGTTTGAGTTTGAGTTTGAGCTCGCTATATTTAAAATGCACCAATAGAAAACTTACGGCACACTACCATCTGTAAAAGCGTACGATTTTATATGGCAACGCCGAGAAAACGCGGGATGGACACACAAAATGTGAGTTTAAAAGCTCGCGTAAAAAAACCCCTCGCGCGTTCCCGGATAGATATAAATTGGGTCTTTCCAAGGCAAAAGTTACTGTTACTGAACCAGCGTGCTACACCCTCGACCTCGTCGACACTTACCATAACGTGAGACTGAGGTCCAACGCTGATCAGTCTTGTAAAAAAAAATACTCTCCCGTTTATGGTCGGAGAATTAATAATTAAACTTTTTTGTTGAAACGCGTTGTACGTTTTCGGAAAGCATTTAAGAAAGTGCGTAAGTGAAATGATATCTCGAATTAAACACACTTACTGTAATTATTAAATTCGCGCGCAAAGAGATTTCAAGAGCTCACCGGCTTTCGCAAAAACTGGTTAATTACTACTACTTACCAAAAACAATAATTAACCGGATTGAAACTGTTATGACTTTAAACCGAGAGAATATTTGAAATTTGACGACAAGTCTGGCCTTGTTTTTGCGTTGGGATAATGCTTTTACGCATGCCGTCTCTAGGGGACCGAGACAGGTATGACGGACTACGTGGCAAGGTGCTCCAACCACCGTCTAAAAACCCAACGAGTGCCGTCTCCATGGTAATCGGTACCTTTACCATGAGTTGTGACTTTAAGGTTTTCGATAAGTATCTATTTGTGCATCTTGTTCGCACTAAAATAGTACAAGCGAGATGCACAGATAGTAAACTCGATACTCGTTATCGAAAACCTCAATGTCACAACTCATGGTAAGGGTACAGCGCTCCAGTGGGCAGCCAGTGGGCTGCAGGCTCTATGGGAACGACAACTCTGGCCTAGTCTAGTTCTGTTTTTTTTCTTGGAGTGGGGAATGAATTTGCACATCGTCTCCCCTAACCGCGGGAAGCCATATCGGGGGGTATGTGGGGATGGCCGCTCTTGTCCTCTCGGAGGGGGAGAAATTGGAGTGGGTAGTGACACTGCTTATAAGCCGTTGCTAGGTTCAAATCCCAGCAAGGGAATTTATTTGTGTCATAGCACAGGTATTTACTTCGTTCCTTAGTCATGGTTGTCCCCGTGTTGAACCCGAATGTCCACTGCTGGACATAGGCCAACCCCAAACCGACCTACAGTGGATATCCGCGATCAACAGGTCGTTGGTTCATCTTCTGTATTTTTTTTTTACTTTATATATCGTTGGCTAAGTACCCGCAACACATGCCTTCTTGAGCTTACCGTGGAGCTCAGTCAATAAGGACAAACATCATAAGTTATTTTATTAATAACAAAAGGCTTCACTCAAATTTAGAAGAACATATGTCTCCATTTTCCAGCACTATAGACTATAGAGTGCGTCTGATCTATATAGTCTGTCAACTATAGGTACCATGACTGTATTTGTTAAGTGTCCGATATTTCGGCACCGTTGCTAGCGCCATCTTTGCGGAATAACCGAAGTAATGCGAGATTCAACGCTGGTCAAACACAACACCGTGGCGAACTACCCTCTTTCTGTTTTCCTCGTTTAAAATAGTTGTAATGCGAACCATTAGCTTAAAATTCTCAACTTATAACTCTCCATTATTTCTAGGGCCCTGAAGCCAGTAATATGTTTCATCGGTAAGATGTCCTACCTGGCCGGTGGCATGGCCATCAGCGTGAGAGGCCAGCAGGCCTCCCGGAAGGAGGCCCCCATACTCGTCGTGGCCCCCCACTCGTCGTTCCTCGACAGCTGCATTGTGTACGCGACGAGGATGTCGTCGGTGATCGTGAGGAAGGAGTCGATGGATAATTATGTTGGAAGTATGTGGCTCTTGGGGTGGTTGATATGGTGGCGGCTCGCGGGTTCTTCATTTGGTGTGTGTTGGAGTCTTGGGTTGCTATTGGAAGCTCTGAGTTACTAATTTGGAAGCTTTTAGGTTACTAATTTGGAAGCTCTTGGGGTACTAATTTCGAAGCTTTTGGTTTACTAATTTGGAAGCCTTTGGGTTACTAATTTGGAAGCTTTTGGGTTACTAATTTGTAAGCTCTTGGTTTACTAATTTGGTTGCTCTTGGGTTGCTAATTTGGTAGCTCTTGTGCTACTAATTTAGAAGCTCTCGGGTTACTAATTTGGAATCTTTTAGGTTACTAATTTGGTTGCTCTTGGGTTACTAATTTGGTGGTGGATTTTGCGCTAATGGGGCGGTGTTTTGGGTTACTAATCTGTGGTGGTTCTTTCATTGTTAATTTGGCTGCTTTTGAGTTGTTAATTTGGTGGTTCTTGATTTGTTAATGCGATGGTGTCTCTCTTGGGTTGTTAACTTGGTGGTGGCTCTTCTGTTGGTAATATTTCACTTTCATGGTCCAAATGTCGCCATCAGATATATCGGAGCTGTGGAGGTGGTCACAAATATCTGAACAACGCCTCTATTGTCTCTCTAACTCCTCTGTGATATATCTGATGGCAACTGTGCGTATTGACAATCTATTCTTGTGCTTTATAGCTGACTAAAACTATAGGGATATATTTATACGGATATAAAGATATCGAAGAGAGCTCTTTTCTTTAAAGTGACAGTCGCTTAGTGCTATTTAAGTACACGTGAGATTATCCGTTGCAGCTGAGTAGATGAAAAAGTGTATACGCTTTAAGGATGCCTCACGGTTTACCTATCCTACACGTCGCCCTTCCGAGTCCGAGCGTTCCGTTGACCCACCGGGCACATACCGGGGCGACCCGGGCCCGAGCGGCCTGACACTCCAATATTAACATTAACATGAGCGTCGTTCTATCCAGCCATTTATTGCGAGTAGATGATCGTGACACGCTCGTCAATATCGCGTGAACATCACGTCGCCTTCCCATCACCGGGCCGACGAGCCTTTTTACATAGCCGTAACGGCCGTCGCATGACCAGCTCGAGCCCGGGCCTCGGCGAGGGCTCGGTGATCTTGTGATTTATTCCATACAAATGTAGCGACGGAAGCCTCGGCTCGGACGCGGGCGGGTCTAACGTGAGTCAGCCTTTATGCTCTCGTCTACCAAGTCATTTGAAAAGACGCTTTCTTTTCCCAATACAGCTGTTTATTGTGTCGCTATTCATGACATTGATGAATGAATATGTTTATGGATGTTACCCATTGAAAGACACAAAGCGTGCATGAATGACTTGTAAATAAACATTCAGTTGAATTACTTGAATAGGTCTGAATGGACCGTAAAAAAGCTTAGGCTATAATAGCTTAGATCAGGGTTCACAAAATGGCGGACAGTTAATCTTGTGCTTTAATAAACTGTAACTTGTATCACTGAGAACATCATCATCATATCAGCCGAAGGACGTTTACTGCTGGACATAGGTTTTATCCAAAGCGACCACGCCCGAGAAAATAAATTAATAAAAACTACTCCGAATGACAATAACATGCACTTTTACCTACTTCAAACTTCAGCTAAATAGTTCCATGTTATATGTACCTTTTTTTTATTTTTTTTATTTTTGACATAGGCGGCAAACGAGCAGACGGATTGACAGAGCATTGAACATTGAGCAGACCTTATACATATAATGCTTATTTAAGAAATTCCAGCAAAGCACATGACAGCTATGAGCAAATTAATTTTCAGTTCCTCACTCTGTGTCGATACGTATATGTGAATGAGTATAATAAATATTTTTTTGTCCGTTACATCAACCCTACCTACCCTATTTTTTTCAATAATCATTATAAATAAACAAGCGTACCGTGGTAAGGGTGTCCTGTAATATTAATTTGAGAGGTAGGGCTCAGCGAAGTACCATGACGCTTGAGTCCGGAGTAGCCCAACTGGCGAAGTACCTCCTCCTTACAGAACACAGCCATAATAGCACTGCTACCTTTCAGGTATGTAGTGCTGTGTTCCTGATGGTGAGTAAGGTTTCCAGAGCTCCAACACCCCTTAAAGGCCGGCAACGCGTAGTGACTCCCTTAGTGTTGCAGGTATAGGCGACGAGCCATAGGCGACGTCAATTGCTTACCATCAGGCAATTCGTCTGCCAAAAGAAAATATATATTAATTTATTTGTTTTGGTCTGAGTATTCTGTAATCTTTTATCATTGTCTTTTAACACCATAATATGCGACCATTTTATCCGATAGTTGACTCTGCTAAGTAAATATACGTATTTTTGGCACTTTTCCAAATCCAGCACGTTTAATCCAATTTCAAGGCAATCGCAGCAACGCCAAACTTCTGCCAATGTCTGGCATTTGAGCAATAAACGGGTTGTTTACCCTGTTTTGTTTATAAGTCCATGCTCGTTTTATGGAACTGTTTGGAAGAGTTTCGTAATCACGAAACCTAAAGCGTATTGATCCGTGTAACATTTGCAAGGTTAAAGGGCATCCGAAGGTTTATACCAGGTGAAATCAAGATGGTTATACAAAAATATATTTTCTGGATCTATTCGTGATTACGATCAACTTCTACTATGGGGTCACAACTGAAAAATCAGTTAAAAACAAGAGATATACTAGCTGCTAGCTAGCTGTAGTTGTTAATATGGGCAGGTAATTTTTTAACAGATTTTTCATTTATGGCTCCATAGTGAAAGTTGATCGTAATGAATGGATTCAGAAAATATAACTTTGTATCACCGTTTTGATTTCACCCAGAATAATACTAAATTAGAATAGAAGGAGTTAGCTGACACCCTGGATTAACACATAGGCTACGTTTTTCCCCTAATAAACTGCGGGTAACACCGCGGGGCACAGCTAGTAAATCATAAAGTACTGTGAGAAAATCTACAACACAGTTATTCAATTATAAAGCGATTTGAACACAAAAATGACTATAATAGTCTTCCTATACACTATAAAGTACTGTTGTACCCGTGAACAAGGCATTGCGTGTTACATTCGAAACGTGATCTTTATAGACTTTATTCCCTGGAAATAAGGTTCAAAATTGGTTACTCAAATGTGGCCACGTAGGGCCAATACGGACTGATATAACTGAACAAGGGAAGACCTTATTCCGTTGTAATAAGGCTCAGACATGATCAGTAAGAAAAGTGTTTCGTGATGTCCGATTTTGCCAGTTCTAAATTCGTTTTTGTGCGTTATGGTTATGCTTACATTATTATTATATAAAAAAATCTGGAGAATATTACATTATTGGTAAAGTTTTTATTAGAAACTAGCTTTACCTCGCGACTTCGTCGGTCAGCCATGGTCGTATTTAAAGTATGGCTGCGAGATAAAAATTATCCTATGTCGTTTCTAGTAGCTCAAACTGTCTCCATACCAAATTTCATCCCAATTAGTTAAGCGGTTTAAGCGTGAAGAGGTAACAGAGAGACAGACAGAGTTACTTTCGCATTTATACTATTAGTATGGATAAGTATGGATAGAATATCGTTAAGATTTTTTTTTTTATGATATAGGCGGCAAACGAGCAGACGGATTGCCTGTGGTGGTAAGCAATTACCGTTGCCCATGGGCACCCGCAACAACAGATGAGTCACAAGCGCGTTGCCGGCCTTTAAGGGGGGTTGGAGCTCTGGGAACCTTACTCACCATCAGTAACACAGCACTACATACCTGAAAGGTAGCAGTGCTATTATGGCTGTGGTCTTCTGTAAGGAGGAGGTACTTCCCCAGTTGGGGGAAAGGGGATGGCGCGGCCAGTTGGGTCACGAATGGGGGAGAGTAGGTATGACAGAGGGCGGGTAGTTTTTATAGGCTACTGTTACGTAAATTATTTAAAAAATGAAATATTACCTGTATTCGCTTCTACCTTTCTAATGCGGACTGCTAAGGTATGAATGAATTCGTGCTGAACTGTTTATCAGCACTAAATCCTTTCTACCCAATAGCTCAATAGTACATTTTAGTTTTCATTAAAACTCAATTAGTCCTTACACCATGGCGGGTTGCTCTGTGTGCGTCCCATAACACTGACAGGGGGAACATCCGCTTTGTGTACTCCTTACATATCATCCGGATCCGCATACGCCTCCTAAATGTCCGGAACACAGTGTTCCGAACACTATTGTTCTATGTACCGGAAAACAAATATGTATACCACAGGGTCGGATTGTTGAACACAGAATATTGGGATATCTACTCCGTAGGTAGTCACTGACACAAAGAAATAGACACCTACACGCGAACAAATCATGTACAAATGGCAATAAATGACATTTCTATCACGTTCCAGTTTATGCTAATAATGCTAATTTATAATCTTCTTTTAGATAATTTAAACAAACAAAAAGAGCTCAGTGTTCTAATTGTTAAGTATCAAACTTCACTATTGATAAAGTAATAACTTTTCAGTCATTGTTGATACTTGCACTGACAGCGGTTTAAAGAAGACTTAACTAAATGTACCACCCAAGTTGTTCGAGCGGCTGTTTTAGACCCATTTTTTTGGGGCTGGTTGTGAATCTACGTTTATTTTATTATACATCGATGTCCGTAGTACGGTACGGAAAGGTGATTTATGTTAATATTCTGTGTTCATCCTTAAAGTAAATAGAACTACACAGAATCATACATAACTAAAATACAAACGGCCGAAACAGCTGCGTGCACAGAACAACGCTGCGGTAAATCTGACCTGAGCTGGGTTAGTATTAGGTACACTAATTAGAGCACGAAACAGCTACATCGACTTATTTCTCATTCTCACGTGGTCCCGGCATTTTGCTACGGCTCTTGGGAGCCTGGGGTCCATTTGGCAATCTCAGGATTTCTAGTAGGCTAGTAGGCACTTTTACAAAAGCGACTGCCTTCCAATCCAGAGGTAAAACTAGGCCTTATTGGGATAAGTCCGGTTTTCTCACGAAACATACAACTACAAGTTTTGTCTTAGCCTACACAAATGTTTACCTAAATTGACGGTTAGCTGACCTTATTTTTCGTCAATATTGACCAAATACTTCCATAATTCTGTCACGGATAGTACAAACACTTGATGCGTTTGCTTAAGCAGTGCGCATACCAGAAACGGTATTACCAGAAACTTGGTAAAAAAAACTTTTTCTCAAACAAGCAATGAAATATTGTCTTTACATTTGTTATAATAGACTCGGAAGTATGGTTTATTGGGCGCGGCAACTGAAGGGGACGGAACTGGAATTTCATATAGGCCTGCAATTTTTTTTTACGATTATCCATAGAGAGGCAAAGATGGCGGGTGTCATAACAAACAGCTGATGTTAATTTATAATATTATAATACATTTCGATTTCATTGTTAGTTGTGATTTTGCAAATTTCATTTTTTGAAGCATTTCTTTTATTTCATTGAATGTTTGAGAAAAGCACTATACATGCCTCTTCGGGAAAACGGATTCCCGGCTTCGTACCACTATCCGGGTATGTACCCACTATGTACCCACGGGCCAGAAATCCACATTTTCCCGGCCTCTGATGTAATGTACTACTCGCATTATTATCATTTTATTTTTCAGGAAAATGTAAGAAATCAAATGAATATCATTATTTTTTTTCTCATTCCATTTAAAGCTTAAAGTTATCCCACCTAGTAAGGGCATTTATTTGTGTAATGAGCACAGATATTTGTTCCTGAGTCGCGGGTGTTTTCTATATATTTAAGTATTTGTATATTTTATATCGTTGGCTGAGTACCCAGAACACAAGCCTTCTTAAGCTGACCGTGGGGCTCAGTCAATCTGTTTAAAGGTGTCCTGTAATATTTATTTATTTAACTTTTTCCAGAATTAATAAACTACACGCAGCCTGTGTACGTGTGGCGGGATGATCCCAACTCCAGAGCCAACACGATCAAGGAGATTATCCAGCGAGCGACATCCAAGGAGGACTGGCCTCAGGTATGTGACATACGATACGAGCAAAACTAAGCGTTCTTCCCCCATCTGAACTTACTTCATGCCTCGCACATCGAAACTGTGGAATGATTTGCCGTCAGCGGTATTTCCGGACCTATACGTACCTTCAAGAAAAGAGCGTCTATCGTAATCTTAAAGGCCGGCGACGCGCTTGTCGCTTGTGACTCCCCTCATAGGCGACGGTAATTGCTTACCAATCAGGCAAACTATCATCTCGTTTGCCACCTTTGTCATATAAAAAAACACATCAGTCGCTTGACGCTAATCGATTTTTTTCGCTTTTATCATTTTAGCCGTAAGTCGCCCACTACTGAACTGCATAAGCCTCCCCCAAAGATGATACAAGTCAATGTCTCACAAAAGTTTAAATACAAATATGACTTGTATCATCTTGGGGCAGTTGCCATAGTCGCCACGCTTGGCGGCGGGTTGGCGACCGCAGTAGCTGTATGCATTTCGACGGACGCTTCTGCCCATCGGTTTTTTTCTTACAGCGTGGACATAATCGGTTTTCGAATTCGCGTTGACAACTGTGGGGAGTCCCTAACACATCAATTTAGAATATTATATTCTCTGACCTAATTGGTAGTGAGCCCGCCGATAGTCCTGGGTTCGAATCCCAGTAAGGCCATTAGTTTGAGTGATGAGCACAGACACATGTTTCCTCATTCATTTGACGACCGGTCTGGCCTAGTGGGCATAGTGACCCTGCCAATGAAGCCGATGATCCTGGGTTTACTTGATTTTGCGTGCCCTGACCGTTGCGTGTCGGCTATAAAGCTGCAGTCAGTCACTAACTAGTAGGCCAGATCTGTCTCCAAGGGTATATAAAATTTTATACAAATTCTCAACATTATGTCTAGGCAAATATGTGTGTTTATTATTGACAATATAATAAGGTTAGACCTTTCCTTATTCAATTAATTAAGCTCACAGCTCACAGAACGTCTGTCAAACTAATTACATGTATAACTTATCAAGATAATTCACTAATCTTAAAACACGATCCGAGAGACACCGTTAGCGGTTACCGAGCGAGACCAAACTTCCGTATCGGCGCCTTTTGCGACTCGACTTTTATCCAATTACGTAATTATAAGTAGCTATGGCACATTGCGCGCAGAACCGATGGCCGTTGGGGCGGAAAGGTTCTGGAGTGGCGACCACGAACTGGAAGACGCAGCGTAGGTAGGCCTCCCACAAGGTGGACCGACGCCCTAGTTAGAGTCGCGGGATACCGCTGGATGTGGAAGGCGCAGGATCGGTCTTCTTGGGTCGTTCTGGGGGAGGCTATGTCCAGCAGTGGACGTCTTTCGGCTGACATGATGATGATGATGAAGTATCTATGAAACAAAACAAGTGAAACGGATTATATCGCGTATACTAATTTAAACCGTTGCTAAAGGGTTCGTCGTCGGGATGAAGTTTAATATATGTATATGTCAGGGTATAGACAACCAATTTGATTTCTAGGCCACTTCGAACCTTGTCACAGTGACGTTAATAGGAGATCTTTTGCGTCTCTCATATAGATTTTCACTGTGACAAGGAACGAAGTGGCCTCTAAATCAAATTGGTTGACTGTACAGTCGAGGTAAAAGATATCGTAAAAGTTCCGAAGTATGTATACATGTGTACCAGGTACCAGCATACCAGGTGAAATCAAAATGGTATTATAAAAATATGTTTTCTGGATCTATTCGTGATTCCGATCATCTTTTACTATGGCGTCACTGAAACCTTATGAGGTACACAACATTACAGCCCAAAGAATCTGTAGCTTTCTGGACTCAACGGGAATCAGTAATGAGTTATAAAAAGGGCTGCCACAATAGATCATAACTGGTCGATGCGGACAATAGCCCAAAAACAGCAAATAATAAATAATAATGGGGTCACATACAAAAAATCTGTTAAAAAAAAAGAGACCTTCCCATACTAGATGCTATAATATTATAGCTAGCTGTATTTTTCACGTATGACTCCATAGTAAAAGTTGATGGTAATCATGAATAGATTCAGAAAATATAACTTTGTATCACCATTTTGATTTCACCCAGTAATTGAGACTAAGCTACACATATTTAGGAACTTTGTTCGTATCGATATCTTTGACTCTGACTATATACATATAAAATTTTATTAAATTAAAAAAGATTTCAAAATATTATTGTGACAATATATATTTAAGAAATACACACAAAAATTAAGACAAAAAGGTAGAATTAAACGTGCATCAGATTTACACTTAAAATATTTTTATGCTTAAACTATTATTACATTACATACATACATTTAAGCCGTACACAGTCCACTGCTGGACATAGGCTTCCCATAAACATATGACTTGTATCATCTTGGGAGTAGTTGCCATAGTCGCCACGCTTGGCAGGCGACGGACGCTGCTGCCCGTCCGTAGGATTTTTCCCTTTATCGCCTCTTAGGACACCCGCGGGAGGAGATGGGGTGGTGCTATTCTAGTCAGCCGGCATCACACGGCTAAATTCTTCATTTCATTAAACTTAAACTAATTATTTGCAGATCCTCATTTTCCCGGAAGGCACGTGCACAAACCGCTCGTGCCTCATAACCTTCAAGTCTGGAGGCTTCTACCCCGGCGTGCCAGTGCAGCCCGTCACCATCCGCTACCCCAACGCCCGGGACACCGTCACCTGGACCTGGGAAGGTCCTGGAGCGTAAGTATCCTAGATTTCTGCACCTGCACACTGCTCGTATATCACCAAGTTCGGGGGCTTCCGAAGGCTCAGTCTGCCACTATTTTTAGACCCGGGTATGTCCTTAAACTACGTCCACAAGGTAGGGCACAGCGAAGTACCATCACGCTTGAGTCTGGAGAAACCCAACTGGGGAAGTACCTCCTCATTACAGAAGACCACAGCTATAATAGCACTGCTACCTTTCAGGTACGTAGTGTTATGTTCCTGATGGTGACTTGGTGAGTAAGGTTCCCAGAGCTCCAACCCACCTTAAAGGCCGGCAACGCGCTTGTGACTCCCTTGGTAATTACTTACCATCAGGCGATCCATCTGCTCGTTTGCCACCTTTGTCATAAAAAAAGAAGTTCAAGGGTTTCCGCAGGGTCAGTCTGCCACTATTATGTACCTTAATACCAGAAAATTCAATCAGTCGCCATGATCTGGGAAGGATCTAGAGTGTAACGAGCTTCTGATCTTTGTAATCTTCACAATGCTCGTATATCACACGCATCGCAATCCAATTTTCATTTTTCATCCATTCACTACTTAGTTAAAAACTGATAAACTCATGTGTACTTATACCGCACTAGGAGACATGTTTCGGGTAAGCTCTGGTACCATAGACATACCATTTAACTAGGCGGAACCACGATCGAAAGGGATGGCCTTATGTAAGTTTCGGCGCTATTTTCGTCCGTCCTTGTCACAGTCTCACATATTTTTGTTCCCCTTCAAACGGAACCCTTCAGAACTGTCAAAGTTGGAGGGATACAAACAAATACAATTGGAGTTTTCTTGTGTTTTCAACTGAAGTTGCGGTAATTATTTTTTTTATTTTTTTTATCAAATATGTTTGTTATAAAGAGTGGCCTGTAGGTAAAGCAAAACTATAGTGAATTGTTACATTTTATGCTGCAAAAGTCAGAATATCTTTGTTTCTTACTGGCGCTCGCGGAACCGTGCTCCAGTTATTATTCCTCCTAGTCTGGTACCCATCTTCAAGACGAGTCAGATTCGATAATTAATAATACACCACAGACGAGTCTAGCGGTAACGCCTTTAAAAAAAGTGCAAGCAATTACTCAGCGGAACGTCGTGCTAGGCAGCGGATAACAGGGTACACCCTTACCCCGAGCGGTGTGTCCTGACTCGGCTTGAAAATGGACCACAGCTTACCCGAAACATGTCGCCTAGTGTGATATAATTACACGTGAGTTTATCCGTTTGTAACTAAGTAGTAGTAATATTCATTTCACCCACCCATCCATCATCATCTCCTGGCATTGTCCCGGCATTTTGCCACGGCTCATGGGAGCCAGCGGTCCGCTTGGCAAATAATCCCAGGATTTGAAGTAGGCACTAGTTTTTAACGAAAGCGACTGCCATCTAACCTTCCAACCCAGAGGGTAAACAGTCATCGTAACTCGTAGAATATGAGAAGACCGTCGCTGGGATTATACATATAAAAAGCAGCAAAGTCATAAATCTACCACCAACTTCGCGGACATCTCTTACCTATTTCCGAGTATCTCTTACCTATTCTACTCGTCTGCCTCAAAGGTATAGAAAACTGTTTTTTTTTTTTTTTACAGAGTGAACCTAGCGCTTTGCACAGATTAAAAGAAAACATTATCAACTGTGTGTTATGTGCAATGTTATTGGGTATAGTCCGGCTTCAAAGGTACAAACCGGGGTTTGAAGCTGCGACCTCCAAATTGCAATGCAAGCTCTTACCGAAATAACAATTAAGCTAATACTTCCAGACTGAAGCTGCTCTGGTTGACGCTGACGCAGGTGCACAGCTCCTGCGAGATCGAGTTCCTCCCCGTGTACTACCCCAGCGAGGAGGAGCGCCGTGACCCCAAGCTGTATGCCAGGAACGTGCGCGACGTTATGGCCAAGTTAGTACCATGTTTATGTAAATCTACACTAATATTATAAAAGCGAAAATTTTCTTTCGGAAAGGGAGGAAATACTCACTTATACGGCCAAGCTCGTATCTGTACCCTTACCATGAGTTTGAGGTTTTCGATAACGAGTATCGAGTTTACTATCTGTGCATCGCGCTTGTACTATTTTAGTGCGAACGAGATGCACAGATAGTAAACTCGATACTCGTTATCGAAAACCTCAAAGTCACAACTCATGGTAAGCGTACTAACCGCATGCCCGACTCGACTGGGAATGGTGCCTACGGACTAAAACCTCTCGCGTTTTTGTGGAGTGTTTAATTTTTATTTATTCAAATTAACATTACAACTATCTTAACAGTTACCCAATGCGATAGTGTAGTAACCATACAATACATTATTTACATACATTTTTAGTGTCGTTGTGCTTGGGCACTAACAATAAAAATAAGTACCTAATGATTTAAGATGAATATTTATAATGAAATAATATTTACAATGATAATTACAAGTTCAGGATTTACAATTGTGTAGTTGCGATGGATAGGAAAATTCAGAAGTGACTGACACTGACGCGACGTCTCTAGGGATGTGGGCAGCTCGTAGTGTTGCGCCACACATTTATTACTTGTTGTTTGGTTTTGGTTGGGGCGTGTGTTGAGTGTGTCTGGGGTGTTGTGTGTTTGTGGGTATCCTGGTAACTGGCCCTCAAAGGCGAAAGTTGTATAAATTATTTTTTATTATGCAGAAACGTCTGCTAGCGAATATCTTCGATATTTAAATCGAAAGAAAAATAGAAAAATTTGACTCGCAGCGGGACGAAAGTTGTATGTTTGTTACTTCTTCACGTCTAAACGGCTGGAGCGATTTTAATAAAATTTGGTATGGAGTTCGCTGACACCCTGGATAAACACATAAACTACACAGAGATCGTTTTTTACCTAATAAACCGCGGGTAACACCGCGGGGCACAGCTAGTTGTAAATATATATAACTTTGACTCCACATGTAAATCCGTGGAGTCACAGGCGTCGATAGGCTATGGTGACTGTTGACTGGTACTGCTGCCAGGCAGCCTGCATCATTTTTTTGCCCGGGTATTGTTCTTAAACTGCGACTAGGAACCAACGGAAGACGAGTAGCAACATTCCGGAGCGATGGATTACACTCTCCAACCCGCCTGACTAGCGTAGTTATCCATATTAATATAATAAATGCGAAAGTAACTCTCTATGTCTTTCTGTCTGTTATCTCTTCGCGCTTAAACGGCTGAACCAATTGGGATGAAATTTGGTATGGAGAGAGTTGGAGCTACGAGAAATGATAAAGGCTAATTTTTATCCCGCAACCATACCAACAGAAGTCACGAGGAAAATCTAGTTATAACACAAACCCCACATGCCTTGAGATCGCTACTTGTAGCGGTCTGTATAATAGTAAATTGTTTGACAAGGGGCTAAAGTAGGCCACGTAGTAGTACCACGAGATGGTTATTAAAATTGTTCGAGGGGTAATATGGCGTTTAGACCCGAGTTATGCATACTAGTTTTCACTTCGATTGCGAGAAAATAAGATAAAATAACATTTCAACAATTAACAAATACAATTTTATTCACCCGCAATGAATTCTGAGTCAAAAATGTTTAACTTGGCAGTCTTTGTATTTTTTTCACTGCTTTGATACAGATAGGATATATACGCCGTGAATAAATGCCATAGACAACGTATAATTGGGGCTTCAAAGAGTTTGCCAACGTTTTAAACTTTTTATTAATGCTTGTGAAGTAGGAACTAAAAAGCACCTAATGCTTTGACAATTTGATTGCGTTTCCTCATTGGTCGATTTTAATATTGTGGTATTGTCTGATGATTTCACATTTTTAAACAGTATTCGCACCAAAAAAGAATCTAGAGTTGCGATTAACTTCGATATGTGTCGTGATTGGTGGATTTAATACGATGAAGTGTTCTGGTTGGTCAATTTAAAACGTTTTGTATATCATAAATATGGAACCATATTTTCCCAAGAGGCTAAATGTATTACTTTAGTCCGCCTTGGCAAGCATAATATGACACACTTTTAGAGCATGAGAAGTGAAAAAAAGCTTTGTCATATGAGAAATATAAAAAAAAACTACGTATCTTTTTAAATAACATTGACCTTGTTTATGTTGTAAGCGGGCGTCACACAATGGCTAGAAAGTACCGGTCATTGTTACGGCCGCCGAAGTTCCGTCGCGGTCGCAACCATTACTTAATTTACCAGTAACAATAGATTCTAGAGCAATACCTAATCTATTGCTGACCTTGCCTTGAATTATGACTTCTACTGCATTAGAAATCTAGGCGAATATTTAGAATAGCGGTTCTGTGTTAATAAATTACTCCGCCATTTTGAAAAAAAAAAAACACGAAATCCACCATTTTAATCAGGAAAATACGAAACAAATAGGGATCTTAAAGGCCGGCAACGTACTTGTGACTCCTCTGGTGTTGCGAGTGTCCATGGGCGGCGGTAGTTGCTTACCATCAGGCAATCCGTCTGCTCGTTTGCCTCCTATATTATAAAAAAAAACGAAACAAATATAAACATGATAAAATAAATAGTATTTTAAGTGATTAAAATTGTAAAGCATTTGCTGTTGTGACTCGGGCCGTGGAGCCCAAGCGCTCATAAACTATTTAAAAACATAAACATAATATAAGTAAATATACTCTTAAGGATGACTCACGTTACACCGTCGCCCTTCCTACACGTCGACCTGACGAGCCCGAGCCCACCGTCGACCCCCCGGGGCGGCCCGGACCCGAGCGGCCCGACACTCGAATATTGACATTAACACGAGCGTCGTTCCATCCAGCCATTTGTTGCGAGTAGACGATCGTCACACGCCCGTCGATATCGCGTGGACATCACCTCGCCTTCCCATCACCGGGCCGAGCAGAGCCTTTTTACATAGCTGTAATGGCCGTCGCACGACCGGTCCGTACCCGGACCGAGAGACTCGTGTCACGTGATATATTCCATACAAAATGTCGCGACGGTGGATTCTGCTCGGAGGCCGGTGTAACGTGTGAGTCAATCTTTACTGGAATTCAAACCCAGGATTGACTTCATAGGCAGGGTCAGTAGGGTCACTCTACGCACCGCTGGGTAGGCTGGACCGTTCGTCACTCTTTCAACCTTTTGTCGATCTAGTTAACTAATATTTAAAATATTTCATTTATCTTTCAGAGCTCTTGGAGTCCCAGTTTTGGACTACACCTACGACGACTGCCGGCTGATCGCCAAGGCCAAGCAGCTGGGGATCCCGAACGGATCTTCAGTACGAGAGGTGGCAGAGTTGAGGGCACAACTCGGGTGAGCTATCTTTTTCACATCCTTGTCTTTAGATCTCTGTTCTAGTATGATTTCCCATTCTTGTCTTTTCTAATTTTCTCAGTATTTAGCTACAACTATGAAATGCCAAATAGTTGGGATCTTGAACTGTTCATCCTTACGGGAGGTGGTGAAAGTTGGACCGCAACTTTGGTGAACCTTCCATTCCTGTCTTCGTCTTCTCTAGATCTCAGTGTCGGTTAAACGATTAGGTCTCATTATTTAGTTCTGCCTCTATGTTTTATTTATAGGTATATTTAAACATGAATCTTTAGGCTCATTTGTTGAATAAATGCTTTGTGAAAGTTGGGTTGAATAGTACGTACTGTTGCAGCCTGGAGCGCTCGCAGCTGGAGTTGCACGTGATCTCGTCGGGCGGCGCGCGGGCGGCCGGCGCGCGCTGGCTGCCGGCGGCGGAGCTGGCGCGGCGGCTCGGCGTGCCCGCGCAGCACGCCGCCGCGCAGCGCCTCGCGCTCATGTTCACGCAGGTACCGTCACCTGGCGCGCTGGCTGCCGGCGGCGGAGCTGGCTGCAAACAAGGGTCACTGCATGCAGAATTGGGGATTTCGTGTTATAACCGTCACGCTTAGCAAGCGTTTTGATGATCGCAGTGTGTTCCACGGCTCTTAAAGACACTTCTGTCTGTCCTTAGGTGATTTCTACCTCCAGGTTAGATGGTTGCCCGAAACCACCTAAGGACAGGGCATGGTAAGCAGTTCTCTTTCTCGGAACTGTCTCTGAATTGCGACTTCTTTCCTGCCCAGTCCGGACTCTGGTCTGACTGAAATCTTGACATAAATTTGCTTGTTTCCAGCCGTCGAGCGGACTGATCTACTTCCCCGACTACTTACTGTGCGCTGCCTTCCTGATCCTCCAGCACGAGCCCCTCGCCAAACTTCTATCATACGCTTTCAAGGTAAGAAGCAAAAACTAAGCGGGCAGATGTTCAAAATGATCTGAACCACACAGCTCAGTCGATGTATTCATTTGTTCTTGTTCTTGTATATTGTTGTCGTCCAGGAGAACAGGGAATGGACCATAACAAATTGTGGGCTGGAATCTTTTAACTTTGTTATCATTTCTGTTCATTCTTTGATTAGTCATCATCATTTCAGCCATAAGACGTCCACTGCTGGACAAACGCCTCCCCCAAATATGACGTGTATCAATCATCTTCAGGAAGATTTGGCAGTATCACAGCAGTATCTGTTTTTTCGGTTTAGACGGATGCTGCCGTACATAAGTCTGTTTTTTCTCTATCTCTTACGGCACCCGCGGGAAGAGAGATGTTGTTATTGTTTTCCTAACTATGAATTCCTTAACCTTCTTCTGTCCACACGCAAATTTTCCTGTTTGACACATAAATACAGGGTTGGGCAGATTAAGTGTCCTACTACATTGTTTTTCTAACATACCGGAACTTTTTGTAGCGAATGTTATTGGTAACTTTTAAATCGATGCTTCCAGCTGTACGACAGCTCTGGGAAGGGGCGAGTGGACGCGGCCGTCTTCGAGGAGATCGCGGGCCGCTGCCTCGGCCTGTGCCAGGAGGACGCGCACAACACCTTCGGCCAGGCCGACGTCGACGAGAAGGGCTGGCTCACTTACGGTACCCACGCTTACTTGTCATCTATTCAGATCCATCAGATCAGATAGATAATAATGACATACCTCATCTAAAGGTTGGCTCACATTACACCGGCCCGCGTCCGAACCGAGGCCACGGTCGCGACATTTTATATGGAATAAATCACGTGATCATCAAGCCCTCCGAGCCACCCGGCCCGGCCACGGGCCGGTCGTGCGACGGCCGTTAAAGTGTGTAAAAGGCCGAGCAGCCCGGTGTCGCCACGCTTGGAAGTTGGGTTGGGGATCGAAGTAGCTGTAGATTGAGTGTCTACGGACGCTGCTGCCCATCTGCCTGTTTTGACCCTTTGTCGCCTCTTACGACCTCTGCGGGAGGAGATGGGTATATGTGTCATTATCTATGAAAAGGAGCCGTATTGTCGATGGCACTTACGTCGAATCGCGTTGCGTTTGTATTGTGTTGTTTTAAACAACGATATAAGCGCCATCGACAACAAGATCCCTTTTCATAGATGTCACATATTCTCTGTCAAATTTTTTTTATTGGCATATAATTTTTTGTGGTATGTTTTATGTTTAACCAATAAATTATTCCGATTTTCAGATGAGTTCATCGCTTTCGCGCAAAAGAAGTCGTTCTTCTCATTCCTGTTCACGAGCGACTGCGCTCCCAAACCGAAATCGCAGTGATCCGAGCTCGTTACCGTCAGCGGCTACGTCGACAGCGGCCCGGTCGACGACAGCCAAGTCGATAGCAGTCGTGTCGATATCGACTACGTTGATCGCAACCGGATCGACAGCGGCCACATCGAAAGCAGCCATTTCGACATTGGACAGATCGACAACTGCCATGTCGAGAACTGCCAAATCGACAGTGGCCTTGTCGATAGTTGCAGAGTCGATAATGGCCATGTCGATAGCGACCATGTCGACTGCGGTCAGGTCGACAAAGATGTCGTCAGCGGCAGCGTGGCGTGAAGTATATTGACATTACCCCAGTTGAATAGTGCAGGTATCAAAAATATGTCTAGATTACCAGACGAGAGTGGAGCCGATTTTTTCTGCCGATTGCTTTAAGTTTTGTAATCAATGTTTTTTTTTTTGTTACCAAACGTAATATCGATTATTGGTAAAATACTTAGCGAAAGTCCAAAACCAATGTAATAAATTATTATAACATTCATATTACTGACAACTAAATCCAATGGAATCCGTTAGTTGGGTAGTGAAATCAAACAAAAATATTTCGGCGTAATGGCAATAGTCATCACTTTTTAGTACTGTTAGACCGGTTTTAGGTTTACCAGAACATAATTAGGGTTTTAGCTATGTTTCCTATCTATGAAATCTACTATGACAACATCAAATTACCTATTATTGAATGTCACTTATACTAAATGACTTCACTGCATAGATTTACTCTCTGTCTTAGTGTGTGTGGACGCTCAAAGCGGAGCGGATAGCGAGCATCCAAAACGTAAGTAGCGTGCGGTCGCTCCCATACTTTTACATATGTATGGGAGCGACCACATGCTCGCCACTCGCCCCGCTGCGTACGCGAGCGACCACAAGCCTTATACAAACTATAGGTGATAAACTTAACTGTACCTGGCCTATGTAGTAACATGTGTACACATGTCGACGTTCTATATTAAAATGTTGACGAAAGTTCCATATTAATTCTCCGCACTACATAGACACTTCAGTTAAGTTTTTCACTTGTAACAAAAAGAAGTAATTATACACATTATTTGTACAAATGGAAGTTATAAACGCGGGTATGTATCAACAAATTGATAGATTTGTAAGAGTTAACTACTGTTATTTCAGTGGCATGATTTATAAGCGAGTACAATTTGTTATATATTTAATTAATTTGACTATTTTTTATAATTTATTTAATTTATAAAAAGCACATTATAATAAGTCTTGAAGTCATTCGAAAGAGGCTACTTCTTAAATTATTTATTTCGTATTTATTATTGAAAAAATGTTATTTCGTATATTATAGCACACTGATGATAGAATATGTTCTTGGACATATTAACAAATATTGTTGCTTATCTACGATGTTATTTTAAGTTTAATTTATTTTATTTTATTTTTATAACTTTAATTTGTTATTAATTTATTAATTTAATTCCTTTTTGTTTTGTATGTGAACCACGAAGCGTGGTCTGAATTAAATAAATTGAATTGAAAAGAACGTTTTTATTCAATATCCGTTTTAAATATGTATTATCAACAAATTGTAATAATTATTGTTCGAAGATATGAAAAAAACCTACCTACACAAAAAAACCTAGCAATTATCTCATATGTATTTAAAAATGCATTGCACTAATAAAAAAAACATTACCAATAACTGCAGTAACAACAACAATTATAATGATTAACCCTTTGAACGCCAAGGACGACTGTGGCCGTCACCGGATAGTGGTGCCATGGACGCCAACAGCGGCTATGGACGTTAGCTTTGTTAATGAACAGGGACCTACGGTGGTTCCGTAAAGTTCATTTTCGCTCGACAAAATGTGATATCGTGGCGTCTCGAGAAAATTTGTCTTATATATAAAAACCTAAGCGTTTAGATAAGCAACGATACATGTATGTTACAAGACACTAGGTGACTGTCTTGATCTACGGAATTTGGTAAAGTTTCTAAACTAAGCTGCTTTGGGGTAATTTGGTACCTATCTAAAAATAGCGGCTAACTCTAAAATTAGTCAAAAATCACTTCCATTGTAATAAGAGTCCATTTTGAAATTATCCAGCACTAAAACATTTTCAAAATTACTTCAATACGATTTAGTATGTCTAAACTTTCTAAAAGTGGCACAAGATCTTCGGTTTGATATTAATAATTAAGTCGATTTTTATTTGTTTTGACGCAACGGGTTAATTAATAGTTTTACAGTCGCATCTGATAATATAGTTATCAAATAAGTTTTTTTTAAACTGATATGGGACCACCTTTAGGGTACCCTTTCCTATAAAAAAAATAATGATCAAAATCGGCCTACCCTGTAAAACGTTATGCGTGGTCATACCTACATAAAAAAAAGAAATACGCGTAGAATTGTGAACCTCCTCCGTTTTTTTCCTCGGTTAAAAAAGAACGCCAAACTCAGGAACAAATATCTATGGTCATTATTACAAATAACGAGACTTAATCGCGTATATTAACTTCAAAAATTACCTCGGTCTTTATCCGAGACGAGGACAACGTCGTTCTCGAAGCGTAGGACGTAATTTTTAAACTTAATATACGTGGTTAAGTCCCGTTTATTTGTAAAAGCTTGGTAATTACATAAATAAATGTTCTTACTCGGATTTGAAGCCAGCACCAGCTACATAGGCAGGGTCACTCACTAGTGACACTTCACTACCCACTATTATTATAATAAAATAAGGGTGACAGCTGGTAACTATAGCTACCAAAAGCATGTGAGTGGCTAGGCTAGACCTGTCGTTAAAATATTTCTAATGATTGTGCACAGCCATTTTCTAGTGATAATTGTGCAATTCGCAATTCTGCAAGAAGTTCTATTCTTATAAGAAACAAATTGTAGACGCATTGATTTGTATTCATAGTTTAAAAGCTCATAGTAGTAAGTTATTGATTAAGATAAGGGCCGTAGAAAATATACCACAATATATAGTAGAAACGCAATGGAAACGATAAATATTGTTTTGGAATGACATCAATTAAAACGTGAATTTTTCTAACATTAAATATCAAAGGACATCCTTACACAAATCGACTGAGCCCCACGGCACAGTATAATAAGGAGTACTCCCACGGTAAGCTCAAGAAGGCTTGTGTTGTGGGTACTCAGACAACTATATAAAAAGTATAATAAACAATTATTTAATTACATAGAAAACACCCAAGACTCACCTGTGGTCATCACACAAATAAATGCCCTTACTGGGACTTGAACTCGAGACCAGTACCCTTACCATGAGTTGTGACATTAACGTTTTCGATAACGAGTATCGAGTTTACTATCTGTGCATCTCGTTTGCACTAAAATAGTACAAGCGAGATGCACAGATAGTAAACTCGATACTCGTCATCGAAAACGTCAATGTCACAACTCATGGTACGGGCACTGGCGGTTTTATCCTTCTAAGGCCCACCATACAAATGATATTTTCTCGAATTTGTTCTTTATAGTCTAGGAAATAAAGTAGAATCTTTTTTATGTCAAAATCGAAGGAAACAAGTGAAATTCTACTCTGTTCCAATTGTATAAATAAATTTCATTATAATTTCAGTACAGTCAACAACACTCCTAGCTATACATTGGTAGACCTTATTATATAAGGCATAAAGTACAGTTAAGAGTGTTGCTGTGTGTACAACAGGTAGGCCCGTGGGCTTTACGAGATTATACATAAATCGTTTCGATTACGCTTCTACGGTCAGCAGCGGAAGTTCTAAGCAGGCCACGTGTTGACAATGATCTTAGCACGCTTTAATTCTCTTAGCAATATAGTGGTAACAAGCTCATTTTGAACACTTCGCCCGCTTAGAGACTTCTGATGCTGATTGCGATTCTAGCCTCAGTACAATTATGTAAAATAAGGTTAACCCTTCCTTTATCTTTGAGTCATTCACATTTATTAGTAAAACCGCATAATTTTATATAATTAATATAACTCGTAAAAAGCGTAATAATGGATGTATGATATAATAATTGATATCGCCGCTGAGATAAAAGTGATTTTAAAAGGATTTTTTTATTGTAGCGCACTAGTTTTGATGAAAGGGCTGCCATCTGCCTTCCAATCAAGAGGATAAACGAGGCCTTATTGGAATTAGTCCGGTTTCACGATTTTTTCTTTGACCCGTTTAGTAATTTATTTTGACGTTCATAAGTGCATTGGGACGCTTAAATTTTTTTTTTCGACTAGATCATTGGTACAGTCAGCGTCATAGTTACTAACAGTCAAAGTGGCCAAATATATTAGAACACGTAACATAAAAATGAAGATGTGTCGGTACGGCTACTTTGGTTGTTACCAAGTTTACGACGCTGACTGAACAGTCAAGATAAGATGTGTGCCAAAATATGTATATGGCTATGTTTTACCTTGATTATACGAGCCTGGCTTTGAACCCGGGTAAACCAAACACTTTCACCACTAGACCACCAGTGCTTCCATTGAATGGTGTGTAAAATTCGAAGAATTACTATGTGTACTCAGCGGCGCGGTATCCGTATTATGCCATAGATCTATTATAGTGTAAGTGTAAAGTTATGTAATTTTATATTTAGATTTGTATATATAGCTTAAAACGTACATTAATTGTAGCCAATGCTATTTTTCCTTAGGTGGTAATATTTAGAGAATGTGAGAATGAGACCTTAGTACCTACTTTAGAATTAAAATTAATTATTAAGTGAAATCAATTATTAAATAATTTACAAATTTTATTTAAAGTGAAACTTTTGAATAATGTAGCTCTTGCGATTACAACCAAGGTCAAAAATTATTAACTAGGGTACAAAAAATATGTGTCCACATACATCGTATTGTCTCAATATTAAGGCACAGTCACCATCAGATATATCGGAGCTGTGGAGGTGATCACAACACAGATTGCACATGCATGCAACTTTTCGCCTTGACAATAGAGGCGTTGTTCAGATATTTGTGACCACTTCGGCCGCTCCGATATATCTGATGGCGAATGTTCGTTTGGAACTTACGTGTAGGGTAGACCTTGGTTTATCAGTGATACTCACAGCATTAATATGGTACAGTCGCCATCAAATATATCGGAGCTGTGGAGCTGATCACAAATATTTGAACTTGCACTTATCGCATTGACAATAGCGGCGTTGTTCAGTTCTTTATGACCTCCACAGCTCCGATGTATCTGATGGTGACTGTACATAAATTGCGCTACAAGGAAATGCAAGCTATAAAAACCATGGCAACCGTCAGTTATAGATGCTTTATTCACCATTGTGAGCTCAGCGTTAATTATGCAGTATCACGGTATTACCAAGTATCACTGATAATGCCATAAGCCAATACATATTTTGTCACTTCACTTGTACAGATATATTTTATTTTTACTTTTGTTGTAACTGACTTTAAATATTTGGACTGTGAATAGTCATTTTTCACGCAAGCGCTATGGCATTTTAAGGGTTAAGGAGATTATTATTTTTTATTTAGAATATTAATTATTGTAGATATAACATTTTATTTATTATTGCTTTGATTATGAAAAGCTGTGAATTTTGCATTATAGAGATAGTTTTAATAGTAATAGTAAAAGCGACATTAAAGTTAATTCTTCCTTATTATTATAATCGAAAGTCAGCCTTTTCCTAGACGCTGATTCATTTATTATTCTTCCATTTTTCGATTTTTTTAATTTTGAATCAAGAGTTATCCGAACACAGTATTACATCTCTTTATGGTTACAGTCTTGTTCATATATATGTATATAATTTTGCACAGGATTAAGATAAAAATATGTACACACCATTATGAATTTCTACGCTCACGTCTGAAAATATCAATACATTTAAGGTGACAAAACCATGTATCCAAGACTTTACGCCATAGTCAAGAGTCGTGGCTACATATTTTTTCGCATTAAATGTATCCATATTATCAAACAAGACTGTACGATTTATTTACAATACAAGAAAACCATAAACACATTTAACGAGTTCCCTTAAGATCACATTCAATTCGTCCCCCTAACCTAATCACCAGGCAATGAAGTATCTTAATAAAATGTTTTTAAATCGGGTCAACCATCTTGGAAAGTTAATGAACATACAAACACATTGAACGCCAGGAACCCTCTAAAAGGTTCTCTGTTTGTTTGTTTGTACAGTCGCCATCAAATATATCGGAGCTGCCAAGCTAGTCAAAAATATCGGAGCATGCACTTTATCGCTTTGATAATAGAGGCGTTGTTCCGGTATTTGTGACCACCTCCACAGCTCCGATATATCTGATGGCGACTGTACACACGGAGGATACACTGGGTTAGGTTACGTAGTGCGCAGCGAATACTCACACGTAATATGTTAAGAGATATAAGAAATACAAACTATTCATCAATTTTCAAATCTGTGCACCATTGATTAAACATTTTTTGGCTGTGCCACATTTGCTCTACCACAAAGTTAACACATGGCTGTCTTGCATATACATAAGTACAACCAATTTTAGTACAACACAACTGTTTGTTATTTAATTTATTCGTTTTGAACTTATTTTATTTGTAATGGTTAAACAATAGATTATTTCACTGTTATGTTCATGATATAATTGTTATAGTTAGAATGTTTTCCATTTTATATGCTTCCAAAGAAGTACTACTTCCAAAAAATATTTGTATACTGGCATCTCGAAGAATGCAGTTATAAAGATCAAAGTTACAGTCACGTCTAATAAAAAAGAAAATTTAATGTTACAAAAATATGACTTTGACAGGATACGATTTTTATCACATTTTGAAACAAGACTATTACTGTAAATTTTTCCACATGGAAATAATTGAAAGCTTATATATTTATGTCAAATCATAGTTTTCCATTTACATACTAGAAATTTCCATTTCATGTGAAAATATCGTCAATTATGCGAAATTTTTTCCATTTTTAGGTTTTATGTAATATATTTTTTTGTTAGTCCTCAATTCTTTCCGATTTGAATGCAATATTGAGAACTTTTTTAACGTCTTGTTATTTATGTTGTTATATAATTTATTTTTAATATGGCATTGTATCATTCCTTTGTTATTGTTGTATCATTTTAGGATCGATGTATATTTTGCTCCGAATAAATAGACACTGTTTAGTAATACATTGTTTTATTTTTCCTCGTCTCCACCGGCCAGTTTTGTCCGTCTTGTCTTTAAAGTATGCTGCGGGATAAAAATATCCTATGTCCTTTCTCGTAGTTCAAACTCCATACCAAATGTCATCCCAATTGATTCAGCGGTTTAAGCGTGAAGAGGTAACAGAGAGACAGACAGAATCGTATATTCTAATAATAGCATGGATAGTATCATCATCATGTCAGCCGAAAGACGTCCACTGCTGGACATAGGCCTCCCCCAGAACGACCCAAGAAGACCGATCCTGCGCCTTCCACATCCAGCGGTATCCCGCGACTCTAACTAGGTCGTCGGTGGATAGTATGGATAATAATAAAAAAAAAAATCTATTTATTCGTTAGCATAAAAACTTTTGACAGTAGCAGGGTAGATGTCTCTTTCCTGACTGACTTAACCTTTCGACAGCCAAAGACGGCTGTGGGCGTCACCAGAAAGTTGTGCTACAGACGCCAACGACGTCTACGGACGTCAGCTTTGGTAATGCAATAGAGAGTATATATTTATATGGGGGATTCCCTAAAGTGCAACTTCGCTCAACGAAATGCGATAGCGCCATTTTGAGGTTCAACCGAAAATCCGAATAAGCAATTTGGAAATAAATAGATCATTATTAATTTACTAGCTGACCCGGCAAACTTCGTACCGCCTAAGAAGCGACAAAAGTAGTGATAGGTTTCAAAAATCACGGGATTTTTGTGATTTTTTAGTACTTGATGTCTCAATCAGGGCTGTGCAGAATCCAACCAATTCAAAATCATTTTAATCGGTTCAGCCGTTATCGAGTTATAAGCGGTTGAACAAACCCCACTATCTTTTATATACTTATATATAGATACATATAATATATATATTAAATCGATACTTAGCTATAGCCTAATCGATCATAAAATCAAGGAATACAGACAGTAACAGCGGACTCCGAGGAAATAACGATCTGACAACATACGAAATGATTATTTCTTCTTCTTCTTATTGTACATATTCTCAGGATTCATTGAAGTCGCCTCATCAGAGTTCGCGGGCATGCTGAAGGCTCCGTGCTAAAACATAAATTTGTTAGTTAATATTTCAGTTACTGGTTAAAAAATATTGCAAGCGATAAATTGCTACCAATCCGATTGCAAGCAACAAAATCTGCCAGCTTCCATCGAATTTATAGCTTGCATTTCGTTAAACATTATTAATTTGATAGTAATTTGACGACCGGTCTGACCTAGTGGGTAGTGACCCTGCCAATGAAGCCGAAGGTCCTGGGTTCGATTCCCAGTCAGGGCATTTATTTGTGTGATGAGCACAGATATTTGTTCCTGGGTCATGGGTGTTTTGTATGTATATAAGTATTTATATGTATCTATTTATTATTTATATCATCGTCTAGTACCTACAACACAAGCCTTATTGAGCTTACCGTAGGACTAGGTCGATTTGTGTAAGATTGTCCCGAATAATTATTTATTTCAACATCATCATCTCAGCCATAAGACGTCCACTGCTGAACATAGTATAATGTATGTGTATGTGTAATATAATGTATAATATAATGTATGAGTCATTGTTACTTGAAATAAATACATTTTATTTATTTATTTATTATTATTATATAGGCCTCCCCCTTGGATCTCCACAAGTACCGGTTGGAAGCAACCTGCATCCAGCGTCTTCCGGCGACTTTAATGAGGTCGTCTGCCCATCTTGTGGGTGGACGTCCTACGCTGCGCTTGCTAGTCCGTAGTCTCCACTCGAGCACTTTTCGACCCCATCTGCCATCTTCTCTGCGTGCAATGTGGCCTGCCCATTGCCACTTCAGCTTGCTAACCCGGTGGGCTATGTCGGTGACTTTAGTTCGCCTACGGATCTCCTCATTTCTGAGTCGATCTCGTAGTGAAACTCCGAGCATAGCTCTCTCCATAGCTCGTTGAGCGACTTTGAGCCTTGAGATGAGGCCGATAGTGAAAGACCACGTTTCGGAGCCGTAAGTCATCACTGGTAACACACATTGGTTAAAGACTTTCGTCTTGAGGCACTGAGGTATGTCGGACGAAAAGACATTACGTAGTTTCCCGAACGCTGCCCAACCGAGTTGGATTCGGCGGTTTACCTCTTTCTCGAAGTTGGACCTACCTAATTGGACTACTTGTCCTAGGTAGATATACGAGTCAACAACTTCGAGTACCGAGTTCCCAACAAAGACTGGGGTGGGCACAACATTGGCATTTGACATTATTTTCGTCTTGTCCATGTTCATTTTCAAGCCCACCCGTTGTGAAACTCGGTTGAGGTCATCGAGCATCATGCTGAGTTCCTCCATCGACTTTGCCATGACTACGATATCGTCGGCAAATCGAAGGTGAGTGATGTATTCGCCGTTGATGTTGATGCCACGCCCTTGCCATTCCAGGAGCTTGAAGGCGTCTTCCATTACGGCAGTAAACAGTTTCGGAGAGATCACGTCTCCCTGCCTTACGCCTCTTCGCAATGGAATCGCCTTCGTGCTCTGCTCCTGTACTCGGACTGACATGGTGGCGTTACTATACAAACACTTCAACACTTCGATGTACCGATAGTCAATATGGCATCGCTGAAGAGACTCAAGCACCGCCCATGTTTCCACCGAATCAAAAGCTTTCTCATAGTCCACAAACGCTAGGCATAATGGCAAGTTATACTCTTCGGTCTTCTGTATAACTTGCCGCAGCGTATGGATGTGGTCTATGGTACTATAGCCTTTTCGGAAACCGGCTTGTTCGGGAGGCTGGAAGTCATCGAGTCTGTGTTCGAGACGATTCGTGATAACCCTTGAAAACTTATTAAATTATTTAATAATTAAATTATTTATTTATTTATTTATTATTATACAATGAATGATTGAATGAATGAATGAACGCTTATTTGTCAATCATTTAGTTGGTTTACAAAAAAAATAATCCTAAAAGGTACTCCACATTGTGACTATTGGCACAAAATTATTGTAACTTAATTATAATTAGCCTCATGATTCAGCGAGAAAGTGCTGCCAGGGTCTTCGGTACCATGCGCAGAGGCCTTTTAGTTGAATTTTATTGTTATTTTTCTACGTAGTTTTTTGGTGCAGTCGCCATCAGATATATCGGAGCTGTCAAGGTGGTCACAAATATGTGAACAATGCCTCTATTGTCAAGGCGATAAAGTGCATGTTCCGATATTTGTGACCACTTCCACAGCTCCGATATATCCGATGGCGACTGTCCTTAATAAATCCCAAAAACTTCGATTTAAAATCGAAAGAAAAATAGAAAATTCTTGACTCGCAGCGGGACTCGAACCCGCAACTACTGGATCACTAGCCCAGTGGACTACCAATTGTGCTATATGAGTACCGCTTAGACTTGTCAATTTTTTTCTATTTATCCCTTGATATTCGCTAGCAGACGTTTCTGCATAATAAAAAATAAATCTCAATATTTGATGTAAAAAAACTGCCTAGGTTTACATTCTTGTACTTAGTTTTTTTTTTATGACATAGGCGGCAAACGAGCAGACGATTGCCTGGTGGTAAGCAATTACCGTCGCCCATGGGCACCCGTAACACCAGAGGAGTCACAAGCGCGTTGCCGGCCTTTAAGTTGGAGCTCTGGGAACCTTACTCACCATCAGGAACACAACACTGCATACCTGAAAGGTAGCAGTGCTATTATGGCTGGTCTTCTGTAAGGAGGAGGCACTTCCCCAGTTGGGCTGCTCCAGATTCAAGCGTGATGGTCATCGCTGTGCCCTACCTCTCATTGTTGGACGTAGTTTAAGGACATACCCGGGTCCAAGTTCTTTTCCGTTTCGATTGCGTTTCTCCAATCGATTTGTACCTTGCCTAGGCCAGACTAGAACCTACATACCTTGCCACTGTGGTAATCCCGGTGATAGTTGCCGGCCATGATCTGGTCATTGAATAAGTAAATCTGCTCCGTATTACTGGTGACGTCATACGCCATGTTCAGCAGTTTGTGGTAGTGGAACACGTACCTAAAACACATTACTAGAAAGTAGGGATGTCACGAATGTCAAAACTTACACATTCGCGAATGCGAATGCGAATGCGAATGTTTAGAAAAATAAAAAAAACACTGATAAACAGTATTTTTTAATGAAATCTATAAAATATAAATACCTACTTAGACTTGATGAACTTCAACTAAAACAACAAAAAATTTAAACATCAAATCACAATTGAGCATTTACGTAAACACACTTTCTATTGGTCAAAATTAATGTAGTCTAAACAAATAGCGAGCACTGCGCATGCGCGAGTCGGCAGCAAGTTACCGCCGCGCGCCGCGCGAGCGTCAGACAAGACGCGACCTGCACACATTCGCATTCGCAAAACATTCGAATCATTAAATGCGAATGCGAATGTCGATACGAATGTTAAAAAATATGCGAATATTCGCATTATACGAATCCGAATGCGAATATTCGTGACATCCCTACTAGGAAGCCATAAGTGCGTGGTCATGGCGGTCGTGGGTAAGAGCGAGATATCGCACTCTGCTTCGCTCTAACATGACCGGAAGATGACCGCTCGTTTGCCTCCTAATTTCATAAAAAAAATGAACTGCTCCCACCGCGAGCTAGTAAGCTATGAGCTATTATAGCTTACTAGCTCGTAAGCTATGAGCTATCAGCTATTTAAAGATAATCGCTCCAGTGTAAATAAAAGAGTGATATATATTTAGGTATAGCTCATCTCCCGCGATGAACTACAATCACCCGGCTATGACATATATGTCTCTTTTATTTACGCGGGAGCGATTACCTTTTGTCTCTTGAAATAGCTGATAGCTCATAGCTTACTAGTTCACGGTGGGACCAGTGCCAGCAGCTGACATAATGCTGGACATAGACCTCCTAATACGACTTGTGTCATCTTGGGGGGTAATTGCCATAGTCGTCACGCTTGGCAGGCGGGTTGGCGACCGTTGTAACTGTAGATTGGGTTTCGACGGACGCTGCTGCCCATTCGTCGTTTTTTTCCCTTTGTCGCCTCTTACGACACCCGCGGGAGGAGATGGGGTGAGGCTTTTCTAGTCAGCCGGCACCACACGGCATAGTTAGCCGGCATCACACGGCATAATCATCCGGCACCACACGGCATAGTCAGCCGGCACCACACGGCATAGTTAGCCGGCATCACACGGCATAATCAGCCGGCACAACACGGTATAGTCAGCCGGCCCCACACGGCAAAAAACTTAACGCTGATTCTAATTTGGCGAAGTGGCAACATTCTCAGCAGCTGAGCCTATCATAATGGTTTGCAAATGACTTTTTAATTAATAAAGCGTCAAATTAGAACTCACCACAGCATGGAGACGTTGAGAGACATCCTCATCATGGTGCTGAAGAGGGCACCAGCGGTGACCTTCAACTCCATCTGGTTCCCGTATATCATACCGATTCTGAAAATGGTACTGTTTTCGTACCTGGAATGATTACATCCATCAGTCATGGTTCACTGGACAAAGGCCTCAAGCTAATATCTATTCTCATATTATAAATGCGAAAGTAACTCTGTCTGTCTGTCTGTCTGTCTGTCTGACTGTATGTTACCTCTTCACGCTTTAATCGCTGAGCCAATTGGGATGAAATTTTCATGGAGAGAGTTTGAACTACGAGAACGGGCATAGGACAATTTTTATTTCCCAACCATACTTTAAAAACGGGCATGGCTTATAAGTCGCGAGGAAAAAGTAGTAGCTAATAATCGCCACGCTTGGCAGGCGGGTTGGCGATCGGTCTAGAGACGCTGCCACCCGTCCTCCGGTGGTTTAATAGTTTAACAGGAGATTAAATAGTGTAAGACTACAGTCCTACACAAACTGACTGAGCCCCATGGTACGCTCAATAAGGCTTGTGTTGTCGTTACTCAGCAAACGATATAAATAATAATATACATATACGACCATAGACGACCGGTCTGGCCTAGTAGTTAGTGACCCTGCCTATGAAGCCGAAGGTCCTGGGTTCGATTCCCAGTCAGGGCATTTATTTGTGTGATGAGCACAGATATTTGTTCCTGAGTCATGGGTGTTTTCTATGTATTTAAGTATTTATATGTATATATCTATTATATATATCGTCGTCTAGTACCTACAACACAAGCCTTACTGAGCTTACCGTAGGACTAGGTCGATTTGTGTAAGATTGTCCCGAAATATTTATTTATTTATTTATATAGGTACTTAAACCGTGTGATGCCGGCTGACTAGAATAGCACCACCCCATCTCCCGCGGGTGTCGTAAGAGGCGACAAAGGGAAAAATCCTACGGACGGGCAGCAGCGTCCGTCGAAACCCAATCTACAGCTACTGCGGTCGCCAACCCGCCTGCCAAGCGTGGCAACTATGGCAACTATCCCCAAGATGATAAAAGTCATATTTGTGGGGGCCTATGTTCAGCAGTGGACTGCATACGGCTGAATTATGTATGTAAAAGGTACTTAAACACATATGTTTAAAAAGGTGGACTCGAAGTATTGTTGTGAATTGCAGTCAAAAACCACCGGAGGACGGCGGGCAGCATCTCCAGACAGATCGCCAACCCGCCTGCCAAGCGTGGCGATTAGCTACTCTAAATTTCGTTTCTTTTATGTAAAGCACCCATGACCCATGACTCAAGAACAAGAACCCTGTGGTTTCCCTAAGTAGCTTTCGTGATTTAACTTTACAGTGTAGTCAATAGGCATGACGATACAAGTTTAAACTTATAATAAAAAAAGTTATAGTAATTTTCCTAACTAGTGCGTAAAAAGTACACTTTTCGCACGCTTCACGTGCGTAAATTTCACTTTTTAAGGCACTTGTTATGAAAAATTGGGTTCGATACATGTGTAAAAACTTCTTTAAGACTCGGGTGATTGTCACCCTCGTTTCACTTGGGCTCCAACTTTCACCCTCGTCGAAAAAATATTTTTTTTTTTACTAGTATCGAAATGTACTATTTTGAGTGTTGTAATTATGTAACTGAGTACCGTTTCCTCAGATTCCGGAGTTTGTTAATCTCGTATCTCGTGGAGTAGACCGAGTGCTGCATGAACTGCAGTATTTTCTGTCTTGTTTGGGTAGTCCAAGCGTTCTGCGAACACAATCACAAAGAAAGATTGAAAGTAATAAACCCGTGCCCGTGTGATGCCGGCTGACTAGTACTCGTATAGCACCACTCCATCTCCCTCGGGTGTCGTAAGAGGTGGGACAAAGGAAAAAATCCTACGGACGGGCAGCAGCGTCCATCGTAACCCAATCTACAGCTACTGCGGTCGCCAACCTGCGTGACGACTATGGCAACTACCCCCAAGATGATACAAGTCATATTTGTTAGAGGCCTATGTCCAGCAGTGGTCTGCATACGGCTGAAATGTATGATGTATGTGTATGAAATAAACTAAATACCCGTAAATACTTCAATCGACAATTTTATTTCATATAATTGCCTAATTATTTTTGAATTATATCAATTATATGAACTTGACATTCATATTTATCATCATCTCAGAAAGTCCACTGCTGGACATAGGCCTCCCGCAACTATGACTTGTATCATTTTGAGGGCAGTTGCCATAGTTGCCACGTTTGGCAGGCGGGTTGGCGACCGCTTAGCTGTAGATTGGGTTTCGGTGGGCGCTGCCCATCCGTAGGTTTTTCCCCATTGTTGTCTCTAACGATCGCGGCAGATGGTATTCAGGCCCGGTACTGCGAATATCGAAGTTCGTATATTTCGAGCATCCTTCTCTTTTATTCCAATGAGTCATGAGAGTGACAGACTCGTCCGAAATTTACGAATATCATTTTTCCCGGCAGCGACGCTGACGTCCCAGCAAGTGTCAAATCATAGATGCGGGTCAGAATTTGATTTCGATAATGTCAGATAAAGTAACAAATGAGTACTATAACATATCAAGTTTGTTCTTAGAGCATGACGTTGTTCAGTAGTAGGCCTTGCGTTTTGTAAAGTGGTATCTGGACTTTACAGAAAGCCAAGAGGCGGCCGTGACCCCGAGGCTGGCGATCAAGGTAATAACATTTTCTTTCGCGATAGACCCGTCTGCGTCCTATAGTATATGTGTGGATAAGCTTTAATACTTTGACCATGTCTCTACACGTGATAACAACTCCATAGAACGGCTGGTCGTACAGGGAAAAGTAGAGGGAATCAGACCACGTGGAAGAACACCTATCCGCTGGACTGATCAAGTGAAATCCATAGCGGATAACCGCGTGCCTGCACCAGACAGTCTGCGCACAGGGAATAAGGGTGGGAGATGGTGACGAAAGCTGTGTAACGTGGACACCTGAACGGGACCTCGACCGCTCTGTCAAGAGTGAAACAACAGAGAAGAATCATTTTTTATTATGCAGAACCGGCTGCTAGCGAATGTCTTAAATCGAAAGAAAAATTTGATGCCGTTAAGTGTTTAATACGCTGGCGGTAGATGTGTTTACACGTCACCCATGATGACATATACGACGAGGGATAAATAGAAAATTTTTAGAAGTCTAAGCGGTACTCGTATAGTACAATTGGTAGTGCACTGGGTTAGTTGTGGGTTCGAGTCCCGCTGCGAGTCAAATTTTTCTATTTTTCTTTCGATTTAAATATCGGAGAGAATAATATTTGGACCCGGGTATGTCCTTAAACTACGTCCAACAATGAGAGGTAGGGCACAGCGATGACCATCACGCTTGAATCTGGGGCAGCCCAACTGGGGAAGTACCTCCTCCTTACAGAAGACCACAGCCATAATAGCACTGCCACCTTTCAGGTATGTAGTGTTGTGTTCCTGATGGTGAGTAAGGTTCCCAGAGCTCCAACCCCCCTTAAAGGCCGGCAACACGCTTGTGACTCCCCTGGCGTTGCGAGTGCCCATGGGCGATGGTAATTGCTTAACACCAGGCAATCCATCTGCTCGTTTGCCGCCTATGTCATAAAAAAAAAAGAAAGGCTGGTCGTACAGGGAAAAGTAGAGGGAATCAGACCACGTGGAAGAACACCTATCCGTGGACTGATCAGGTGAAATCTATAGCGGAAAGCCGCGTGTCAGACTGCGCCAGACAGTCTGCGCACAGGGAATAATGGTGAGAGCTGGTGACGAAAGCTGTATCCGCCTCTGACGCTAACGTGGACGCCTGAACGGGACCTCGATTGCTCTGTCAAGAGTGAAACAACAGAGAAGAATCATTTTTTACTATGCAGAAACGTCTGCTAGCGAATATCTTCGATATTTAAATCGAAAGAAAAATTGGATGCCGTTAAGTGTTTAATACGCTGGCGGTAGATGTGTTTACACGTCACCCATGATGACGTATATGACGAGGGATAAATAGAAAATTTTTAGAAGTCTAAGCGGTACTCGTATAGTACAATTGGTAGTGCACTGGGTTAGTTGTGGGTTCGAGTCCCGCTGCGAGTCAAATTTTTCCATTTTTCTTTCGATTTAATCATCGGAGAGAATAATATTTGGACCCGGGTATGTCCTTAAACTACGTCCAATAATGAGAGGTAGGGCACAGCGATGACCATCACGCTTGAATCTGGGGCAGCCCAACTGGGGAAGTACCTCCTCCTTACAGAAGACCACAGCCATAATAGCACTGCTACCTTTCAGGTATGTAGTGTAGGATGGTGAGTAAGGTTCCCAGAGCTCCAACCCCCCTTAAAGGTCGGCAACGCACTGGTGACTCCCCTGGTGTTACGGGTGCCTATGGGCGACGGTAATTGCTTACCATCAGGTAATCCGTCTGCTCGTTTGTCACCTTTGTCATAAAAAAAAAATCAGTTTAATAATTAGAAACACATGGTGCTTACCTGAAACTTTCCATAATGGAATACTTCTGCAGGCTTATAAGTCGTCGTCCACCGCAGAGCTGGTTTCCCATTCTCCATTCTTCTGGCCTGCTGATTCGGCTGCGACTCTTGAGCGTTCGGAACTGGAGCCATCTTCATTTCCTTAAGTCTTTTGGCGTCTTCCGCGAGCTTGATTATGTTCTCTAGGTTTTCAGTGTCCAGCACGTTAAAGTCTAGCCTCTCTAATACCTTTGTCAGGTTTGCGTCGATATCTAAAGAATAGACAGTTTTTATTTTATGATCATGGTTATACTGTGTGTAAGTCTAATACGGGCGAAGAATTAAACCAGACATAGGATTTACCAGTATAATGATTAACCAAAAGGTTTTTCTTTAATTATACCTATTATAAATAAATAAATAAATAAAATAAATATAAATATTTCGGGACCATATTACACAAATCGACCGAGTCCTACGGTAAGCTCAGTAAGGCTTGTGTTGTAGGTACTAGACGACGATATATATAATAGATAGATACATATAATATAATACTTAAAACACCCATGACTCAGGAACAAATATCTGTGCTCATCACACAAATAAATGCCCTGACTGGGAATCGAACCCAGGACCTTCGGCATGGGCGACAGTAATTGCTTACCATTAGGCAATCCGTCTGCTCGTTTGCCGCCTATGCCATAAAAAAAAAAAGTCAGGGTTTGAACCTGCGACGTCAAGTCACACGCTCTTCCCACTAAGTCACCAGCGCATCAACGGACAGACTTACAGACCAGTAAAATGCAGTAGGGGATGTTTGAGCACTCGCAGAGACAACCGAGATTTTTTCGTCTGTAGAACATGGAACAAACACCGGATACCTGTGAAGTTCCGAAAGTACTCCATGAAGGTCATATTGACGGGCTTGTCAGGGAACAGCCCGAGGTGGATGATCTGCTCCATGCGGCCAGGGTTCGGCAGCTGGCCTCGAGGTGGCAGGACGCCGGAGACGAGGGTGTACACCCCTAGAAATACAAAAAATAATCCCGGAAAATAAATAGGCCAACCTTACATTAAATCTTCTTCTTTTAAAATATTGACGCTCAATATTTGTGGCCTGAGTGGCTTATCTTTCATCATTTCAGCCGTAAGTCGTCCACAAAGGTGGCAAACGAGCATACGGATTGCCTGATGGTAAGCAATTACCGTTGCCCATGGGCAACACCAGGGGAGTCACAAGCGCGTTGCCGACTTTTAAGGGGGGGTTGGAGTTCTAGGAACCTTACTCACCATCAGGAACACAACACTACATACCTGAAAGGGAGTAGTGCTATTATGGCTGTGGTCTTCTGTAAGGAGGAGGTACTTCCCCAGTTGGGCTTCTCCAGACTCAAGCGCGATGGTACTTCGCTGTGCCCTACCTCTCATTGTTGGACGTAGTTTAAGGACATACCCGGGTCTAAAACATCCGGGACATATAGGCCTTAAAATCTTTATTTACAATCATTACAATATTATGGAAACAACGAGTACTTTAATAACTACATAGTTACTGTATTAGATAAAAAAAGCCCTTGAGGCATTGTACTAAGGATACTGGCAGCATTTCCTCGCTTTATCGTAATGCTGATACGTTGTGCGAGGGAGCCGCCAGCTCTCGGGTCACCAGTTACCATCAACCAGATACTTTCAGCTCTTATGTCACCAGTTACCATTAAACAGATTTCTGAAAAAAGTTTGTGTTCGCTGGGACCCCATGGACGGTATAAAATGGTACTCTCTGCCCAGGTGCCTATATTTGTTACGTTTAAAAATATGATTTGTATCATCTTGGGGGTAGTTTCCATAGTCGCCACGCAGTACAGTCGCCATCAGATTTATCGGGGCGATGGAAGTGGTCACAAATATCGGAACAACGCCTCTATTGTTAAGGCGATAAAGTGCATGTTCAGATATATTTTCATGAATAAAAATACAACAAATTTAACTAAAAACCTAAACTAAAACAAAAATTTGCCACGTGGCATGGTACCGTAGATGCTGGCAGCATTTCCCCGCTGAATTGCAATGTCAATTCGCTGCGCGAGAAACCTGCCAGCTCTTCGGTCCCCGGATGCATCCGCCAGCCCTTTGGACAGCGCCCTGAAAAAATGCTGGGCGTCGGGACCCCAAGGGCCGAGCATTTCAACGCCAAATATTGTTCATGAATTAAATACTTACATGCCACCGCTGCTAAGATTGAAAACAGAAGCCTACACATTAAAGCACTCGATAATTGTAAAAAAATATACTTTATTAAGTTTTTAATAGTAATTGTAAAACGATAGAAAATTCCAATTTAGTATACTACTCGTATATCAGATTTTTTAATTAATTATAAGACGTATATATACGCGCGGTTTTGTAAGTGTTCTGTTAATCTATTTCTTCGGATACCGTCTCCCGTTTGATCCTGAGACTAAACACCGTCAAATCATACCTTAAGGAGCGGTTACGTTATGAATATTTCATCCGCTTCGCTTCTACCTTCCTAATGCGGACTGCTAAGGAATGGAATTCGTTCCCTTCGTCTGTATTCCCGGAAAGATATAATTTGGGTCTTTTCAAGGCAAGAGTGAATAGGCTGTTACTGAACCAGCGTGCTACACCCTCGACCTCGTTGACACTTACCATCAGGTGTGACTGAGGTCAGGCGTGCCGTGTGATGCCGGCTGACTAGAATAGCACCAAAGGGAAACATTTTACGGACGGGCAGCAGCGTCCGTAGAAACCCAATCTACAGCTACTGCGGTCGCCAACCCGCCTGCCAAGCGTGGCGAATATGGCAACTACCCCTCAAGATGATAGAAGTCGTATTTGTGGGAGGCCTATGTCCAGCAGGGGACTGCATACGGCTGAAATGTGTAGTGTGAGGTTAAAAGCTGGTCAGTTTTGATATAGTCTAACCGCAGACAAAATCTGAGAATGACAAAACTGAAGCTAGTAATATAATAATTATTTTCTTTACTAGACGAGGTCGCCGAGGTCTGAGTTCCAGGGAATTTCACAAACCCTAGGGCTGGCTGTGTCCCCCTGGGTTGCTGTCTTGTGACAGCTTGGATTGTTGGACGGATGTTTCATGCTCTTTTAAGCAATCAATTATTAAACTGATTTTAATGAACAAGAAAAATTTGACTCGCAGCGGGACTCGAACCAACAACTGGATAACTAGCCCAGTGCACTACCAATTGTGCTATACGAGTACTGCTTGGACTTGTCAATTTTTTCTACTTTATCCTTCCTGGTATACGTCATTACGGGTGACGGGTTTAAATTAAATATCGATGATATGCTAGCAGACGTTTCTGCTTAATATAAAAACAGGATTTTAATGAAACTTTACAGTTACAACTCAAACGTTATTGTTTTTTTATTTGTCGATATAATAAAAAATAACAGCATTTTATTGAAACTAACGTGTTGGTGGCAAACAAGCACGTGTCCCACCCAATGGTAAGCAGTCAATGGAAACCTGCAACGTCAGAAATTTACATATGTTGGAAATCGTGACAATTGTCGCTGTGGTGAAATAGGGGCCAGTTGTGACAGAGGTCAAACGCTGGTCAGTTAAAAAAAAAAAACATATTCTCTAAACCGTTTTATTAGAAGTAGGGCTGGGTGGTGGGCTCCATATACTCCGTCTGGAACATCTTCCGGCCGCGGTAGGCCAGCTTGATCATCTCCACCGTGTCCTTGCAGTCCACGTCCAGCTGCAGCATCCTCTCGTACAAGTGGAGCACCATCTGCAGCCCGTGCTTCTTGGTGCGCCAGTTCGGACGGTTCTGGATCAGCCTTTCCACCCTAATGGTAGAGGCGGTTTAGTACCATTATGACGTTCGTATTTAAGAGGAACACTTTAATACTACGGTTGTATCTACCAAGTATACAACCCGCCTGATGAGCACAGTACGGTAGCCTGTAACACCAGTGGATTCCCACGTGTATCCACTGACCCGGACAAACCCATGTATTTTGGCCCCGGGTATGTCCTTAAACTACGTCCAACAATGCGAGGTAGGCCACAGCGAAGTACCATCACGCTTGAATCTGGAGAAGCCCAACTGGGGAAGTGCCTCTTCCTTACAGAAGACCACAGCCATAATAGCACTGCTACCTTTCAGGTATGTAGTGTTGTGTTCCTGATGGTGAGTAAGGTTCCCAGAGCTCCAACTTTTAGAGTAGGCAACGCGCTCTGGAGTTCATAGGCTACGGTAACTGCTTACTAGCAGGCGGGCCGTATTCTTGTTTGCCACCGTCGTTGTATAAAAACAACCGTGTGTTGCCTAACTTTAAGGCTCTCTGGCGAGCTTACTCACCGGTAGGAACACAACACCATGAGTTAACTGGACTGGTTATATATTTAACGGGACATTAGAATTTGACTGTAGATGGTGCTAGTGTTGCGACATATCTAAGAAGAAGATTTTTAGACCACTGACAACCTAACTCACCACCAGGAACACTACAATACCAAAAAGAAGCAGTGTTATTATGGCTATGGTTTTTTGTAACGATGGTTTTACACCAGTCGGGCTGCTCCAGATCCAATCGTGGTGATGATTTGCTGTGCCCTAATTCCTTACTTACATAGTTTTTTTTTATGACATAAGGTGGCAAACGAGCAGACGGATTGCCTGATGGTAAGCAATTACCGTCGCCCATGGGCACCCGCAACACCAGGGGAGTCACAAGCGCGTTGCCGACCTTTAAGGGGGGTTGGAGCTCTGGGAACCTTAATCACCATCAGGAACACAACACTACATACCTGAAAGGTAGCAGTGCTATTATGTTTAAGGATATACAAATCACAGGAGGTATTCGTGTTGTGTACACGAGAAAGTCACCTCAAAGGTATCTTATGACATTGGTTTCGTATATCTCGGTACGATTATAAGTAGCTGTAATCAAAGCAGAGTGTAACACTAAACCTAGTCTGTACCCTTACCACGTGTTGTGACATTCACGTTTTCGATAACGAGTATCGAGTTTACTATCTGTGCATCATCTTTCGCACTAAAATAGTACAAGCGAGATGCACAGATAGTAAACTCGATATTCGTTATCGAAAACGTCAATGTCACAACTCATGGTGAGGGTACTGAACTAACTAATAAGCTAACAACATTAATATCTGAAGTGTAGACATTAGGTTAGCTGATAACATTTTCTGTTTAGGATTTTGTCGGATTTTGTGGCGTCTTCAAATAATAGGTAAACCGGATCCAAGAAAGATCGATTTTGTGTCAATCTTTTACATACATACATTTCAGCCGTATGCAGTCCACTGCTGGACATAGGCCTCCCACAAATATGACTTGTATCATCTTGGGGGTAGTTGCCATAGTCGCCACGCTTGGCGGGCGGGTTGGCGACCGCAGTAGCTGTAGATTGGGTTTCGACGAACGCTGCCCGTCCGTAGGATTTTCCCCTTTGTCGCCTCTTACGACACGCGGGGGGAGATGGGGTGGTGCTATTCTAATCAGCCGGCATCAATCTTTTAATTAACCTTATTTTATCACTGAGGACATCATTTAATAAAACTACTGATGACACTAACGTGTACTTCAGAAACTCAATCTAAATACTTCCACGTTACTGTATCATCATCATCAATAAGCGCTGGTAGCCTAGCGGTAAGAGCATGCGACTTGCAATCCGGAGGTCGCATGTTCAAACCCCAGCTCGTACCAATGAGTTTTTCGGAACTTATGTGAGAAATATCATTTGATATTTACCAGTCGCTTTTCGGTGAAGGAAAACATCATGTGGAAACTGGACTAATTCCAATAAGGCCTAGTTTAGCCTCTGGGTTGGAAGGCCAGATGGCAGTCGCTTTCGTAAAACTAGTGCCTACGCCAAATCATGGGATTAGTTGCCAAGCGGACCCCTAGGCTCCCATGAGCCATGGCAAATTCCTGGATAACTCGAGGAAGATGCATCATCATCATCATATCGGTGAAAGATGTCCACTGCTGGGCACATGCCTCGCCAAAAGCGCCACCCGCATTCAGTCGATTCCCGCAATCTTTATCCATGCTGCATCTTGGTCACGATGGTCATTGTTTTTAAACCGGACCCCTAACTACACTATAGGAATAGTACATTACTGCAGAGGCCGTGAAGTCAGGGGTTTAAGGATCCTTTAATCCCTGTTCAGGCCGAAGCCTGTATAGTGCTTTTCTCAAACATTTCAAGAAAATAATAAAATTAAAATAACTACAAAGCAATTAAGTAAATTTTTGATTTGCCGCCTTTTTATTTTTTATACAAAAAAAAAAAACAAATTCGACAAAGCTATTCGTACACCTTTTTTAACTGCTTATAAAAATATATATAACTATCTATGGTTCATAGATTTCGTTTTTTTTTAATGAATCGACATTGGAAAAAGCTATTCCAGCACCATGTTTAACCGATTATTATAATACCAATTATGCTTTCAAAGAGACTGTAACTTGGATGTATGTATTTTTTCCTTCGTCAGTCTAATCTTAGTTGGAAAATTTAAAAAGTTAGAGCTGCGGACAATAATGTGCTTTTCATACTAACTCCATACATTTATTCACGGCCTAGTCCATAAATGTGCAACTTCTTGGCATCATTTCGTGCCATTAACGCATACATTTCGTAGTATGTTTGAGAAAATGGTGTTTAATCTGGATTTGTAGCCAGTCAAAAAACTAGGCTCCAAATGCCTTTGAGTATGACCACACGAAAACGACGAATAATGTTTTATTTAACCCTTATAGGAGTTGGGGCGTAACTCTTCAAGGTAATATTTACCTCATCGAGTACCATTCTTCTAGGATCCGCTGCATCTGCACCTTGACCCTCGTCAGCCTGCTGAAGAGGTAGCCCACGCGGTAGGATGGGGCGGAGTTCACTGACCTGAGAGTTACGTAATCGCAACTTCAAATATTAATCTGTATAAACCTATTTTTTTTTATGATATAGGAGGCAAACGAGAAGACGGATTGCCTGATGGTAAGCAACTACCACCGCCCATGGACACTCGCAACACCAGAGGAGTCACAAGTACGTTGTCGGCCTTTAAGATCCCTATACGCTCTTTTCTTGAAGGTTTGGATGTCATATCGGTCCGGAAATACTGCACACGACAATTTATTCCAGAGTTTTTCGGTGTGAGGCAGGAAATTTCTAGAAAAACGTGTGCGTCTAAGTGGTGATGATGGAAGTGTTGTCGTGTAGAGCGCTGGCGGAAGGAAGCAGCTGGGATTAACCCTAACAATTCCTCGGAGCACTCTCCGTAGTAGATGCGGTAGAAAATGCAGAATGAAACAGGGTAGTCCTATGCTGGACATAGGCTTCACCCAAATCGCGCGGCACGGCAATGCGATAAACGCAGCCGGCCGCTGGCAGCGTCTCTGTGTAATAATGCTTACTGATGTACTAAGGTAAAACGGTTAGCAAACAAAAGAATCTGGAGCTTTCTGGACTCAACGGGAATCAGTAATGAATTATAAAAAGGGCTGCCACAATAGATCATAACTGGTCGATGCGGCGCAAATAATAGCCCAAAAGCAAATGATAATAGCGAACAAAGCGAACACATTTTTTCTCCTATCAGGCTCTAAAGAACTCATGAATCTGAGTAGAAGCCAGACAAAAAAATCCAAATTATAAAAAAGTTTAGTATACAACTTTAAATAAAATGGCCCAACTGTCAGTAGAATATTCTCGTAATTTTTTGGAACCATTTTGTATTGGAATCGAACTCTAAGCATATTCAGTAGCTGGTTTCATATCCTTGGACTCACATTTTCTGCCGTATCGCCGTGTCCACCTGGAACCTGATGTGTATCAGGAAGGACAGGCTCAGCTTCTGGTAGTACCACTCCCGCAGCAGCCTCGGGTTCCGCCACAACTTGTTCACCTCCGTGGGGAGATTCAGCTGGCCATTCTGCCGCCTGGTGTCTTTGGCCACCATTTCCAGCTCATTTTTCAAGTCGGTGAGGGTTTTTGAAACTTCACCCAAGTCTTTCATGTCGAAATCTTGTGAAGTGCTGTTCAATTTGAGGTCTAAAAATAAGTTTGGTGAGTTTTTCATGGTTGTTTTGTTATATACTGTTACAATTAAACATGTCTGTCTATCCATAACCACACTACTACTGTCGTTCTCGAAGCTTTCAAGATAATTGAAGGTAATTTAAATCCCAGGTTAAATCCCGTTTCATTTCAAATCCATACTTCTATATCCATTCCACACTGTCTTAATATTATAAGTGAAAAAGTAACTTTCTCTATCTGTCTGATTACTTTCACACATAAACCGCTGAATCAATTGGGGTGAAATTTGGTATGGACAGAGTTTGAGCTACGAGAAAGGAAATAGGATATTTTTTCCCGCAACCATACTGTAGAGACGGGCATGGCTGGCCGACGAAGCTACGAAGAAAAGCTAGTAAGTAATAAATATAAGAGTTGGCCTGGGCAAAGAGCACCATTTTATACGGTTTGGCGTAGACAAGCTAGGTCCATGGTGTCCCAGCGCACACAAACTTTTTGTAGAATCGAAGCGTCTGGTTGACGTAACAGGTGACCGAAGAGTACACCTCAGGGGCGTTTTTTAGATTGAATGTAGTAGTTATTATAAAACTGTAATCCTTGTGTGTCCAAAAAATGGATTCTGATTTCTGAAAATACTTCTTTAAGATGTCAGGTTAATGACTTTTTAACCATAAGCTTATAATCATACCAACACATTTTAACTTAAATAATTTCCTATATTTTTGCCGACATTTTGAAAGTGAAGACGGATTGGTCAGGCTGACCAGAACCTCGTGTCTGGACCATCGTTTTCAAGATAAAATGCCAGATAACCTCCAAGAAACGGTCCAAAGAATAAATTGGCTATTTAACGTAAACGATAGACCATCATCACCATCTTACTCCAGTCATGCATTTCTTCGATCTGAGTAAGGAACTCCGGGAAATCTGGTAGCTCTTCGTGGTCACCATTGACTTCGTTGTCGAGGTCAGCTCGCCGGGACTGCGGAGGCAGCATCAGGTCGTCCATGCTGCCTATATTGCCGTACACCACCCTCAGAACTGGCATGCTTACCAGGAAACGGCTGGAGGCTAGGTGGACTGTTTCATAGAAAAAGCACAAAAAAGTGTATTAAAAATTATATTATATAAGTGTAATTCTCTTCCGTACACGGAACAATGGTGTTCCGGACATATTTTGGGAGGCGTACGCGGAGCCGGATCGAGCCAACGCGCAGAGTCCCTTTCGACAATTTAATGAAATGTAAGGGGTACACTAAGCGGATGTTGCCCCTGTCCGTGTCATAGGACGAGCACAGAGACAGCACCCGCCATGGTGTAAGGACTATTGAGTTTTAATGAAATATAGAATGTACTAGGCTATTGGGCGGAAAGGATGGACTAGCTACTGGGCTATTTAATAAAAAACCGGACGCCTGCCAAATAAAATGGCATACAATTTTATTTCCGGCAGACAGGGACTGCGACATGGGCCCCCACAAAAAGCGACGTATCAAAGATGTCTCACGGGCAACACCGGTGCATAGGGCTAAGGGTAGAGAGGTGTCACTGGACCTTAAACATATAGCCAACTCGCCACTTAGGTTTTCACATCTACTCTCGAGAACGCAGCTGTAGCGACCCCACTCTGGACGGCAAGCCAGAGGCAACGGACCTGTTCCACCTGTCCGGCAAGGTACCCCAGAGGCACTTAGGTACGTGGAATCGCCTAAATGTCTTATTATTATTGCTATGCTATGCTTTCGATTTTTTTTTATGACAGGCGGCAAACGAGCAGACGAATTGCCTGGTGGTAAGCAATTACCGTCGCCCATGGGCACCCGAAACACCAGATGAGTCACAAGCGCGTTGCCGGCCTGTAAGGGGGGTTGGAGCTCTGGGAACCTTACTCACCAACAGGAACAAGCACTATATACCTGAAAGGTAGCAGTGCTATTATGGCTGTGGTCTTCTGTAAGGAGGAGGTACTTCCCCAGTTGGGCTGCCCCAGATTCAAGCGTGATGGTCATCGCTGTGCCCTACCTCTCATTGTTGGACGTAGTTTAAGGACATACCCGGGTCCGTTGGCATCATGTCAAATAACTCTTTATCATAAGTAGTAATTCGTATTTAACTGAACTCAACTCAATTTTAAGTTGAATTATAAATAAGTAATAAAAGTGTATTTACCTGATATTAATAATAAAATAACAATCATTGCGATGTAAATAACTATATATCCTAAATTAAATATAAAACGCCATTTTACACTTGAAGCTGATTTTTTTTTAAACTCGAATAAACATTTTAATTATTAGATTCGATTACATTTTTATGGTTTATTTTTATAATTATTTTGGTGATAAGAGAGAGAAATTGTATATTGAGCATTAATGGGTATTAGCAATCCATTTGAATTGATCTTAACAGTTATAATATTATTATACTTATGACGACCGCTCTGGTCTAGTGGGTAGTGACCCTGACTATGAAGCCGATGGTCCTGGGTTCAATTCCCAGTCAGGGCATTTATTTGTGATGAGCACAGATAATTCCTGAGTCATGGGTGTTTTCTATGTATTTAAGTATTTACATGTATCTATCTATTATATATATCGTCGTCTAGTACCTACACCACAAGCCTTACTGAGCTTACCGTAGGACTAGGTCGATTTGTGTCAGATTGTTCGGAAATATTTATTTATTTATTTGATATACAGAATAAAACTTACATATCGTTAATAGTATGCCTTTCTAACTCCATAAACAAATAGCAATCTAACGCCCCGATTCTCACTAAAAAAGGCAAGAATAAAAAATAATACTAATGTTTTTGTGATTTATTTTAACATTCACGACCTGTTAACAAAATTGCCGTGTAATCTTGGCTGACTAGAATAGCACCACCCCATCTCCTCCCGCGGGTGTCGTAAGAGGCGACAAAGGGAAAAATCCTACGGACGGGCAGCAGCGTCCGTTGAAACCCAATCTACAGCTACTGCGTTCGCCAACCCGCCTGCCAAGCGTGGCGACTATGGCAACTACCCCCCATGATACAAGTCATATTTGTGGGAGGCCTACGTCCAGCAGTGGACTGCATACGGCTGAAATATATGTTAAAAATGTAACAAAATTTGCCCCACGGAATCCTACGTCTGAATATCACCTTTGAAAATAAAATAAGTGACAAAAAATCTTAAATATTTTAGTCAGCGCATTTAATTTCTGCTTGTTTATGGAGTTATAAAAACATACTTTTGCTTACACTTTAAGTTTCATTTTGTATAATTAAAATTCAACAGATACTCATTATAACCGGAGTCCATTGGGTTTTGCCTTTTTCATAAGCGCGAGAAAACATCGGGAATGTTAGTAAAGCCGGCAGGAATTACGCACCAAATACTTTTTAGAAATTCAAAACTACGATGCAGTTACTACATAACCGCTGTACACAGCTTGAATTAATCATTAATCATATTAAACTTTTCCACTCCAAAGACGTATATATTGGCACCGCAGGTTCAATGCCAAAGACGTATATATATGTCCTTGACCATAGAGCAATTTCGCAGATAGTATACTACCGAGAGAGTTGTGCCCTTATAAAAAAATAATAAGCAGCCTCGAATCTGAATCGAAATTTCGTGAGATTTTACTGAAACCACTTTTTCCCTATGTTTGCTGTGGTGTCCTTTAAGACCTCTTACCAAAGGAAAAGTACATCAATTTTGATACAAAATTTTATTCAATAAACAGTTCATCAAAAGCTTTAGCAAGATCTCTGGGAGTTTGCATTGACTTATTAGTAAACAGCTCGTCTCTCACTAAGTTATTATTCATCACTATAAAATCTGACAGCAGGTCTACGTCGAACCATTTGGTTTCCATTCTCTCGAGGGCATAAGCGATGTCGAGGAAAGTATGATACGGCCGGTACACCCCCATGAAACCCTGCCGGAGCATATTGCACATTCGGAAGCTCTTCTGCGCAACGGAGGAAAACACCTTCCCAGCTTGGTCGGTTTTTGCGAAAAGGAAACCCAATTTGTACAATCCTGATTTTCGATGCCGATTCCTCAGATTCTGCATGAAAGTCATCCTATTTCTCGCTTGATATATGGCTTGTTTCATCAATTCGATGATGTATTGGTGTATTTGCATGTAGTTCAATTGGACCATGTTGCCGTCGAGGTTGTGTTTGCCGGGTCTGAATCTCCGACCTGATGTTGGTATTTTAGCTTTGCCGTTTTCCACGTGAAGGCTTAAAAGCTCGTCTGTATTGTCCACGCCTTTGACTATTGATACCATTTCTTTACGCCTCGTGATATTCTTGCCAGTGTCTATCTGTTCTTTATCTAATTGTTCCCAAACTGTTCCTGGCGCATATTTCTCTATAAAGTCTTTAAATGTTGGCTTGTTAAGGTTAAGAGGTGGTATTGTCCCATATTTTTCATGGATATTCTTGCGAGTCGTCCTGGCTGTTATGTTATTATTCATTTCGAGCTGATGTTTTTTTATTAAGTCCATACTTTTTTTAATATCGACTTCTTCATCAGATGTTAGGTCAAGTGTCTCAAATAGTTCTGGTGGTTCGTCATTGTTTTTATCCTTTATTTTGTACTTTTCAATATTGAATGGGTTCCTCCGAGGGTATTGTTGACTGCTGGTTTTCCTGGTGGTTCCGACATTGAAATGTCTATCAAGTTTACGATTCTCGGGAAGACACTCAATATTAAGGGTAAACAAAATGACAACTGAAACAAACAATATTTTGTCTGATGATTATTTTACATAAGTAAGAATAATATAACAAATGACTGCAGTTTGTATTTATGTTTAAGTATTTAGAAGATTTTGTTCACATTGCTCGAGAAAAACGAGAAAACAAGTTTATAGGACTTTTCATTTAGTAATCATAGAATAACATTAAAACTAACAAAATAAATGAAGTGTGGAACAGGACAAAAATAATCATTGCTATATTGTTGTTGTATCGTTGCCTGAGTACCACAACACAAGCCTTCTTGAGCTTACCATGTATGTATGGATGTTCTGTAATAAATATTTTTTTATTCAACAGTGTTCTGTGGCTATAAGCGGGTAGTCTCGATAATGCTATAAGCACTGGTCGAGCCTACATCATTATTTAACGCCTTTTGAATGATTTTTTTATACTATTTATAATATATAGTTTTAACTGTTTTAAGTTTGTACCTGCTTGGCTAATACACTAACATGTTATGGATTTTGGTTCGTCATACATAATTTTATCTACGTACATATCATAAGTGCTCTAAAATGCGTCCAGAAACCGTAGGCAATGACCAGCATTACCAACCATCAGAAATGAATGGAGATGTAATGTTAACATTACCTACTGAATTCCGTAGGTTATGAGTTTAAATTTGGAACAGCTGTCAAATTTGAGTGGGGTGTCTATTCTTGTATCTATAGATATTAAATCATTCATTAATACGAAACGCCAATTCGCTATGTTTTTAATATAAATCGAACGACATTAGAACTCGAGTGACAATAGAATAGGGAGTTCATTCGCTTGTCTATGATTTAAAAAAATATTTGACTGAAATATGAAATACGCAACGCCGACATTCCAAGCTGTCTTTGTTTTGTTCGTTGACTTTTTAATGTTTCAAGTAACACTAGTAATAATGCAGGTCATGTCCCTACGGTTCCTGAACCCATCTTAAAACACTTATGTGTACACTAATATGTGTGTAGATAAAGTAGTGTATGCAACTATACATAATTAGGCATTATAACAATCATGTGATATTATTATGAACATTAACCCACACTCTTGTTGTAATGCCCTTCATTATGCACAGATACATAAACTACTATTCATTTTTATTCACTGACCAACCAATGCCATGTTATATGTTATTCAAGTATATTGAATCTAATTGCATTTGCCCGAAATAATATTACACACACCTAGCAATGTACAAATTGCAAAACATTCCCAAAAAGCTGAAACGTTCTCGGGAATGTTCGCAGAACATTCCTGCAACATGAAATTTATTGTTTGAACAAGAGAATATACCCAGAATAAAGTTTAAATAGGCATAACTTAAAACTACATGTTATTATGCATATATTATTGTATATTACAGTCAGCTATTTGGTTGATAAGTGATAAGTTACCAATAAGTTCCTTAAATTCTCATTGTATTTTAGAGAACATTTCGACTTTCGGACTTCACAATTATAGCCTTGGGCCGGTACTGCGAACATCGAAGTTCGTATGTTGTGAACATCTTTTTCTTTTACTTCAATTAAGGCATCAAGAGAGTGAGAGAGACAATCGTCCGAAATTTACGAATATCGTTTTCCGCGGTAGCGCCGCAGATTTAAACAAAGTTACCGAACTATTTCTTCATGCTTGTCTTTGGTCGTGTCAAATTGACGCGTTGACTTGTGTCAACGAGAGGGCAAGGAGTTTTAATAAATGCTGAAAGAAGTTTTTTGCATAATGAAAATAAGTAAAATGTGCTTTATAAACATCACATTAAGGTTAACTTTCGCTAGCCGAACATGAAGAAAAAGCACAAGCTGAGTGGGACGGCTAGTACCCAGACCTCTGTCTCTTTCTGAATGTTCTGAATTAATCTGAAGATCATTGCAATAAGTAATAAATTCTTACCATGTTGTGTACAAAAACAAATTTGTTTTTAAATTCATTTATATATACACTAAAATGTTATAAACGACCGAACCAGGTGTTTGTTGTGGTACCTTATTTATATAACAATGCCAATGACTATAATTACCTCGATACACATGCATTTTACTATCCGTTGATAAGATGATAATTGATAACTTGAGTGCAATACCGTAAAATATTTATATTATAATGATTACATCTAAACTATGGTGAATGTTCATGGTAAAAACCACGAAGTTATTAAGTAATTCGATAAATTCTCGTTCTCGAGAACATTCTCAGAAGTTACCAAGAAATTCTCACGTGGAAAGTTTCGCAACTTTGGAAACTTCTCTTGCGTGCATTGCTACACACACCCCCTTATAAAAAATAATATTATGGGTATTGGTAGGATTATCTTTCTATATATTAGCTTTTTTGTATTGTCAATATAATTATTGTTGTATACATACTATGTGCCCATAATATACTGAGTATCGTGATCGATAAAGGTGAATAAAAAGGAATCGAGGATGCAATTTGAGGTAAAAGACCTCACACGTTATACTTAACATGGATATGAGTCGGGGTTTTCCGGGATTTTGGGATTACTGTTATAATAATTAAAACTTTTGTCGAGAGTATATAAACAAAATGAAAATGTTCGCTCTCTGTAATGGGTTATTTAATTTACATATGTTTAATTAATACTTTATATACAAAATAACATATAAACGAGTTACCACTTTTTTATTTTCCTTCTTCAGTTATTTGATTTCTTTATAAAAGTATGTAGTAAAAATAATCGCGGGATTCTATAAGGATACGTCATATCTATGTTCAGATATCGCTCTAAACCCCATCAAATTGGATCCAATATCTGATCACTGGTTATCAATACAGTTTTTAATTCTTTTATTTCATAAACATCTTAGAAGTTCGAATTGCTTTCATAGTACCCGCTATCAATCAACAAACATATCATCAAAAGCTTCGACCACGAGATCGGGCGTAGTCAGATTCTTGTTTTTCAACAATACCTTCCGAGCTATCAGATCGTTCGATATCAGTAAGTCCTTCAAAATGTCCACGTCGAACCATCTGGATATCAACCGTTCAATATTATACGCCAAGTCCATATAATGCAGAAACACATGAAAAAATCTGAATATTCTTATTCGGATAGCAGAGCAGTATCTAAAAGACTTGTAGGAGAGAGATGAAAAAACTTTCCCCGCGTAATCTGTTTTGGCAAAAAGGAAACCCATCTTGTATATAGCTTGACTCTTGAACTCTTTTCTCATTGATTGCATGATCTTCATTTTTTCTCTGGACCTGTAAATTGCTTCTTGCATAAAGTATATAATGTGTTCGTTGTCAGTTTTGTTTAAGTTTGGGTCGTGTGTTTCTTGGGGTACTGGCCATTGGTTGTTCCACCAACGTCGGCCACTGCGCGGGATCTCGAGGCTTAACAGCTCGTCTGTAGAGTCCAAGTCATTTATTAAAGAGAAAAATCTTCTATCGTTTGTATCGTTCTGTCCTACTACCAGGTTTTCCTCATTAACCTTCTCCCATACAGCCGTTGCTTCATATTTTTCTATAAAGTCTGTGAACTTCCAACCTTCAGAAGCTTTAGCACCCTTTCGTTGACTTAGATCATCATCTATTCCCTGTTTTTTGAAGTAATCTTCAAAGACATACGGATAGGAAAGTGACTTATCATTCGTTTCTATTAGTTTAATAGTTTTGTTGTTAAGTGATTTATAAACCGCGTATGCATTTGCCTGACGCATGTATCTGTCAATAAAATTTTCTAGAGTCCAGTTGGTTGGTTCTTCTAAGTCATCAAAGTCTACATCCTCAGCAGCCATGCCTTTAGAAATAACATCGTGAAGAATTTCTCGGCGTTTTTCTGGTTTATTTTTCCATTGCTCCATGATGGAATCGTCAGTGCCATTTGAAATGAAAGTTGCAGCAAAGGTGAAGAACAATGCAACTGCAAACAAGATTCTCTATAAACGCCAAATCAAGGTTTAGGATTTCTCGGGTGAATATTTCTGATTGTTATCTTTCTCACTTGCCTTAAATTTTGCCCATGACATGGCATGACGACTTTTGTTTTGTACTTACATATATGAGTTCAATAAGAATAGTCAAACTAAAGTTAATATACCAGCAGAGCCACGTAATCGCATACCTTCGAAATGAGGTAGATAATGATGAAACTCAAATACCTTAAATAAGATTTGATTTAAATTTTGTTTTTTATGTTTTAAAAACAGGTATATACAAATTTTTATTACTTTTTATTTTTCTAGATATAGTCAAAGTAAACTCAAGAAAGCTCGTGTTGTATATAATGTGGATACATTTACATACACAGATAACGTCCATAACCTAAGAACAGTCGTAATTGACAATTAAAGTCACGGGCTTTAATTGTTAAGCCACTTACGGTTCAAACTATTTTCTTTTGTTTAATACTTATTCTATGAAATTCCCAATGTAAACTGAAGTAACTGAACTCTTAATGGCTCAACATTTAAAGTCGCTCAGTGTACCAATATGTTTTTCTGAACTTATATACGAGATGTCATTTCATATTTACCAGTCGCTTTTTGGTGAAGGAAAACATCGTGAAGAAACCGGACTAATAGGTCCTGTTGGAAGATCAGATAGCAGTCACTTGCTTACAACTAGTGCCTACGCCAATTCCTGGGACTCGTTGGCAAGCGGACCCCGTTAGCCGTGGCAAAATGCCGGGATAACGTGAGGTAGATGGTGATGAAACAGTCGTGATCAACACAAATGAATGCCCTTTCCAGGATTCGATCCTGAAACACAACTCGCAGCCTCGCAACTGATTTACGATTGTCTTGTCTTAATATCGCATATCATCATCATCATCATAACCATCGTCCACTGCTGGACATAGGCCTCCCCCAAACCGACCCACAGTGACCGGTTTTGCGCCACCAGGATGGATTCCCGGGATTTAAGCATGTCGTCGGTCTATCTTGTGATATCATATACGTGTCGCTTAACTTCAAACTCAGATAAATCCACTCTACTATAAGGTTGATTTTTTTCAGATTATTATACATATTTGTTGGATAGTCAGCCTTTTTTTTTATGACAAAGGTGGCAAACGAGCAGACGGGTTACCTGATGGTAAGCAATTACCGTCGCCCATGGGCACTCGCAACACCAAGGGAGTCACAAGCGCGTTGCCGACCTATAAGTGGGTTGCAGCTCTGGGAACCTTACTCACCATCAGGAACACAGCACTACATACCTGAAAGGTAGCAGTGCTATTATGGCTGTGGTCTTCTGTAAGGAGGAGGTACTTCCCCAGTTGGGTTGCCCCAGATTCAAGCGTGATGGTCATCGCTGTGCCCTACCTCTCATTGTTGGACGTAGTTTAACGACATACCCGGGTCCAAAAAGCAGGCCTTAAAGCAGAATGGATTTACCTGAATATGAACTTAAGCGACACATATATTTATATTGAAATTACTTACAAGCAGCGGCTAATATCATTTTCCATCTCAGTGTTTCTGGCACTATGTAATTAATTTTCTAGGCAATCATTTACAATAATAATTACTTTTTTATGCCATTCATTTTGTTAACATTTTCTAGATTTTCTCATTATTAGTAAGAGAAATGTTTTGAATGTTTTCTCCACAGGGCTCCTTTTTTTCTACTAGCTGATGATGTCTGTGTGCAAAACCTCGTAATTTACTGGTCGCTCAACATAACTAAAAAAAATATATTTCATACAATAGCAAAAAAAACTTGGACCCGGGTATGTCCTTAAACTACGTCCAACAATGAGAGGTAGGGCACAGCGAAGTACCATCACGTTTGAATCTGGAGAAGCCCAACTGGAGATGTACCTCCTCCTTACAGAATACCACAGCCACAACAGCACTGCTACCTTTCAGGTATGTAGTGTTGTGTTCCTGGTGCTGAGTAAGGTTCCCAGAGCTCCAACCCCCCTTAAAGGCCGGCAACGCGCTTGTGACTCCCCTGGTGTTGCGGGTGCCCATGGGCGGCGGTAATTGCTTACCATCAGGCAATCCGCCTGCTCGTTTGCCACCTTTGTCATAAAAAAAAATGTATGCCAAAATTATAGAAATGCCGGTTTGATATTTATGTTGTTATATCTAACTTAACTAAATGAAATTAAACCATTAAATTGTCCCCAGGTAACATTTTTTTCTTTGCTTAAATTAGTTCCATAGATTTTAGTGTTGGGAAATCATCAATTTTTCGCGACCTCTAAATAATGTTTGATTGTAATGAAAATTGGTGTATGTGATTTTTATGAGTTTTGCAGTAGAAAAATCCTTGGGGAGATGCAACATTAAAAAACTATTTTTTTGGACCACACTACTGGCTGTGCACTCGATAAAATGTTATAGTAGATTATGTTACTGCTAAGGCATAAAAATACAAGTTTTGTTTTATGAAACTGAAGCTGAGTGTCATAATAACATCAAACGAGTATTTGTATGATATTTAAATCGAAAGAAAAATAGAAAAATTTGACCCGCAGCGGGACTCGAACCCACAACCACTGGATCACTAGCCCAGTGCACTTCCAATTGTGCTATACGAGTACCGCTGAGACTTGTCAATTTTTTCTATCTATCCCTCGTCGTATACGTCATCATGGGTGAATTTTTCTATTTTTCTTTCGATTTAAATATCTAAGATATTCGCTAGCAGACGTTTCTGCATAATAAAAAATAATAGAGTATTTATATGCCTAATATGTATATACAGTGCAGTACGTTATCTATACACAGTTTATGCCCTCAGTAATAATTTCTATAACCGCAAACGAAAAGTCAAATTAACTTTTTAATGGCGGCGAATGATAACCTTATCCAAGCAGCCGTACCTTTTTTTTATAATTCAGAGACAATTTAGAGTCAAGCCCAATTCTCATGTCGTTTCTATAGTAAGTAACCAATTGCTTTGTTTTTCAAAGAAGTTTGATTTAATTGTCATTATGATATGGGTTTTGATATAATAATGAATGTATTATAATATGTACACTGAAAAAAAAATAGTAGTTTATGTATCTGTGCATAATTAAGGGCATTACAACAAGAGTGTGGGTTCATAATAATATCACACGATTGTTGTAATGCCTAATTACGTATAGTTGCATAAACTACTTTATTTACACACATATCATAAGTGTTTTAAGATGGGTTCAGAGCCCTGAGTGTAAGTTTTTAACGTAACTTTACGTCACGAACGCGTTTGCGTTTCCCATATAAATAACATTATCACTTTAGTTCGTAAACGTTTTTTACGTCAAAAGAAACTTACACTAGAGCCTCAGGAACCGTAGCCGACTTATTACTAGTGTTACTTGTAAATATTAAAAAGTCAAAAAAACAAAACAAATGACAGCTTGGAATGGCGGCATTGCGTATTTCGTATCTCAGTCAAATATTTTTTTAAATTCTATTGTCACTCGAGTTCAAATGTCGTTCGATTTATATTAAAAAAACATAACGCATTGGCGTTTCGTAGCAATGACTGTTTTAATATCTATAGATATTAGAATGGACAACCCACTTGAATTTGACAGTTGTTCCAAATTTGAACTTTTTTTTATGACAAAGGTGGCAAACGAGCAGACGGATTACCTGATGGTAAGCAATTACCGTCGCCCATGGGCACTCGCAACACCAAGGGAGTCTCAAGCGCGTTGCCGACCTATAAGTGGGTTGGAGCTCTGGGAACCTTACTCACCATCAGGAACACAGCACTACATACCTGAAAGGTAGCAGTGCTATTATGGCTGTGGTCTTCTGTAAGGAGGAGGTACTTCCCCAGTTGGGTTGCCCCAGATTAACATTACATCTCCATTCATTTCTGATGGTTGGTGATGCTGGTTGGCCTACGGTTTCTGGACGCATTTTAGAGCACTACGTACCTACGATAAAAAATGTTGTAACAATATAGTGTAACTACTTATGTGGGTCGTTATATGCTGTTTGTGAACATATCATCGCGGGTTACGTTAGGTGTGTAGATATTTGTAAAACAAAATTAGAGAAAGAAGAAAAAAGGTTTCAGAATATCAAAATGAAATTAAAATACTGGGTGCGGCCTGTAATGGGAGCAAAAAAATTAGGGATCGCTTCTACACCACGAACGTAACAACATTTGTTCTACAACTTTAAATAATTGGGTAATATATTACTTGTGATTTTTTCGAACAAACTAAATAGTATTTTCAATGAACAGCATCCAATAGTCTAGTTGACGTTTACTGTCAGCCTACAAACTTCATAGTTTTTGCAATACATTGCTTGCTTGGAAAATCTTTTTTATTAATATTTATTAAACTATAAGTTATTTTCAAAAGTCGTAGAACAAATGTTGCTACGTTTTTGTGTAGAAACGATGCCTACAGTTAAAGCTCCTATTACAGGCCACACCCGGTATACACGACATAATCAGTTTTTAGGTATTTAATTTCATAATCCAAATCAATCGATGAACATTTCATTAAAAGCTCCTTTGACTTGCTCGGGCGACGTTAGGTTGACGTTTTTCAATATCACCTTCCGAGCCAGGAGGTCGTTCGATATTATAAGATCCTTCAGCAAGTCAACATCAAACCATCTTGATATCAAACGCTCAATATTATACGCTATATCCATGTAAAACAGATATAAATGAAAAAAACGGAATATTCTAATACGCATCGCAGAGCACAGTCTGAAAGACTTGTAGGAGAGCGAAGAAAAAACTTTAACGGTGAAATCAGTTTTGGCGAAAAGGAAACCGATTTTGTATAGAGCCTCAGTTTTGAACTCGTCTCTTAGCAGTTGCATTATCCTCATTTTTTCTCTAGCCCGGTAAATGGCTTGTCTCATGAAGAAGATGATGACCCGAGGGTCATTGATGTCGGTCTTTTTACTTCGGTTGAGGTTTAGGGAGTGAGGCGGCTCTGCCATTGGCCACTGGTTGTTCCACCAACGCCGAGTGCAGTGAGGGACCTCAAGGCTGAGGAGCTCGTCTGTCGGATCCAAGGCTTTAATGAATAAAGGTATGGGTGTACGATTGCGCCTTTCCAGCAATGCTTCTTCTTTCGCCAGTTCCCATGCTGCTGTTGGCTCATATTTGTTTATAAAGTCTTTGAAAGTCCAGCCTTCGCGCTTAGCGTCAGTTCTATCAAATTCATCAAGTTCTGGTGGGCTTATGGTCCAGTTGTCAGGAGATCTATAGATGATATAGGCTCCAGCTTCATCAAGGTATTTGTGAATGAAATTTTCCAGAGACCAGTTGGTTGCGTTACATGGGCCTCGGGACTGCTGAATCAAGGCATTGCATACTTTTTCGTAAAGAATCTTTCGGTGGTTCATTGGATCATATATCCAGTTCTCTGTTTGCGATTTACCAGAGAGATATGGTAAGAGAATGACAGCCAATGCCAATGTAACTGTAAATAAGAATGTATTAACTATTTGCGACCGGTCTTGCGTTGTGGGTAGAGACCCTGCCTATGAAGCCGATGGCCGTGGGTTCAAATCCCAGTCAGGGCATTTATTTGTGTGATGAGCAAGGATATTTGTTCCTGAGTCATGGGTGTTTTCTATGTATTTAAATATTTATATGTATCTATTATATATATGGTCGTCTAGTACCTACAACACAAGCCTTATTGAGCTTACCGTAGGACTAGGTCGATTTGAGTAAGATGGTCCCGAAATATTTATTTATTTATTACTAACTGATGACTGGGTTTCGCAAGGGCCGTATCGGAAGGCGTGGGCAGACCCCCCATAAGATGAATCGAGGACCCAATAAAGATCGCTGGATCTTTTGAAGCGTATGGCGTTAATCTGGTAATTGTGGATGGCTTTGGGGGATTGCTATGTCCAACAGTGGACGTCCTTGGGCAATGATGATGATGTTGAGGTTTCTTAAGTAGCTTGCTTAATTTCAACTCTGTCACATTGACAGAGATAAGATAAGATAAGATAAGATAAATTTTATTGGTAACATTCAGGTAAAAGCCAAAATAACAATTTTGTAATACAAAATACAGATTCCACACAATAAAATCGTAAGCTAAAATCATATTAAAAATGTACATTGTAAATATTAAATACATTGCAGTGTTGACTACATTGTAGAATGTCAGTGTTTTTAATAGTAGTAAATGTAGTAATTTAAATAGTAATTGGTAGATCCACCATTTCACCGAAGTTATAAAAGATTTTGTGAGAAGCCATGATATGAGATACAAAGAGTCATAACTTAGTACATATCATCTGTTTTAATTTTTGTTTTGTATTTATTTGTTTTTATTAACTAAGTATATAAAAAAATGTATCGTATGCCAAATAGCATCGTATTTGCTGCATGTAAACAACTAGACGGAGAGCTAGCGACCAAATCGGTCATGTGGCTTCACTCTTCAGCTGTATTTAAACTCCGTTAGCTACTTCCCTGAACAACCTTTTCCTATAATCTTCGTGCTGGCAGGCCGCGGGCGGTGGGTGCGGGTGTAGTGATTTGGGGGGAAAAAAAAGAAAAAAAAATGTGGGCTCAGCGACTTTCATTTTTATTTCCAACAGTTGCTCTGTACTCCCTGTGCACCCAAAAAAAAAAAGTTCGGGTGGTGGGAAGAGGTTGCCAGCGTTAGTTCAAAGTACCAAAATAATAATAATTTTCGTTGGGCTCAGCTGTATTCGCTTTTTTTCTGACGCGAGATTAATCAATATGTAAGCCCCAAAAAAATAGCCATGCAAGAATATCGGTGGGTAGGTATCCAAAAAATTGTATGCGAGGTTGGGTTAGGGAAAAAGGTTGTTCAGGGAAGTAGCTAACGGAGTTTCAATACAGCTGAAGAGTGAAGCCACATGACCGATTTGGTCGCTAGCTAACTAAACCTATCCCCTGTACTAAATGTATTCAATTGACCCATGACAGGGTAGGGGAACCTTTATGCAACAACGTGCTATTTAAAAAAAAAACCGGCCAAGTGCGAGTCGGACTCGCGCACCGAGGGTTCCGTACAAACCTGCAAGGTTTACAAAGTTCGTTCATTACGACAATATATTTTGTAATGTAACTAAAAATTTAAGGTTTTCGGAATTTTTCCTTTATGTGTGCTATAAAACGTTGCTTCATGCCAAATTTCAAGATTCTAGGTCGACTGGAAGTACCCTTTAGGTTTTGATTCCCTTGCGAGTACTTGCGAGTTTCAAAATATGCAGCTTAAATTGCTGTTTCTTTTGATTGCGTTGACATAGAAGTTTGATTTTGCTACAGCTTAAAGGTATTATAGACCTGAGTATTTGGTATGAATTTCAATTTAATACCTCTACGCGTTTATGAGGAAATGGGTAGTAAGTTTAAAATTATTAAAAAAATATATATTATGTGATGTAACTAAAAATTTATGGTTTTCGTAATTTTTCCTTTATCTATGCTATAAGACGTTGCTTCGTACCAAATTTCAAGATTCTGAGTTCACGGGAAGCACCCTGTAGGTTTTGATTCCCTTGCAAGTGTCGAAAATTTGCGGCATAAACGGCTGTATCTTTTGATTGCGTTGGCTTAGAAGTTTGATTTTTCACAGCTTCAAGGGACAGTAGACCTGAGTAATTGATATAAATTTCAGCTTCATACCTCCACGCGTTCCTGAGAAAAAGGGTCTTGACAGACGGACGGACGGACAGACGGACAACAAAGTGATCCTATAAGGGTTCCGTTTTTTCCTTTTGAGGTACGGAACCCTAAAAATGATGCATTCATTGACGTACCATCAAATAATTTTGTCTTTCTGATTATTTGGAAAATAATAATGATGAACTTAGACTTGGCTTACGAGGTGGGAACCGCCATGTGGGAAGTTGGTTCGGCGATCATTGTACCGATAGTTGTTTCCGCGAACGGTCTCATAACGAAGAGTCTCGACCAACATCTTGAGAGACTCTCGCTACGTGGTTGTTTTTTAGACATGTTTTATGATCGGCGACGTGCCCAAAATATCGTGTTGCGTGCCATCAATGGCACATGTGTCATTGGTTCGGCAACCCAGTACCCTTACCATGAGTTGTGACATTGACGTTTTCGATACCGAGTATCGAGTTTACTATCTGTGCATCTCGCTTGTACTATTTTAGTGCGAACGAGATGCACAGATAGTAAACTCGATACTCGTTATCGAAAACGTCAATGTCACAACTCATGGTAAGGGTACTGACCTATGATGACAAAATATAAGTGATTGATTGATTGATACTGTCGTAAGCAAGGTTCGGACAACCGCCCGCCATTTTGAAAACATAACCCTGTTCTGTGCAACGGAGATTGTCTTATGTAGTAAAAAAAAATATTTGAAAAAAGCAACAGTTCAGCAACAATTAATCAATGATGCTGGAATGGTAAGTGTGGTAATGTGGACCTTCACTGTCGTGATTGAAAAAGAATCAACCAACCGTTTGACTAATTTAATTTGGTATTTATTACTCATCAAATCAGATAAGTACCCGACCGCATAAATAGATAAGTACAATGCGATTCCTTAGGTACCTGTACTGCTTTATTTATCCATACTCTTAACTGATGCATGATATATTCAATTTGTAGGCAATCGGGCCGCAGATGAAGCAAATGTACACGTAGTGCTTTATATACAGTTTATTTACAAATATTTACACACATTAACACACAATTAGATAGATATTTACACATTTGCTACATATATTACTCCACAAAACATTACAACAGCGGGAGCAAAATACGAACTTTTTTTTTTTTCTTAAAACAAAAGACGCGCGCTAAGCGCGGCATGCGTTGCGGCCCGTGCGCGCACCAACGAGTTTGGTACCATTTCCACCGTTTACATTCCCCACCCTAGTGCTGGCACAGCACTCAAAACCAATACAATTCGCAGTACGCATGTTGTGGGACTCCTAACGTACCGGACTTGTCTACGCGTCAACCACGCGCACTCGATCATCTGCTCTTAGGAATATTGACATACCTACTCGTACCTTCAAACACATGTTAAGGTATGTCCCATGACCAGGTCAGCAAATTGCTGCAGAAATCTCGTTCCATGTTTGCCGTGGTACCAACTCGGCAGGTAACCTCTGACCTTACCGCAAACAAGGTAAGGCGATATGCCGAGAAGGAAATCGTTAGGCGTCAGAGCCACATCACCTCCTGGTTCCACTGACACGTAAGATAAATATACAGACTTTAATCTACAATATTTTATTTCAAAATTACCTTGATGTTGCGTACCAATAGTTCCCGTGCTCCACCCCGATGGGGACTGGTGGGTGGAATAAATATTCATTTGATTCCTTCGTTCGCAGCTTCGAAGGCAATTCTACTTGCCAACTATCGTTAACAAGAGTCGCAGTTTGTTCAAGCTTTCGTTGGGCGGACAAGTACTTTCTGCTTTGCAGTGGCTTACCTGTTACACCAATCTCGTGTAGCTCGTGGAGGTCACGTGTTTCGTCACTAGGTGCAGCGGACAAGAGGAGTGCCGAGTGCGTCGTGGTTGAGCTTGCCACGTCATGTGGATCGCGCACAACTCCGTGCATGGACCAACCAAGTGGTGTTCGGGTAGCCAATGGCTCCTACAGCTTACCACTACATACTTCTAGCGGAATAATCAAATGTACATTATCCTGTCCTATTAACATTTCAGGTTTCAAATCAACATTTTGTAACAATTTATCTTTTATTGCTTTAAGGTGAGAATATTTTTCGAAATTGATTTGAGATACATTTTGTTCCGGCAAATCCAGATCTGTGACACTACGAGCCTTAACACTAAACATTTCATTATCTACATTTGATATATTTACACTATACACTGTAGTATCACGCACTAGTTCGTCACCTTTCCAAGCACCACGCACTTGCATAGCTTGAGGGCGGCCCCGCAGGCCGGCGCGATCAGCGAGCGCGCGGGTAACCATCGTCACATACGACCCGTCGTCGATAAGCGCGTTGACAACAAAAATGCCATTTGGTCCGTGAACTTTAATGGGCACTACTTTCAAATACACTTTAGTGTCCGTCGTCTTCACATGGTTTACTAATTCTGCAACAGGTGAGGGCTCCGACGTCGACGTTTCGTTTGGCTCCGATGTTGACTCCGTGCTCAGCCTGTTATCGCCAGTGCCACCAGTGAAGTGCAGCAACCGATGATGCTCACCGCCACAGTTGTCTACGTCACAAACAGCAGCTGGGCAGGATTCGGCCCCGTGACAAGCTTGCAAGCACTTAAAGCAAACATTCCATCGTTTCACATGTCGCCAGCGATCCTTGCGCATCGCCTTTTTTAACTTTTTACACTCAGTCAGTTCATGTGCAGACATTTTACAAAATTGGCAGTTTATGTTAGTATTACAGAGGTTTACCGACCTGTCCGCTTGCACTAGTACAGCTTGCGCCCGAGGGACAACTTTGTACTGTGTACTATGTTGCGTATTCGTAGTGCACAGTAAGGTTGCGTTCGCCGTGGTCGATATTTTTTCGGCTTCTAGGCTAAGAAAATCAGTTAATATCTCTAATCGCGATTTTATACCTGCCTTTATTAGTACACAACTGTAATCGGACCACTTTGAAATAAGAACTGGTGGAAGTTTTGACAATACTATAGAGGAAATAGTCATATCATGCATATACAATTCGCGGCCAACAGCGCGTGTCGCCTCGGTGAAGTTTTGTATTTTCACAGAAAATAAAACGATATCGTTGTGATACTCAGGCGATACTGGGCGGAGCTTCTTTATGTCGTGCATCAGTCTATATAAAATAGTGTCAGCATTACCGAATTGTAGCTCCAACGTCGCGATCAGCTTGTCGGGCGAGGAAGCGCTTATTAAAAGAGCTGACACAGCATCTTTTGCAGCACCACGTAGACACTTCCTCAGCCGCCACATGTTTTCAGCCGGGCTGAAACCGCAGACTTCTGTCGACTCGGTGTACGCCTTCTTAAACTGTAGCCACTCCATCGCATCTCCGGAGAAAACAGGCAGGTCTCGTGAAGTACTGATTCGGCTAAGTAGGCAATCATTCGGTTTATTACTAGCGGAGGCGGTGGCTAACTCTTTGATAGCGCTCGCTAGTATCGCTATAGAGTCGGTAGTGACTACCGCAGACCGTTGGACATTTGGTTCTGGTACATTACCTACAGAGGCGGCGGCTGAGTTACTATCTGCGCTCGCGGACGACTCGTGGATACCGGCAGGAGTACCGGCGACAAACGCCGGCTGGTGCAGCTTGACCGAGGTTTGTTCATCAGTGTGGTCTTGCTGCGCCTCATTAAGGTCCTGCTGCGGCTGCAGGTCGTGTTTGTCGAGCCAATCGTTGACATCACTAATAGAGCACGCCCGTGACTGTCGCCGACTTTTATTTTCATCGTCTAAATCGGCTAAGTCTGCCTGTAGTTGTTTTTCAATAAGTTCCAACTTTATTGCGGCTTTTTGTCGTTCGGCCTCTAGTTCAAGCCGCCTGCGCCTGCTCTGTATGGAGGATGATACAGAAACAGACTTACATTTGCTTGGAACTAGCGACGGCTGTTTGTTTTCGCGTTCCAGGTGAAAAGTACTATCTAATTGCGGTACCTGAAGTTCTCTCTGCGCTGCACTACGCGTTTTCATCATTGCAGCTGGTGGCGTTCTCTGCATAATGATCCGGTTCGAAGATGACCACTTTTGTAGGCAATCGGGCCGCAGATGAAGCAAATGTACACGTAGTGCTTTATATACAGTTTATTTACAAATATTTACACACATTAACACACAATTAGATAGATATTTACACATTTGTTTCATATAATACTCCACGAAACATTACAACAGCGGGAGCAAAATATGAACTTTTTTACATTTTTTCTTAAAACAAAAGACGCGCGCTAAGCGCGGCATGCGTTGCGGCCAGTGCGCGCACCAACGAGTTTGGTACCATTTCCACCGTTTACACAATTCAATTCAATTCAATACATTTATTTCAGATAACTATGATCCATAATACATAATATAGCATTAAAAAAAAACAGGGCGTCCCAAACTTATGGGACATGAAGGGGTACCTTAAATATTGTAGATAGTATATTTTGCTGAAAGAAGACTTTATTTTATTTTTATAAGTTACTTATTCTGCATTCAGATTTTCTAAAAATTTGTTGCTTCGTCTGAGACCGAACCGACATAAATGCCAAAAAAAAAATCACCTACGTTTATGATGCCAATCGAAAAAATTGCTAAAAAATAATAACTCTGCTTAAGGCGCTCTTATAGACGTATTTTAGGTATTTGCGGGGGTGAAGCAGAACGCGGTGGAGGCGCATGCGGGGCGCCCCGCACCACGCCACGCGCGTCGCTCGCGTAGACAGTTGATGGCCTTATTCTGTTCGTAACCGTATTCTGGTTGAAGCAAATTCCAGAGCGTTCCGGAAATTATACAATGCTATTTGTTTTTAGAGATCCGTAAAAAGGGTAAAGGGAACCCCACTACTAAAACTTCGATGTCCGTCCTAGGTTGTCACTAGGTTGTATATCATTTTATTAAACCATCGCCATTAAATTTGTTTCGCTTAGAACTGCTTGCCAAATCATGAAATAATACATTTTTTTAATTCAAGTTTTGGACACGATATTGATAAAATGAACGAACAAATTTGAGGCCAAATTCATTTATTGGAATCCATTAATCCAACTCAAAAGATGAACTTTTTCAGTTCATCTTTTGGGAATAGAAACATCGGTTGATTGTTCAACGTTTTCATACTAAAATAAACCCCAAAATAAAGGTGTTAGCGAAAGAAAGTGCTGTTCAACTTTGGTCATTATACAAGCATTTGAAAAATGTTGCCTATGCCCACAAGTTGACCTCCGGCAATCTATTGGAAATTAGTCACAATATTGAAAACATAACTTGAACAGCAAATATATCATTAAATAATAATAAAAACGTAATTTTTATTAACGTGAATGAAAGAGATACTCATATCTCTTTTAGTCACGTTACTTAAATGAAAACGCCGGCGAAGTGTTGCCACGTTACGGAAAAATACACGATTTAATTATTTAGATTATAAGACGTTTCGTTCATCTTTTGGGTGCCGGTCACCTTTTGGGTGCCAGTCACCTTTGGGGCAACTGCCCTCCTAGTAATGAAACTTAATTTATAACATTATTACAAGAAGGATTAGGGGCTTCGGTATCCGTTGAGTTTGGAAGTGACGCACTGTGTCTCGGTGTCGGGGTTGTAAGTGCCGTTTCGGGGTTTTTAACCGACTTCAAAAAAAGGAGGAGATAATCAATTCGGTTGTATGTTGTTTTTGTTTGTATGTGTGTTACCTCAGAACTCCGTCGTTTATGGACCGATTTCAAAAATACTTTCGTTGTTTGGAAGCATATACTTCAAGGTAAATCCCATTGTTACCAGAACTCAGATATCATGATGGGATCCACGAGGAATTAAGAGAACTTTTCAAATTTTAAAGGTATATGTATGCAAAAAAATCGTTAAAATAAACAAGATCACATATACTTGATTAATTTCGACGGGTTCCGCTGTGTACGGGTGGCCGAATTGGTTAAAGCGTCAGCCGCGATAGCTGGAGATGCGGGTTCGAATCCCGTCTCGAACACCGGAGGTCCTCGTCGTTTTTTCTTAAGGTATATTTGTTATCTATTTCAACTTTTAATTTAGGGATTTCTGATGAAATATTACGAGTAACCTGATTTGATGTTTGTAGCCGGAATAGGTAACGGAACTTCATGATCAAATAATGTAGGGGATCCTATTTGGGCTTTATGAAATCGTCATGAGATGCACTTTGGTAACCATGCACGTATTTATGAGTGTCTCACGTTTTGATCTGTCACTACGTCATTCATTCCGTGCAAGTATCAAATGTATATATGTAATATTGAAGCTGCCAAATTAAAATAGGTACGAATGCTTTTCAATATTTCATCTACTATTGCGTCGGTCACCATGGCCTAGCGGTTTAGTTATAAGAAATCATAATCCTAACATCAAAATTTATAGAAACTCGTTACTTTTCAAAACCACAAAAAAACATAGTGAGTTCAAGCCTCCGTACCGCTAATACCGTAGCGAGCAGCGTAAAGCTAATGTGTTCTGATAGCATTTTCGATTTACTAGAAATATATATAAACGGGTCACTCACGTATCTTAAGGTCGAAAACCGCTCGACATATGTTTCGGTCCAATTCTTGAACCATAATCATGAGCTCCGTGCCGCACCGTCGCTGGCGAGAACTTTTAATTTGCCTTTTCGATTTGCCTATAAGAGGGTGTTCGATTCACGACCAAGGTTGCGGCCCTGCACAAATCCGCACGCAAGACGCATGTGTTCAGCGGTATTAAAAGGAATTAAAATTATCATTGTTATGTAAACTAGATCCCAACAAAAACATAAATGTGTACAAAAGGCCATATCTGAAAGAGTCACTGAGTCCGGGCGACTCATGCATGCCGCACGTTTCGCACAATAAGAGTAAGATAAGGACGCCATTAGTATCACGATGACGTCACGCTCTACCTCAGGCAGTGTATGTATACACCCTACATCCAGCAATCTCTTTTTAGTTTTGACATTGACAAAACCGAATGGTGGTTACTGGTTGTGTTGAAAATGTATTCGAGCGTAGTAGTACCTACGTTAAAGAATTTTTCCCTCACTAGCCCGTAACGCGCTTGTTTATCCTTTAATACGAGACGATAAAAACGCATTTTATCCACTAGTGATTAAAGTAAGTTGACTTCTCATAGGTCTTATTACTATGGTTTTAAAGTCTAAATTCGCGAAGTACAGCTCACTTGCCGCCGCGGCGGCGGCGGTAACTCGCACACGCATCGACTTGAAAATCGAATTAGAACATTCGAAAATCGTACTGGCCACCACAAGCTAACCAAGCTAAAGGCACCTTTTGTAAAAATGTTGAATGTATCTAAACGCAAAGAAAAGTCAATGCGATTTCAAATCGTTTTTTCATGTTTCACTTTCCTCGCTGTAGTGAGGGAAAATTTTAATGTTACACACGGGTGCAATTGTAATTTAATTCTCGTGTATTGAAACACTCGCTATCGGTCAGGATTCTATTTTTAAACCACTCGCTTTGCTCGTGGTTAAACTATAGAATCCATTCGCTTGCTCGAGTTTCAATCCCACACTCACAGTTAAAATACAATTTTGCACCCTTGTATAACAAATAACTATTAAATCGTATGCGAAGTGACTTAAGGTATATTTTCCCTAAATGTTCAGATATTTATGATCACCCTGTCTGTGCAGATAACTTTGACGAGTTGTGTGTTCAGATTTAATTGAAAAACCACTGCTCACATATTTATGGCGAATTGGATGTTCAGATGTTATTGACCTCATTTACTGTAAAGAATTTATTGAAATTTATTGCTGCTCAGAAATATTTGAGTACCTCAGCCGCTCCGATATATCTGATAGCGACTGTACTAGTAACTTTACTGACTTGAAAAGAAGATAGAATATAATAAAACTGTACAACACACAATTACTAAAACTGCACCAGACCTGCAAACTAACTACGTAAAAACGCATGTGAAATCCGCTACGACGCGGCCGGTTGAATGTTCTGGTACGTAGGTTACCGTTTAGGCATTCTAATATTCACACTAATCTATGTCATATGTCCTCTCAGTTCACTTAATCGTTTCCTCTTTCGCTTAACTTTATTTACACTGCGATTACCCGTATTGCTTCCTGTCTAAAGTAATATTACCGCGTTAGGAAAATGTGCACACGTCCTACGTTGACAGCGGTCACGGGCGTACTGGCGACTTGGCAATAGTCGGCCGCCGCCGCGCGCTGAACCATTTTATTTTGCCAATAACGAAATCAATTGGTATTATTGATGTACACAACTTATTAAAAATCTAAGAAGTACAAATCGAAATCTACTTAAAAACTATTATTTAAAGCAAATTTTGTGTTGATATTCATAATAGTTATCGAAATATTTGGTTTAAGGTGTAAAAAACGAGTTATTTTCAAAAAAATCTATCGAGGTTTTTATCAGCAATCGTGTTTCTGATGAAGCCAAAAACTAGAGAATAGACTGAAATTATACATATAAAAATTGCAGTTGTAAGTTGTGTGAAAGTATTTTATTAATATTTTCTAAAATTGGTGTTTTCACTATCTAGAGCGCCTTAAGTAACCTTGTATTTTAAAAGAAAGGAACAGCGTAAGATTATTTTTTACTTATTTTTTACTATACAGTAACGTCTGCTAGCGAATATCTTCGATATTTAAATAGAAAGAAAAATATAAAAATTTGACTAGCAGTGGGACGCGAACCCACAACCACTAGTTGGATCAATAGCCCAGTGCACTACCAATTGTGCTACACGAGTACCGCTTAGACTTGTAAAATTAATCATTTTAATAAAATTGAAAACATGCATGAAACTGCCGAAGTCAATTAAGTGTTTTTTTTTTATAAATTAACTAATTCTTGAAATTTGACTCAATCATTTTGAGGTATAATAAAATAAGGTACTTCACCTTCAGGTCCCATAAGTTTGGGACGCCCTGTATATGTAGTTGTAAACATTAGAATAACAATTAAAACTATCGTAAGATTATTAATAATAACAAAAATTAAAATAAATACATCGATATTTAAATCGAAAGAAAAATAGAAAAATTTGACTCGAAGCGGGACACGAACCCACAACCACTGGATCACTAGCCCAGTGTACTCCCAATTGCCGTCCCTGTGCAATCCGAGTACCGCTTAGACCTGTCAAAATTTTCTATCTTATCCTTCGTGGTATACGTCATCATGGGTGACGTGTAGTCACATCTACCTTCAGCGTATTGAACACTAAACGGCATCGAAGTCTCAATTTACATTGAGAATTCATCGATAACGCTGTGCTATCCCCTTCTAAATTATTTTTTTATTATGCAGAAACGTCTGCTAGCGAATATCTTCGATATTTAAATCGGAAGAAAAATAGAATTTTTTTTTGACCCGCTTCGAGTCAAATCTTTCTATTTTTCTTTCGATTTAAATATCGAAGATATTCGCTAGCAGACGTTTCTGCATAATAAAAAATAAAATAAATACAGTTTATTCAATTTATTATTATTCAAATATACTCACGAAATGCGGTATACAACATTTTCCATCATGATATTCCCAAATTCATTATTTTGTTATCAGCCGAAGCATTTCAAATTATAATTACTTAGCCTTTATGGCTATAATTTAGTGGTCTTCATTATGAGACCAGCGTAAATTTAAATTTGTTTGTCAATTAAAAATACGATTCGGTGTTATACAACATTATCATCATCTCAGCCATAAGACACACTTTTTTTTTTATGACATAGGCGGCAAACGAGCAGACGGATTGCCTGGTGGTAGGCAATTACCGTCGCCCATGGGCACCCGCAACACCAGGGGAGTCACAAGCGCGTTGCCGGCCTTTAAGGGGGGTTGGAGCTCTGAGAACCTTACTCACAATCAGGAACACAACACTACATACCTGAAAGGTAGCAGTGCTATTATGGCTGTGGTCTTCTGTAAGGAGGAGGTACTTTCCCAGTTGGGCTGCTCCAGATTCAAGCGTGATGGTCATACTGTGCCCTACCTCTCATTATTGGACGTAGTTTAAGGACATACCCGGGTCCAACACTGCTGAACATAGGCCTCCCCCTTGGACCTCCGCGTGTACAGTCAACCAATTTGATTTATAGTCCACTCCGTCACAGTGAAAATCTATATGAAAGACGCAAAAGATCTCTTATTAACGTCACTGTGACAAGGTTCGAAGTGATCTAGAAATCAAATTGGTTGACTGTACCGGTGTTATACAGCGATTGATAAATATACATAGGTGAGGAAATCATTATCTTTCTCGCGTTGTCCCGGCATTTTGTCCACTTGGCAACTAATCCCGGGATTTAGCGCAGGCACTATTTTAACGAACGCGACTGCAATCTGACCTTCCGACCCAGAGGGTAAACTAGCCCTAGTTTACCCTCTGGGTCGGAAGGTCAGATTGCATGAATGTATGATGATGATGATGATTGATGAATTAGGATTACTCCGGTTTCCTCACGATGTTTTCCTTTACCGACAAGTGACTGGTAAAAATCTAATAATACGAGTATATTCGTTCCGAAGAGAGGTCACAAGCGTGTTGCCATCCTTTAAGATGGGAGTACACTCTTTTCTTGAAGGTTTGAAGGTCATATCGGTCCGGAAATACCGAGAAGCAAAAGAGCGAACTTCTTAAAGGCCGGCAACGCACTTGTGACTTCTCTGGTTTTGCAGATGTCCATGGGCGCGGCATTGCTTGCCATCAGGCGATTCGACTGCTTGTTAGCCTCCTATTAAAAATACATAAATTTTGCAAAATAGGACGAACAAAATAAGAACAAATTTTACTCAAATATTTAAGTGAGAATAAGAAATTAGGCGTTACAAGAAATTAAATATTCAATCCCCGTCAAATCGTAATAAGAGCGTCCTTTAAAATAATCTAAAAAGTATTGCAGTTTCCTATTTAATTATTTAAGCTCAAAACTGTTGGCTAAGTTTTTGGGTTTTAAACACAAAACTATCGTGAGATTTAAACATATTAATTGTATAAAAGCGGGTAACTCACTTTTATAAGTCGAATATTGCTCGACATGTTTCACTTCGTAACGAGGAGCATAATCATGAGCCATTCGCGTTGGCTAACCGACGCAGACTAACATGTCGAGCAATATTCGACTTATAAAACGTGAGTTACCCGCTTTTATACAATTAATACGTTTTTGGGTGCTTAACTTATAAATTGATATACGTTTTAGTAATTTCTATTTTTTTGTATACAAATTGGAAAACCATACCTTTCAGCCGCTTACGTCCAGTAGGCTTCTTCTTTAGTCCATTAGGCTTATATCTCTATGCTTTAATCATCACGATTGGCAGGCGGGTTGGCGATCGCAGTACATTCCACCGCTCAACTTCTATTCTCCGTTGGTTTAGAAACGCTAGGTCCATGGAGTCCAGCGCGCACAAACTTTTTGCAGAAATCGCGAAGCGTCTGGTTGACGTAACTGGTGACCGAAGAGCTGGCGGTTTCCTCGCACAACGTATCAGCATTGCGATACAATGAGGAAATGCCGCCAGCATCCTTAGTGCCTACTATGCCTCAAGGGCCTTTTTTAGATCTAATGTAGTAAGTACTTTCATATATATGTACTTTACGTACGTCAATAACCTACAACACAAGCCTTATTGTACCCTCACCATGAGTTGTGACTTTGAGGTTTTCGATAACGAGTATCGAGTTTACTATCTGTGCATCTCGCTTGTACTATTTTAGTGCGAACGAGTTGCACAGGTAGTAAACTCGATACTTGTTATCGAAAACGTCAATGTCACAACTCATGGTAAGGGTACTGAGCTTACCGCAAAACTAGGTCGATTTGTGTAAGATTGTCTCGAAATATTTATTTATATTTATATTTGAACTAAACAAGAATGTAAGTAACTTTATGTGTATAAAATGAGAATGAAATCATGTTTTTTTTTTTTTATATGTATTGCGAAGCTAAGAGGGTAATGGGTTTGCTCACATTATTCTTATTTTCTAATGACCCCGAATGTAGTTATACCGGGCCAGTAATAGAAAAAATAACTAGGGATAGATTCTACACCAGGAACGTAGCAACATTTCTTCTACAACTATAAAAAAATGTGTAATTTATTACTTGGGATTCCAATAGTCTAGTTGAAATTTACTGTAACCCTACAAACTTCATAGTTTTCACAATACATTGCTTTCTTGGGAAACCTATTTTATTAACATTTACAAAACCTCTGTATTTATTAGCAACATTCAATACAATATTAATAACATTATTAACATAAAATAATTTAGTTACTTAACTATATTTTCAAAAGTCATAGAGCAAATATTGCTACGTTTGTGGTGTAGAAACGATGCCTAAAGTAAAGCTCTTATTACAGGCCACATCCGATATAATGTTTACTATAATACACAAATTACATAGAATCCAATAAATTTGCATGAAAAAAAAATACGGTCTCGCTTTACTAGCAGAATTTCGAGTTTTTAATCTAATTTTCCTTGTTTCCTTTCCATCCCTTTTCACGGGAAAGTGACTGGTAAATGCCAAATGATATTTCATACTTAAGTTCCGAAAACTCATTAGTATAGGTACTTTCACGAGAGTTGAAGTCACGCACACAACAACATCTCATGTAATGACAGGGAGATTTTGAAATTAGTTCTTTTTTTAGACCGATAGCAAGTTCAACAGCGAATTGACTGAATACTGACCAATAACCTCTAGCCGCCCGAAGACCTATAAAAAGGTCTCCCATTGAATGCCATTTTGAATTTTAATCATGACAAAGCATAGTTGTATTTCGCCTGGCAGGTTTTGATCTGTGGGTAGCTAGAGGATAAAGTTTTTTTTTTAACCTTTTGAACGCCAAGTGGTCGCGTGATGTCGCGCCTGCCACGTCACCGACCACTAAAGTGGCTATGGCGGACGCTGTCAAAGCAATAGTCCTGCTGACAGATAAGGTTTATATTTGTTCTTCACAAGTCATACCATGGCGTACACGTCACATTTTGACGCGAGAGGAAAAGCGTTCAAAAGGTTAAACCTCTTCAAACATTGTTTATATAACAAGCAGAAACGTCTGCTAGCATATCAATACAAGCCGGGGTTCGAACCTGCGACCTCCGGAATGCAAGTCGTACGGTCTTACCGCAAGGTTACCATAATCATCATCATCATCTCAGCCATAAAACGTTCACTGCTGAACGTAGGCCTCCCCCTCGGACCTCCACATGTACCGGTTGGTAGCGACCTAGGTTACCAACGCTCTTCAAATTCTTAGTGTATCTGCTTGATATTTCGCGCCTTTATTTATTCATATCATAGCTTCTGCCCGTGACTTTGTTTGCGTTCTTACGCCCACGGGAACTCATTGCTGGAATAACAAGTAAACAAGAAAATATCCCCGACTCAGATCTTTGTCAGAACTCCGAGTTTCATGTTAATACCGTTATTACGTAATTGAATAACAAACGTCAAATAATATTCACAAAAAATACAATTTAATATTGTAGACGCATTTCGGTTTGGTTACGGTTGACTGGCAGATAATGCCTAAAAGCATCAAGTCCGCCTTTTGTACTTTTATTTTTGCAATGAAAGTAAAATAATAAACAAGGATAGGACAAACGCCCGTCATTTTGAAAATATAACCCTGTTCCGTACAGCAGAGACTTCCTTATGTTACTAAAAAAATACTATTTTATACATTTTATTAGACCATAATTTATATCCAGTGACAAATTAATTTATGAATTATGATTGACATTCCGAAATTTACTGTCGCCAATAAAATAAAGTGACCAAGATTTTTTATAAATTTTCAGTTGTGAAATGTGAATTTATGACCCATTTATGCGTTGAAAAAGTCCGTTCACAGTCTACGACGTCATAGGGGCATATGTAATCGTTGACATTGGTATACTGTTCTTCCAAAATATTTTAACATCATAAAATAAGGAAGTCTCTGCTGTACGGAACAGGGTTATATTTTCGAAATGACGGGTGTTTGTCCTATCCTTGATAATAAAAAATGTCTTTTTAATTTAATCCGTTAGTCTATGACGACTAACGTCATAAAAAGACTTTTCGTGAGACTTTTTTAGCACTGCTAACTTTCAGGTACGTAGTGTTGTCTTCCTGATGGTGAGTAAGGTTCCCAGAGCTCCAACCACCCTTAAAGGCCGGCTTCGCGCTTGTGACTTCCCTGGTGTTGCGGGTGCCCATGGGCGACGGTAATTGCTTACGATCAGGCAATCCGTTTGCCGCCTATGTCATAAAAAAAAGGACACAAGTAAAGTCCGCCAAATTCTTTCAGCAAACTATATTTCCATATATGCTAGATCCGTCACAGTAGGCCGCCGGGGTCATATTTTATACCAAAGAAAACTTGGTCAAACAACCAGCGAGGCGTGCGAAGCGTATTTTGTATTGCCGGCTCGCTCGCACGGCGCAAACGTACCATAGATTATTTAGTGCGAGGTTTATGCCTAAACAGGGGTAGCTCTTGGAGGCAAAGTCAATAAAAGGCTGTTTTGAAAGTTGTGACTGCGTGTGTAAATTAACATTAAAGCCGACTTGCTGTCCTTGGATGTCCTTAATTTACCTCTGGGTAGGTAAGGGAAGGTCAAACAATTAAGGACATCCTTACACAAACTGACTGAGCCCCATGATAAGCTGAAGAAGGCTTGTATGGGTACTCAGACAACGATATATATAATATAGAAATACTTAAATACATATAAAACACCCATGATTGAGGAATAAATACCTGTGCTCATCACACAAATAAATGACCTTACTGGGATTTGAACTCAGGACTGTCGGCTTCATAGACAGAGTCACTACTCTAATGAGTAGCTAGACCTGTCGTCAATATTTAATATTTTTTTATAGTACAATCAGCAGCAGAAGTGGCTAAGCGTTTGTGGTGTTCAAAATGAGGTCAACACATCTTATTGTCAAGAGAATACGAGCGCGTGTAGGTGATTTTGAACACTTCAAACGCTTAGCCGTTTTGTTGCTGACTGTACAACGTTCTTTATCAAAGTAATTTCTATGCGACACTCATGTTTACCGCCAAAACATAATGGCAACAAAACAGTATTTCTTAGGTCTACACACTGGCCGGTTCACCGCAAAGGCAATATATGAATTCGCGATAACTAACACCTAACGCACTATGCGGCCCGCAACCGCATGCGGCTAACCGGACAGTGCGCACACTAGGTGCAATAAAAAAATTAGTTATTTTAGTTTATTAGGAAAAAACGTGGTTTATTAGAAAAATAAAAACGTAACCTATGTGTTAATCCAGAGTGTCAGCTAACTCCATACCAAATTTTATTAAAATCGTTCCCGCCGTTTATACGTGAAGAAGTAACAAAAATACACACTCACAAACTTTCGCCTTTATAATATTAGTGTAGATTACGATCAACTTTTACTATGGGGTTACAACCAACTCAACGGATAATCAGTTAAAAAAAAGGGACTTTCCCATACTAGCTGCTAGCTGTATGGGAAGGTCTCTTTTTTAACTGATTTTTCAGGTATGGCTCCATAGTAAAACTTGATCATAATCATGAATAGATTCAGAAAATATAACTTTGTATTACCATTTTGATTACACCCAGTATAGCCTCGTAAGGCCCATTATTTATACTAAAATGTTTAATAGTAAAAACCATCCTTACTATGTAGTGAATTGAGTTGAATTTTGTTTTGTACGTAAACTAATGAAACAAAAGTTCTACTCTATTTCCTTTTATAAAAGATTTAAACTCCATTGCAAGGTGTACATTGTAATGCACACTGGGGTTTACGAGGATAGCCTTAGTTGCCACGTTGAAGAACATACCTTGCAGTCTGCGCCGCCCAGTCTGTGCCCTAGCCACGACACCCCTCAGTGTCCGCGCTGCTCCCGCCGGCCGCACGCGCCCGCCACGCAGCTTGTGTGCGCGAGTCGATGTTTGTGTTGTGTGTGCAGTGCTTACAGGGCAAGCCGATTGATTTTTTAAGTGTTGTGGTCCGGTAATGGGGTAAGTTTGTTTATCGGTTAATTAAACTTGAAATTGTAATAAACTTCGTCTAGAAAAATATGTTAAGTAAAACTAACTTGTGACAATAGTATTTTATATTGACTTACTAAATAGCCTGAATATTATATACAAAACATTATTTTCGTATGTTTTTTTAAAAACTCTCTTCAAATAACAGATCTTTATTGATAAAAGGGTTGAGAAATGTTAGGTACAGTCAGAGTCAAATTGTAGCAACTATGCGTATAAGAACTAAATCCATCCATACTAATCCATACTTACTTTAACTTACTTATACTTATTTTAAATGCGAAAGTCTCTATCTGTTACCTCTTCACGCTTAAACCAGTAAACTAATTGGTATGAAATTAGGTATGGAGAGAGTTTGAGCTACGAGAAAGAACATAGGGTAATGTTTATCCCGTAACTAACTTTGTATGACTGACAACAAACTCGCGAAAGCTAGTATGGTATATATCCTTATTTATATGTCATTAAGGTTGTGTTAGGATATATTTGGCCACTTTTACTGTACTGCACATGTGTAGAATGCAACTTGCAACTATTAAATAGAATAAAACAAAAAAAAAAGAAAAGTATAAATGTATCTAAATAAATATTACAGTACATCCTTACATAAACTGACTGAGCCTCACGGTAAGCTCAAAGGGGCTTGTGTAACATCATTCAGTCAACAATATAGATAATATACAAATACTTAAATACATAGAAAGCACTCATGACTCAGGAAAATACTTTTGCTCATCATACAAATAAATGCCCTTATCGGGATGTTTTAACCATCGGCGTCATAGGTAGGATCACAAACAACTGGGCTAGAAGGTATAGAGCGCAGGTAATATATTTCGTACCATTGTTTGAAATTTATTTCAAAGCAATAAGGTTCAGTTTTGCGTCATCGTTGACACCATTATGTCCATTAAAGGTTATATACCTACATATATAGCTGCCATAGTACTGTAATAAATATTCGGGATAAATAAATAAAGGCCCTCGTCAGGAGTCGAACCCTTCATGCATTGCATGGCGGGGAAAATAACCACTTAGCCCAGGAAAGATTACTGAATGCAAAATCCTACAATTAGTTAAATAAATAATGTACATATTATATACTCTTATATTCCATCCCTTTTATATGTGATTTATATTCATTCAGAAAAAGTATGTAAGAAACCAAACTATAGGTATTTGTTATAAAAGGGAGCAAAGTTAGTTTTTCCCTTCTCGTGCTAATACTGAGATCTAGAGAAAGATTCCAAAATTGAACGATGTGCATAGCTAGTGGTTCAAAGACTGGAATCTTCAGCGTTGCAAGGGCTTCAGGGCACAATAATAGAAACAATTTTTTTTCTGCTGAGTGAAACACAAAATATTTCATCTTGCTACCGCGAGGAAATTATTAACTCTAATGATTCGTCCTAATTTTCAACAATTTAAAATTACATCCAATCCATTAACAACAAACAAATATTTGTATGCAATTACTTTGCTGCCTAGTGGGTAATATTCATTTTTGTTATCGGTTTTAAAAAAATAAAAACCGTCTTTCAATTTTTTTTTTAATAGTTGTGTATTTATTTCTATGATTTTTTAAATAAACCCCTTCATACCACTATAGATAACTATCTATAATAATATAATAGTAATCTATAATAATATATTATACATTTTTGACGTCTCTTTTATGTGTGCATTTTGAAAATAATTAATACTAAACTATAAATAATAATATAATAAATAAAATATATATAATATGACAAAACTATATATAATAATATAATACTATAGTATATAATAATATAGTACTTAGACTTGGCTCACGAGGTAACCGCCATGTGGGAAGTTGATTCGGCGATCATTGTACCGATAGTTGTTTCCGCGAACGGTCTCATAGCGAAGAGTCTCGACAAACATCTTGAGAGACTCTCGCTACGTGGTTGTGGTTGGATCAAGGGTCAGATTCAGAAGGCGGTAATCCTGGACACGGCGCGCATAGTCCGACGGTTCCTCTCTCTGCAGCCCTAACCACCGGCAGCCTGGGCCCTGCCCGTTGCCGGCGGCACTCTAGGTTAGGTTTTTTATAATGTTTTTATTGTTTTGATATGTTTTAGATGTATTTTTATATTTTACTTTTATAAAAATATTGTAAAAAACCTAATTCTAAGAAAGAAGATAAATAAAGAGAATAATACTATTATACATTTTTGACGTCTCTTTTATGTGTGCATTTTGAAAATAATTAATATGAATGATTTATATTCAAACTGAAATAATTTAAATATTTTCTATTGTTTTTCCATAGTAGTGAAAATACCCTTTAAACCTATGTAGGATACGATAGGGTCTTAAAACCTAAGGGAACCCTATATCGGTGCTACGCTGCTCCGCTACGGCCTACGGCGTAGAACGTCTACGCTTCTTCGTGATGTTAGAATTTTAAATTAGTACTTTTGCTTTTATAATAACTAGAAGTAATACAATATATTGTTTAATAATAATCACTTATTTATGCATATTTATAGAAGTTGAAAATATTATTGAAATATATATATACCAAATCCACACCCAAATACCAAAAACACAACCAGACTCGCGCTTAACAAATTTCACGAGTATATCCTCAAAATTTTCAGTATTTTCTCAAAATTTTCGCACGGTTGTGTGAATGTAAATGTGATTTTTTTAAATTTCAGTCACTTATGTAATCGAGTTTTGTAACCAGTTACTAGCAAAAAATAAAATTTTCTCGTCCGCAACTAGTTACGATCGACCGATATTAATTCTTTGTATGAAATTGACAGTTGCAACCCTTTTTGTTACCAGCTGTCGATTTGTCGGACTCCCGCGGGGCTCATATATCTGACTTATTTGTCCGCCAGGCTTCTGAAGTCGCCTAACTAACCTAACCTAGGTAGTGTTTTTCGATTAATACATATTGAAATATTTTTACAAGTTTGTAACTTTCTTATTTAGTACCTGTTACAAACGCGTCGGAAAGGAAATTAGCATGTTTTTTTTAAATTTGCAATGAGCCCTTATTAATGTTTTGTAACTTCAAGTGCTGTGACATCACTCTGTTTAGCCCGTTTAAAGTGTAAAGTTTCATTGTTCACCATTTGTAAATTTGGTATTAAATATGTTCTTATTCTTTGGGAAATAAATTTAAATAAACAATATAAAAATTGGTGATCTACTCTAGTGACTACAAAACTCAGTGCACGTTTAGAGTGGACTGAGTTTACGATCTACGTAACTTTAGTGTAAAATGCGTTCAGCCGTAATAAAGTGGGTAAACATAAATATAGCCTGTGGTATGACCTTTACCCATCTTGACCGGAGACGTTTTTGCGTGATTTATTTAGCCAATAGACCGAATTGCAGTTTTATGGACCCGTTTATGGCCCTCATTCGAATGCAATCTGATTTAAACAGAGTCGTTTGAAGTGCAGTATGCACTCCGAATTGTAGCTTTGGACGAGACATGCTGGATTTTGTTCCCCGCGGCAATATTAGGACATGTATTTATGACATTCTATGTATGAAAATATTTATCTATTTATTATATATATCATCGTCTAGTACCTACAACCCAATCTAATTGAGATCACCGAAGGACTACCTAGGACGATTTGTGTAACATAGTCCTAGTCCCCAAATATTCATATTTTGAGATTCCCCGGGGCAATACTAGTACATGAATTTAGAAGCGTATTGAGCTTACCGTAGGACTAGTTCGATTTGTGTAAGATTGTCCCGAAATATTTATTTATTTATGTTGTGAACTAGAAGCTCAGCGATTGTAACATGTGCATTGAATAATTGCCTACCTGATAGCGAGATATAGTCGCCATCAGATATATAGAAGCTGTGCAGGTCACAAATATCTGAACAACGCCTCTTTAACTAAGAACTTATCAAATATTTTTTTATTAAATACTTTGACTTGCTCTTAGTCACCGAAGGATCTAGTCACTTTTACTATATGTCATTTAAATTGAAAATAGATGACATAAAAGAAAAGTTCGGGATTACAATTATCTTTTTGTCTGTTTACTCCGGTACTTAGTTTAAAAATGGAATGGAAATTGTTTAAACATATTTGGTGTGGCTTAGTGGGTACTCACTCTGCCTATGTAGCTCACGGTCCTACGGTCCGGGTAACCTTAAAGTATTAAACGTATCATACCTTAATTCTGACGATTCCCATAGTGTCAAGGTCTAGGTTTTTATACCATTTCACTGTTTAATTATACCTTTAATTTGAATTCTATTTTGTAATTATTTTTATTTAATTGTCATTATATTTGTGCTTAACTCAGTCGGCCTTTTACGTTTTCATTCCTTTTTTCTCTTTTTGTTATTGAATTCCTTACACGTAGTTTCTAAAAAAAATGATTGCGCCACATTTGATCAAAGATGATGAGTTTATCAGTCACTAATGATGAATTGCTTCGATCTCACACGGTCCAGAATATAAAATGACTACATCGGCTCATATATCCATAACTCTAAATTATAAAAAAAATTACTACAACACATACGAAAAAACACCAGATGAGGAAAAGTAAACCCCCTGTCACCTAGGTAGGTTTAGGTTATGTTCGTTTTGTATCGTAGGGCCAAAGCACCCAAAAATAGGAGCTCCGTAGATTAATTGTGTTGTAGTCTTAAAGGCCGGCAACGTACTTGTGACTCCTATGGTGTTGCGAGTGTCCATGGGCGGCGGTAGTTGCTTACCATCAGGCAATCCGTCTGCTCGTTTGCCTCCTATATCATAAAAAAGGTCATTTTGAGTTATGATTATGCTGTGCATTAAACTGTGCAACTCAGCGAGCTATGTTACTTTGGTTCGGATAACTTCATCGCTGTTTCCATCACGTAGATACTCCGAGCTCTTTTGTGGTATCTGTTTTAACTAGTTTTCAACAGAATTGTGTCATAGTTCGGAGCAATCTCTGCCAGTTAAGTGAAGTTAGGCGCAGAATGAACTTTAATTAGCTTTGTATGGAACTAACGCTATCGCCCAGTCTACAAACAAGTAACCCAGATAATTTTGTTAGTTAATTTAAGTATAACATACCTATTAATCATACGTCGGACTATAGGGGGCAGTTTGAGGGCAAGGTAAAGTTTACAAAAAAATCTTAAATTACGAGTATTATAATGTTTTTTATTTTTTATTTTATTTTATTTTATTTTATATTAACTACATGGAAAACCAACAGCTTAAAACATTACTTAATAGACTTACAGAGCCAATTATAGGTTGTCACTTATAAAAACAAGCTAAACACAATAACAACTTAAGCCCAAATATACAAAGTTCTTACAACTTAGGATACCTTAGCGTGTTGCCAAAGAACAACAATATAACAAAATCCGAAAACTAAACCTAAAACATTCTTCTAATAAGGTCGATATTAATATTAGCAATTCAAACCAGAACCTGCGCTTAATTACCCATATAGAATCTAGTTAACTTGTTTTTAATTATAGATAAACTATCATTATATATGTCAAAGTCTACTTTAACTAATGCCTTATTTAAAGTCAAACCTGCTCTGCCTAGAAAACTATTTTTCCTATAGTTAGTTGACGCCTTATAAATACTAATGGGACGAAATTGCCTAAACCTTCTCACAGGAACACTGAAGCAGATTTTATTAAGTAAATGAGGACAATCAACGTTGCCTTTAATAATGTTAAGTAAGTACATGATATCCGCAATTTTACGTCGTTCAATAAGTGGAACCAAGTGGTGTTTTCTACATTGCGCAAGGTAATCAGCAGAACTATAGGCTACACGCATTTTGTAACACAAAAATTTTATAAATTTAGATTGCAGTCTTTCAATCCTATCAATATATGTTTGATATTGGGGGTTCCAAACCTGAGAAGCATACTCCAGCTTGCTCCTCACAAAAGCACAATACAATATTTTTAATGTCTTGGGACGAGCAAAACAAGCTGAACTACAAGCACATATATGGAGTCATGAACAACACCTAAATCTCTCATGCTTGTAACTAGCTCAAGAATGTTACCTTTTAAAGAATAAGAAGTAGGGATTATATCATGTTTGCGAGAAAAGGTTACTGTAAAACATTTGGAAGTATTTAAGTCAAGCTTATTTATAATACAATAGTTATCTAATCGCATTAGATCCGATTGCAATGCATAGGAGTCCTCAACAGAAGCAATTTTAGCAAATATTTTCATGTCATCTGCGAAACTGAGTAGCCTTGAATTCAGAAAGCAAACGCTAATATCATTAACAAAGATGTTAAATAAAAGCGGGCCCAATAAAGACCCTTGAGGCACTCCACTAGGTATAGATACCCAGCTAGACATGTAATTGTTGATCACAACGGACTGGCAACGATTTAATATGTACGACTTGAACCATCTTAAAAGATCCCCCCTAATACCTATTAGAAAAAGCTTGGAAATTAAAATATCGTGATCAATTCGATCAAAAGCCTTACTATAATCAGTGTAGATTACGTCCACTTGATATCCACTATCCATTGATTCGGAGACAAAATCATTAAGCAACACTAGATTTGACACTGTTGACCTACGTTGGACAAACCCATGTTGAGTACTGTCTATGGAATGTTTTAGAGCGGATGACACCTGTATGTGGACAAGTTTTTCCAGTACCTTAGCTAGAATACATAATTTTGAGATCGGCCTGTAATTAGTGACATCTGTTTTAGGACCTTTCTTTAAGATGGGAGTTATAAAAGCTGATTTCCAGATAGTGGGAACAGTACATTCTGCGAACGAACGGCGAAACAAAAGCGAGATGGGTTTGGTTAAGACTTTAGCGCAGTTAATATAATATAGAGCTGGCACCTCATCCGGGCCTGCTGATTTACTAGCATCTAATTTAAGTAATAGTTTCGTAATTAACTCATTATCAACTGAAATACCAGCTATATCATTAACATGTTCTTTATACTCATGACAGTTACTACCATGCACTACACCTAATGGCCTAGATGATGTAGGATTCAGAAAACTCGCTTTAAAGAAATCTGAAAATGCGTTGCAAATATCAACCCCTTTATGCATAGTGTCGCCGCCATAGCATACACTACTAGGTATGCCAAAAGACTTAGATCTAGACTTAATAAATGACCAAAACTGTTTAGGATTTTTGGAAATGTTATTTTCTACCATCTCAGTGTAATTTGAAAAACAACGAGCTTCCATACGCCTAACCCTATGTCTTTGACACTCAAAAGCAAGTAAATCGCACTTGTTACCGTACAGCTTATACCTACGATGATATTTATGACATAAGGTGGCAAACGAGCAGAGGGATTGCCTGATGGTAAGCAATTACCGTCGCCCATGGGCACCCGCAACATCAGGGGAGTCACAAGCGCTTTGCCGACCTTTAAGGGGGGTTGGAGCTCTGGGAACCTTACTCACCATCAGGAACACAACACTACATACCTGAAAGGTAGCAGTGCTATTATGGCTGTGGTCTTCCTTAAGGAGGAGGTACTTCCCCAGTTGGGCTTCTCCAGACTCGAGCGCGATGGTACTTCGCTGTGCCCTACCTCTCATTGTCGGACGTAGTTTAAGGACATACCCGGGTCCAATAGTAGTATTTGTCACATAGTTAATTAAATTAGTTACGGCCCGTTATCATTTATTCATCTTTAATGTGTAAATACTCTTTGAAGTTGTGTTTTATTCCTTTCTCACAGCTGCAGTTGTCTGAGAGCCAAACGAATTTTTTCGCCATTTTGACTTATGTGTAGTCCAAGTACGTTTATAAATAACGTAGTTAGTTGCTATGATATTTGTAATTTCACATTAAAACTACTTATGTACCAAATACTCGAAAGTCAATTGATTGATTTGCGAACCTTACCTATCATTCTGACATGCCACGAAAATGCCCGCTGGAGTCCGACGTATGCTAATAGTAATATTCACTGTTAAATATCATTCCATGTCTTGTATGTTTCAAGCTGTGAAGAAAATATAAAATCCAATTTTATTAAAACGACGCAAAACGAAATATAAAGTCCCTCGAGACAATTGTCCTTTTAAACTTGATGGCGTCCTTTTACGCCATTTACAGGACAATTCGACAATCTGGACATTAGCATGACAAAAGTTTACTTGTGGGACATTATTATGGCGTCGTCGGCTAAATTGGCAAACCTCGTAACTCCATTCACGTGGTTACGCGATTTGCAATCTTATGTTTTCTCAACTGAGTTTAAAATCCCTTAGCAGCTTTGAATGGAGTTACGAGGTTTGCGAATTTAGCTGACGCCATGTTCTGTGGCTTTATTAAGGCTTATTTGAATATGAAAACATTTTACAATTTTTGATAACGTTGAAATAATATTGAATAATATATACAGTCTTGGCCAAAAGTCCTCGTATTGAGCACACATTTGTTTTCTTCTAACTCTAAAAAACATCTCTTTCTAAATGCAGTGTAACAATTTTATGATATTTCAAACCTTAATATATGTACATGTTAACTAAAATGTATGTAATTCCTAAAATCGCACGGAAATGTGTGAAATAAATGATATTATACTTACACATTACACATTTCCTAGGAAATCTATACATTTCCTAAATCACAATCGGAAATGTAAACCATTTAAGACATTGGTGGGTACATTTCCTAATACGATATTGGAATTTTATACACTTCCGAGGAAATTTATACATTTCCTAGGATATCTATGCATTAAATAGTTTTTTAAACAATATTTTATACATTTCCTAAATCGTATCGGAATTGTACACATTACCTAGGATTTGTATACAATTCCTTGATTTCATACATTTCCGGTAATATACACATCAAGAGAATACCCGCTAATAATACTTAAAAGTACATACGTATTAAATAAGAAAACAAGAAGCACCAAAATTCGGATCTCCAACGAAGTGACTTGCAATTTTTTTATATCACTGCAACAACCAATAATATATATTTCGGGACATTCTTACACAAATCGGCATAGTCCTACGGTAAGCTCAGCAAGGCTTGTGTTGTAGGTACTAGACGACGATATATATAATAGATAGATACATATAAATACTTACACACATAGAAAACACCCATGACTCAGTAATTCAAGTCACACAAATAACTGAAATAACTATTCTAAACTTTTGACAGCGCCAAATCGCTGAATAAATCGTTAAGAATAGCAATGAAAATTACATGAAAGATACATGTAACTATCTTTCAAAGGTCCGAGTAACTATTTTTCAATAAAATACAGTATCTTTCCTTGCCTGTGTTCGTTTGAATCTTTCGAAAGTTTTATACATACATTGTATTTTTCGCATTATTATATTATATTATGAATAGTGACTTTGGATGCATTGGATCTCATACATACAGGAGACTTTTGATTACACTCAGGCTATATCTCGATATGAGTTAACTAAAGAGGTTGAAATTATCAATTATGATGGAATACTTAAAAATAGAAATCGTTTATCTATGCTCTATATGACGTGAACGTCATGTCAATTATGCGTCAAAGGCATTACAAGTGGCGGCTGGTTTTAATATTTAAATAAACATGTGGTTTGACGGTTGAACCTCAAAATGGCGAAGTCGTCTTGAAAATATATTTTTCACCTCAGCAGCTCAAACATGTGTACTTTCCTCACTCCAGGGAGTGAGGAAAGTACGACTTTCCTCACACTTAGGGAGTGAGGAAAGTTGCTACTTTCGTCACTCCAGAGAGTGAGACAAAGTAGCTTTTTAATTGACGACCGGTCTGGCCTAGTAGGTAATGATCCCTGCCTATGAAGCCGGTGGTCCTGGATTCGAATCCCAGTCAGGCCATTTATTTGTGTGATGAGCACAGATATGTTCCTAAGTAATGGGTGTTTTCTATGTATTTAAGTATTTATATGTATCTATCTATTATAATAGGACATAATGGACTTCCTAAACACCACTAACACGTTCGGACCCTCACAAATTAATTAAATATTATAATTTTGAAATGTACATATTTTAAAATGAAAAATATTTAAACAAAATATTAAGTAATGAAGCCAGTGCAGTTGCAGATAAAACACTTAAATGAACGTGGTTAATTTGATGTAATTTTTTTTACAAGATTTTATTTATCCGGATGGAATCTTGCAACTCAATTTTGAAGCAGACATCTTTAACCGATTGAGCTGAAATTTAGCACACTCATGTAAGTTCGGTTACAATGCAATATTATGGTACCACTGATCTGATCTGGAGCCAAAAGGTAGCAAAAGCAACTCCTAAAATAGTTACACAAGATAAACCCGTGGTGTTCTAGGCTCATTAGAATCCTTTCGAAGAGTAGAGGACGGTTGTGAAAAAAGTACAGTCGGCAATAAAAGCTTGTACTAAAAATGACATTTTTGGCAACTTATTTAACCTTTAATATGTTCTCACTACTGAGGTGAAAAGTTGTATGTGTCACACGAGAGTAAAGCTATTTTACATCTCGTGTTTTTGAGTGCCTCGCTACGCTCAAGATTCTAACACTAGAATCACTCGCTACGCTCGTGATTCAATTATAGAATCTTTCGCTTACTCGGGACTCAAAATAAACACTCGCAAGAAAAAACAACTTTCCTCTCTTGTTGCACAAATAACTATTTTGTTTTTTGTTCAAACGTAGTTTAGTGTGTAATATTGATAGCGTATTATGCAGTGATCTAACGCAGAATTGTGCAGCTAATGAAGAATAGATTTCAAAACGTGTTTCACCGCTATTTTTGGTCATCACCCGGCAGTCCCGGGGTCACGGCCGCCTCTTAGCTTTCTGTAAAGTCCAGCTACCACTTTACAAAACGCAAGGCCTACTACCGAACAACGTCATGCTCTAAGGGCAAACTTATATGTTATTATACTTATTTGTTATACTACTTGACACTGGCGAATCATCGATTGATTTATTGATGGAAGCCATATTTTTTTAAAAGAAGAAGTAAACACACTGTAAAAAACATGTATTATACGTATACACGTACAATGTAAACTAACGTTTGTTTGACAAATACAATCGTATGATTGTATTTGCTAAACGTTAGTTTTGTTTTTTTCCAAACTTTCATGTGATTTATAGGAAAGATACAAAGTTTCGAAAGAATCAACATGAATCTTTCGCCATTTTCATCGCTAGTTAAGAACTGGTAACTGCGTGTACAATGCTACAGATGGCGCTGGCACGTGGTTCTCAAGTTCCGTTCCGAGTAAAGGAAAGCCTTCATTAACGCTGGTATTGTGTGAAGCCGTAGAAAATTCCAAACGCTGTCTTTATAGTGCGCCCACAATAGCTGTTATAAAATGTTAGGTATAGTGTACAAAACTCTCACACTGGTAAAGATAAGTAAAATGTTTTATAGTATAAATGATCTTCTCTTCTTTCTTTAATATGTAAACATTATAGTTTTAAGTAGCTATCTAGGTACTTATAAGTAGTATCTGTGATAGTACAATGATTACATGCATAGAATTCTCATATAAATTTGTAACGTTTGCATTCTTAACCGGCATTGTACAGAAATACATCACCAGTAGAATTTTTTTTTGTTTATTTATTTACCATTGAACGCTGGTGGCCTGAAGCGGTATGAGCGTGCGACTTGCAATCTGGCGTAGAGTCAGGTTAAAACCCCGGCTTGATGACGAATGACTTTTTCGGAACTTATGTACAATATCATTTGATATTTACCACTCGCTTTTCGTTGAAGGAAAACATCGTGAGGAAACCAGACTAATCTCTATAAGGCCTAGTTTACCCTCTGGGTTGGAAAGTCAGATGGCAGTTGCTTTCTTAAAACTATGCCTATGCCAAATCCTGGTATTAGTTGCCAAGCGGACCCCAGGCTCTAAGGAAATGAAATGAAATGAAACGAAATGAAATATGTTTATTTGCATTAAGTATGGTTACATTTTTGGTCATCTTCATATTATATTACAGATCCACTGACTTAGCTAAAAAATAGCATGCAAAAGTTATTATTATATGCCTAAACTATACCTACGCTACACAACTATATTTACAATTTATACTAAATTTTCAATATTATGATTAATCGTCACAAGATTCCAAAAATTCGTTAATTGAATAAAAGCATTTTTCTTTCAACCATTTAAATAGATGCCTCTTAAATTGGGTTATCGAAGAATATTGTCTAATTACTGATGGTAAACTGTTAAATATTTTTATTGACGGAAGACGATGAGCTTATTATGCAGTCATTGTGCAGCTAATGAAGAATTAATTTCAAAACGCGTTTCACCACTATTTTGTTCATCACCCGGCGGTCCCATTATACACATTTGGACCCCAAAGACAAGTGAACCCGTGTTGTGGTTGGCAGCCTCCCAAGCGGGCCGCAGTTGGCCACTTAGCTTGTTTCGACATGTTGCATGTTAGTACAACACTCATTGAACTATATGGTTGTTCCTGAGTCATGGGTGCTTTCTATGTATTTAAGTATATGTATAATCTACACTAATATTATAAAGACGAAAGTTTGTGAGTGTGTGAGTGTGTATGTTTGTTATTTCTTCACGTCTAAACGGCTGGAGTGATTTTTAATAAAATTTGGTATGGAGTTAGCTGACACCCTGGATTAACACATAGGCTACGTTTTATCCTTAATAAACCGCGGGCAACACCGCGGGGCACAGCTAGTTACATTATATATCACTGGCTGAGCCATAACAAAAGCCTTCTTGAACTTACCATGGGGCTCAGTCAGTTTGTGCAAGGATGTCCTATCTTGCCGTGTCATGCCGGCTGACTAGAATAGCACCACCCCATCTCCTCCTGCGGGTGTCGTAAAAGGCGACAAGTAAAATCCTACGGACGGGCCGCAGCGTCCGTCGAAACCCAATCTACAGCTACCGCGGTCGCTAACCCGCCTGCCAAGCGTGGCGACTATGGCAACTACCCCCAAGATGATACAAGTCATATTTGTGGGAGGCCTATGTCCAGGAGTGGACTGCATACGGCTGAAATGTATTACAAAGAACTCCCTTGACTAATACACCCTGTATTTCCATACATTTTACTGCGCCATCACCGTACCCATATTAGCCCTGGCCATTATACAGCGTGTCCGGAAAGGCGTAACGGCGGCAAAAAGTTAATGGTTCGCTTTTATATCATCCTGTGTACATGAGTCGGCGTTTCGTGAAAGTGGAGGCTTTAAGTGCTTTTAGAGTCTGTTACGGTTTAGTGTGGTTCTGTTATGGTATTTCTTTGACTTATTAGATTCCACAATCACCATAATTTCAGCCCACTGCTGGAGTTAGGCCTCCCCCAATTGTGGCTTATATCAGCTTGGGGGAGTTCATATGAACTCTATAGTCTATATGGTGACTATATAGTCACCACGCTCGGCCAGTGGGTTGGCGATCGCAGTATTAATGCTGCCATCTCCGTTCCACCACCGGACGTCCAGGCGAGAGGAGCGGTTTCATCGCGTTGTGAATATTCCATTGTGAAGCGATTCGCTTCTACCTAATGCGGACTGCTAAGGAATGGAAATCGCTCCCTTCGTCTGTATTCCCGGAAAGATATAATTTGGATCTTTTCAAGGCAAGAGTCCATAGGCTGTTACTGAACCAGCGTCCTACACCCTCGACCTCGTCGACACTTACCATCAGGTGCGACTGAGGTCAAACGCTGGTCAGTCTTGTATAAAAATAATAACTATTGATTCGTTTTTTTCCCTTTAACGCCAGCGGGGGGAAATGGGGAGGCGATGTATTATAGCTAACCGTAATTGGCAGACCGCAAACATCAACTCAGAACCGCAACTATATTCGGAACTATATTATATAACCAACGAAGCGGGTGTGGTTATATATCGCTTATATAAAGTGCTAATAAATTAGTCAAGGTTATTTTAAGAGATAAATATTCAAATAAATAAATAAATATTCAGGACAATCTGACACAAATCGACCTAGTCCTACGGTAAGCTCAGTAAGGCTTGTGTTGCAGGCACTAGACGACGATATATATAATAGATAGATACATATAAATACTTAAATACATAGAAAACAACCATGACCCAGGAACAAATATCTGTGCTCATCACACAAATAAATGCCCTGACTGGGAATCGAACCCAGGACCATCGGCTTCATAGGCAAGGTCACTACCCAGTAGGCCAGATCGGTCGACAATGCATTACATTAAACAAACAGTTTACTTTTAACTGTAATTAAAGATCCTTGTATATCATCATTTTGTTTTCGTTTACCGAACAAAAAAAAAATTTTTTAAATAATCACCGCTATCATGTATCTGTCAATATGTTTAACACTGTCTGTCATGTCACGTCAAAAGCTGTTTTTCTTAAATGCCATTATGTATTTGCAGCCGATGGTCCTGGGTTCGATTCCCAGTCAGGGCATTTATTTGTGATGAGCACAGATTATTTATTGTTCCTGAGTCATGGGCGTTTTCTATGTACTTAAGTATTTATATGTATCTATCTATTATATATATCGTCGTCTGGTACTTACAACACAAGCCTTACAGAGCTTACCGTAGGACTAGGTCGATTTGTGTAAGATTGTCCAGTGGTTTTCGAGTGGCCAGTTCAATGATAGTTTAATGAGGTTCTATAATGTCTAAAGATGTCTCATTAAATTATCTTATTAACAGCATGTTTTCTCCAGAAAAACATAAGTAAACCAATGACGTTTCATACTTAAATGCACTCCGAGAACCGAGTAATAGAAGCGGTAAAAATATCCGTGATTAATTAATTAGCAACTTATATAACCCAGCCAGCCAGCTACACTGCGCACTTTGTAGTCGCATATTGAAAACCAAGTTTGGCTTCGCAAGTCACATAAGAGTGTTCCATGGCACATTGGAGAAAACTATTTCTGCAAAGAAACATAAGAAAACTAACGATGTTTCATACTTAAATGCACTCCGAGAACCGGCGATAAAAATATCCTTGACTAATTTATTAGCACCTTATATAAGTCTACTATAACACTTATTTGTATGGGTTTGCCTCACAAGGCTTGTTAGTAGTTTGAATTTAGAACAATAGGCGTAATAATAATGTTTACCAGTAACAGGCTTATACATGTGCCGTGGGGTGCCGGCTGAGAAGCACCCCGTCTACCCACGGGTGTCGTAATAGGCGACAAAGGGAAAACCGATGGATTGGCAGCAGCCAAATCAATAGCTACTGCGAACGCCAACTCGCCTACCAAGCGTGGCGACTATAGCAAGTCACCCTAGATGATACAAGTCATTTGGGGGAGGCTAATGACAGGTAGTGGATGTCTTAGGGCTGAAATGATAACAAGACATAGTCTTGGAGAGAAGTATTGAGCACCCAAGCTTTTTATATGAAAACTCGATATTTTAGTGTAGTATTTTTTCTTCTGATGACAGATTAGATTATCAATTGATTTAAACTGATTAGGTGTTGGTTGCGGTGACTGGTGATCCCATAGAAAATTTGCAACAAGTCACTTAGTTGTAGATCCTGATTTTTGGTGCATTTTGTTATCTTATTTAAAACGTATTTTTAAGTATTAATTGTTGTTGTGTAGACATATTAAGGTTTGAAATATCAGAAAATAGTTTAACTGTGTTTAAAAAGAGATGGTTTTTAAAGTTAGAAGAACAAAAGTGTGTGCTCAACAATTTTGGCCAAGGCGGTATAGTAGTGTTTATATAAACTGCGCGGTGTGTATTTTTTTCTTAGGCAAGACGGAGCCCATATGGCTTTGTATTGAGTCCAAGGAAAACTGTTAAAAAGCGGAAAATTTTGTAAAACCGAGAAGAACCGTATGGACTCGGCCAGCCATGGACGTCCATTGCTGGAAACAGATCTCCCCATAATCGCTACAGGCAGTGATCTCTGAGCCTGGTTCAATACAATGTCACGCTTGGCAGGCGGGTTGGCGATCGCAGTATCTGCCGCTCTGACAGAACGCTGCTGATTTCCTTTGATTTCTGGTCGCACTTTTGTTACTATCTTTCAAGGACAAAAATAATTCCGTCCTAACATATAAAACTCCCGAGCGATCTCATCCAAATCTCATCCGTCAATCGACCACAGACAATAAATCAGTGCCGGGGCCATAGATAACGCTATGGCGCTCATTTGTCTAGTCTCATCGATTTTTTCGTGCGTTAATTAATCAACCTGTTTGAGGCAAACAATTGAATTGAAGACAGCAGCAATTGATAAGAGTAATATAAATAAATGAATAAGATGACGAATGAGTCTGGATAATGACCCCAAAAAAACTTTTGGACCCGGGTATGTCCTTAAACTACGTCCAACAATGAGAGGTAAGGCTCAGCGATGACCATCACGCTTGAATCTAGGGCAGCCCAACTGGGGAAGTACCTCCTCCTTACAGAAGACCACAGCCATAATAGCACTGCTACCTTTCAGGTATGTAGTTGTGTTCCTGATGATGAGTAGGGTTCCCAGAGCTCCAAGCGCGCTTATGACTCCCCTGGTGTTGCGGGTACTTACGGTAATTGCTTACCAGCAGGCAATCCGTCTGCTCGTTTCCCACCTTTGTCATAAATGTGATAAAAAAAAAAACTGATCCAAAGAGGCGGAGTCTAAATGTCCCTGCATTAGGTTTGACGTATGTCATTTTATTTTAGCCAATCATAACTTTGATAGCGCAATGACAACTTCTTTTTAATATCGGGAATTTGCTTATTGGATGATATCTAAAGCCGAGAAAGGGGTAAGGAAATAACTGTCAATAGAATATCAGGGCTATTTTTCGCATCCATCCTGTACTGAAAACGTGGTTTATATATAGTCGTTGTATTTGACTATGTGCTAAAATACATAGCACAGACAGCCCACATCCCCGACGGAGGATTTTTGAGACTCATGCATTCGAGTTTAAAAACACTTTGAGAATTAAAATAATGCCACATAAAAGTTTCTCACTATTTTTTTTGCACGAAATGCAAATTCCATACCTGCAATTATGAATTATGATATTATATTAACTAGTCAGTTATTAAAAATACATGCTGTATACGCTAGGTGTCCGGACACAGGGTGTGCGGGTGGCCCAATTGGTTGAGGCGTCCGCTGCGAAAGATACAATGTAAGGGTTCAAATCCCGCCTCGGACGTCGTAGTCCCTGGCCACTTTTTCTTACATGTCATCTATTTACAATTTCATTTAATATGAGAGGTAGAGCACAGCGAAGTACCATCACGCTTGAGTCTGGAGAAGCCCAATTGGGGAAGTACCTCCTCCTGACAGAAGACCACAGTCATAATAGCACTGCAGCACTGCTAGCTTTCAGGTATGTAGTGTTGTGTTCCTGATGGTGATTAAGGTTCCTAGAGCTCCAATCCCCTTAAAGGTCGGCAACGCGCTTGTGACTTGGTGTTGCGGGTGCCTATGGGCGACGGTAACTGCTTACCATCAGGCAATCCATCTGCTCGTTTGCTACCTTTATCATTAAAAAAAAAAATTACAAATACTTGAGAGACTCCGGCGACTAAGAGCAATCAAAGTGCTTTTAATAAAATATTTGATTTGTTCTTACTTCTAGAGTCGTTATTCAGATATTTGTGACCTGCACAGCTTCTATATATCTGATGGCGACTGTACCTCGCTATCAGGTAGGCAATTATAGATTTCAATGCACATGTTAAAATCGCTGAGCTTGTAGTTCGCAATATGTCCTAGTATTGCCCCGGGGAACCTCAAAATCCAACACGTCTCGTCCAAAGCTACAATTCGGAGTGCATACTGCACTTCAAACGACTCTGTTTAAATCAGATTTCATGCGAGTGATGGCCGTAAATGGCTCCGTTAAACTGGAATTTGGTTTAATAGCTAAATAAATCACGCAATAACATGTTGCGAATAGGGATGGTACTAAAATCAATGGTTAGTGGATAAACTTGTTGTCTTCTGAAGAGAGGGAATAGGTAAAATATGTTGTTTGAAGACAGGTAAGGTGACGGCACCAGTAATGAACACGGAACCAATCATGAACATTAGTGCTTATTTCAAAGGAGTTAAGTGTTGTGCATTTGTTGGGACATATTCAATTTATAACTTTATGATTTTTGAAATATGAACTAAGTGTCCATCATTGGTGCCTGTCAGCTTAAAGTGCCCGACATTAGTGCCATTACCTTATGTAAGCCTAGCACAAGAAGGGCGTGATAGTTTCACGAACAGTTGTTCAAAAATCGGTTCTCAAGCACGTTTTTTGACTCCAGAGCAAGGCTCGGATACCGGTTAAATTTCCAATTTCCAAGCCGTTATCATGTACTTGGCGCAAAACCTTTTCATTCCGAGCCCTGAGTGTAAGTGTTTAACGTAACTTTACTTCACGAACGCGTTTGCGTTTCCCATACTCGTATAAATAACATTATCACTTACGCGTTCGTAAACGTTTTTATACTTCAAAAGTAAATTACACTAGAGCCTCCGGTTTCACTCGCGAAACCGTTATTTTAAAACCGGTTTTTAAGGGGAACATTTTCAAGTTCTTGTCAAGTTAACCGGTTTGGAACTTTAAAAACTGGTTTATTCCAAAAAAGCATACGTTGCTAGTAGCAATTTGCTACGTGTCTGTATTTAAGCGGCACACGCGGCATGCCGGTCATCGTTAATCGTCGAATAAACCGGTTTATTTAGGTTTTAATAAGGTTTTTCAAACGTTCGCGTTCTCATAATAATTCGGAGTAAAACCGATTTTTAATCGGTTCGGAACCTTGCTCCAGAGGGTAAAATTGTGGAAAAAGTAAATACACCCATCTGTTCTGCCCAAAGCATCATCATTCCCTTGCCCTTGTCCCATTAATTTGGGGTCGGCGCAGAATGTCTTCTTCCATACTTCTCTATTGTTCATCATCTCATCATTCACACTCTTTCTTTTCATATCATATGGACTCGGGTATGTCCTTAAACTACGTCCAACAATGAGAGGTCGGGCACAGCGATGACCATCACGCTTGAATCTCGGGCAGCCCAACTGGGGAAGTACCTCCTCCTTACAGAAGACCACAGCCATAATAGCACTGCTACCTTTCAGGTATGTAGTGCTGTGTTCCTGATAGTGAGTAAGGTTCCCAGAGCTCCAACCCCCCTTAAAGGCCGGCAACGCGCTTGTGACTCATCTGGTGTTGCGGGTGCCTATGGGCGACGGTAATTGCTTACCACCAGGCAATCCGTCAGCTCGTTTGCCGCCTATGTCATAAAAAAAAAAAAATCATCTCGCACAGAGTCCATCCAACTCTTTCCTAGGTCCATCCACATTCTTAATAACTTTCTCGTAACATGACTCATCCCTCTGCGTCACATGCCCATACCACGCTAGGCGATTTGACCGTATTTTGTCAGTTATGTGTGTAACTTTCAAGCTTCCTCTTATGTATTCATTCCTTATCCGATCTATTCTAGTCACGCCATACATTTCTGCCCAAAGCATGGGGTGCAAAACTTAAACTTCCCCATTAAGTAACGATAGGCTCGGCCCTTGTTCCCGGCGTGGCGCGGCCATTTGCTATTAACGCGGGACTCATTATTGCTAAGGTCCGCTCGAGCACTTTAATTACGTAAGTGCGTATCGATTACAAGGGATTAGTAAGCTTACAAAATAAACAAAATAATACATTGAAATAGATGACATACTGTCATTAAATATATTTGACGACGACCGGTCTGACCTAGCAATGTACAAATTGCAGAACATTCTCAAAAAGCGGAAACGTTCTCGGGAATGTTCGTAGAACATTCCTGCAACATGAAACTTATTGTTTAAACAAGAGGATATACCCGGAATAAAGTTCAAATAGGCATAACTTAAAACTACATGTTATTATGCATTTATTGTTGTCTATTACAGTCAACTATTTGGTTGATAAGTGATAAGTTACCAATAAGTTCCTTAAATTCTCATTGTATATTAGAGAATATTTCGACTTTCGGACTTCACAATTATAGCCTTGGGCCGGTACCGCGAACATCGAAGTTCGTATATTGCGAACATCTTTTTCTTTTACTCCAATTAAGGCGTCATGAGACTGAGAGAGACAATCGTCCGAAATTTACGAATATCGTTTTTCGCGGTAGCGCCGCAAATTTAAACTAAGTTACCGAACTATTTCTTGATGCTTGTCTCTGGTCGTGTCAAATTGACGCGTTGACTTGTGTCAACTAGTGAGGAAGGAGTTTTAATATATGCTGAAAGAAGTTTTTTTAATAATGACAATAAGTAAAATGTGCTTTATAAACATCACATTAACTTTAACTTTCGCTAGCCGAACATGAAGAAAAATACAAGCTGAGTGGAACGGTTAGTACACAGACCTCTATCTCTTTCTGAATGTTCTCAATGAATCTGAAGATCATTGCAACAAGGAATTTCTTTCCATGTTGTGTACAGAAACAAATGTTTATAAATTAATTTATATTTTATGCCCTAAAATGTTATAAACGACAAAACCAGGTTTTGTTGTGGTACCTTATTTATATAACATTGCCAATGACTATAATTACTTCGATACACATGCATTTTACTGTCCGTTGATAAGATGATAATTAATAACTGGAGTAAACTGGAGTGCAAACCCGTAAAATATTTATATTATAATGATTATATCTAAACTATGGTGAATGTTCATGGTAAAAACCACGAAGTTATTAAGTAATTCCATAAATTCTCGTTCTCGAGAACATTCTCAGAAGTTACCGAGAAATTCTCATGTGGAAAGTTTCGCAACTTTGGAAACTTCTCTTGCGTGCATTGCTAGTCTGACCTAGTAAGTATATTTCGGGACAATCTTACACAAATCGACCTAGTCCTACTTTAAGCTCAGTAAAGCTTGTGTTGCAGGTACTAGACGACGATATAATATATAATAGATAGATACATATAAATACTTAAATACATAGAAAATACCCATGACTCAGAATATAAATGCCCTGACTGGGGTTTAAACCCAGGACCATCGGCTTCATAGGCAGTGTCACTACCCACTAGGCCAGACCGATCGTCAAATAATTGGACTAGGATGGATCATTTTCGCTTTGAAGAGCGCTGGTGGCCTAGTTGTAAGAGCGTGTGACTTGTAATCCGGAGGTTTGCAGGTTCGAACCCCGGCTTGTACCAATGAGTTTTTCGGAACTTATATATTTAGCAGTCGCTTTCCGGTGTAGGAAAACATCGTGAGGAAACCTGACTAATTCCATTAAGACCTAGTTCACCCTCTGGGTTGGAAGGTCAGACAGTCGCATTCGTAAAACTAATGCCTACGCCAATCCTGGAATTAGTTGCCAAGCGGACGCCATGCTTCCATGAGATTATATCGATCCTTTTCCCGTAACTAAGACGATTGTAAACGTAAACAAAGCAGGGTTTCTTTATATAACATTAAGTTTTTGAAGAGTATTACTTTGCTATTCCGCTGTTTAATAACGTGCTAGTCAATCAGTGCCAACCCGTCATAATTATTTACTTGCGTATTTTTTTCATGCATTAATGTTCCCTGACGTCCGACAACGTCTCAAGCATCTCCTGAGGATGCCTCGTAGAGAGTCGAAACACGTGTCGAGTTTTGGTATTATTGGTGGTGGTTTGTTATATTTATTTGTGTATTTAATTTTTGACGACCGGTCTGGGTAGTGACCCTGCCTATGAAGCCAATGGTCCGGGGTTCGATTCCCAGTCAGGGCATTTATTTGTGTGATGAGCACAGATATTTGTTCCTGGGTCATGGGTGTTTTCTATGTATTTAAGTATTTATATGTATCTATCTATTATATATATCGTCGTCTAGTACCTACAACACAAGCCTTACTGAGCTTACCGTAGGACTAGGTCGATTTGTGTAAGATTGTCCCGAAAAATATTTATTTATTATTATTATTAATTTTGCGGTGGGAGGGAGGGAACATTAATGCATTAAAAAAATACGCAAGTAAATATAACGGGTTGGCACTGATTGACTAGCACGTTATTAAACAGCGGAATAGCAAAGTAATATTATTGTTGTTAATAATATGGACTTCCGCAAAGTAACGCCTGATTCAATTAATTTCTTGAAGAGTTTTAACTTCAGCCGAAAATCCATGAGTGATCTGAAAATAGCGCGTCTAGTTTCGGAATATCGACCGGGCCTATATTAGCTTCCGATTACGTAAATATGCAATTACGATCGTTGGAGAACTGGGGCAGGGCTGAGAATAATGCTAGGCTTGGGAAGTCAAAGGGAGATGATGCATTGGATATGTTTAGCATTGGCAGACCTGACGCATATTTGTCCAGGAGTGAACATGCGTGAATAGCTGGATAGCTAAGTTTCTAGTACTACGACAGTGGAAATGCATGCTACCTGATGGTTTAGTCACTGTAGACGCATGTAACTCCAGAAGGTTCATACGCGTTGCATACGCTTTGAGGTTCTGCACTCTCTGGCGATTTTACTCACAGGAAGGAATATAACACTAGTCTATTACTATTTGGTTTCGGATTTCTGTAAGGTCAAAGTACTTGTTTGGACCCGGGTATGTCCTTAAAGTACGTCCAACAATGAGAGGTAGGGCACAGCAAAGTACCATCACGCTTGAGAAGCCCAACTGGGGAAGTACGTACCTCCTCCTTACAGAAGACCACAGCCATAATAGCACTGCTACCTTTCAGGTATGTAGTGTTGTGTTCCTGGTGGTGAGTAAGGTTCCCAGAGCTCCAACAACATTTAGGGTAGGCAATGCGCATGTGAATCGTCTGGAGTTGCAGGCGTCCATAGGCTACGGTAACTGCTTATCATCAGGCGGGCCTTATACTTGTTTGCCACCGTCGTTGTATAAAATAAAAAAATATAAATACATTTGAAAGGAAATAGCCGGTGCGGATATAGTTCAAAGATATACCCCGGGTCCAAAATCCGAGATGTGGCGCCAATGTTGTGCTAGAGGTACTGGAACCGGAAGTCGCGAGTTTGATTCTTGCCCGAGGCAGTTATCCAAGATGCGTAAACATAGTACCGAAAGGCGCAGCGTGGGCAGATCCCCAACGATGTGGACTGACGACATGCTAAAGATCGCGGGACTCCACTGAATGCGGGTGGAGCAAAACCAATCACTGTGGGTCGCTCTGGGGGAGGCCTATGTCCAGCAGTGGACGTCCTTCGACTGATGTAATGACACAGTTGCAACTAGACCAGTAAAATTACCAAAACCTGGACATTACCTTACAGTTATCGAATTATGTCCAGGTTTTTGGTACTGGTCTAAACGTTCTACCACTTTAAAGCTATCAGCACTTTGATCGTTCCTCAATCGTGCAATATACATAGATTTACATCAGTTCACTAATCTGATGTAATCAAGGCAAGGTCGAGGGAAGCCAGTGTGGATGTCGTCGGCAAAATGGCCTACGATCACGCTTCCCTCAATGTTTACTTTGAAATATGTTCAGATACAACCTTTGTCCTTGACAGATAATAGAGACACTGCCTTCGACTATAGAACATTAATCCGGGCAGCATGATGTAAAAAAATACAGGAAAATAGTCCTTGTCATTATTGACATAAGACACTGATGGCGTATGAGATATCCTGCCTCATGCTCGCCAGGTTAAGCCTCGACTCACTTTACTAATTTTTTTTTGTGTCTTTTAAAATACTGTAAGTTCAGACAAGTAATTAGACCTCAAAGTTTAGTCTTGAAGTCTTTGGAAAGATGCGATACATTCTGAAAAACTCATTGGTACAAGCTGGATTTTGAAACTGAGACCTCCGGATTCCAAGTCGCACGCTCATACCGCTAGGTCATCAGAGCTTATACCGATCACTACGAGAGCGCGCGAGCTTATTCCACAGGTCTTAGCATCGCCGAATTTAGACAATATACTAACTATCGTACATTGCGCGCAGAACCGATGGCCGTTGGGGCGGAAAGGTTCTGGAATGGCGACCATGAACTGGAAGACGCAGCGTGGCCTACCTACAAGGTGGACCGACGACCTAGTTAGAGTCGCGGGATACCGCTGGATGTGGAAGGCGCAGGATCGGTCTTCTTGGCTCGTTCTGGGGGAGGCCTATGTCCAGCAGTGGACGTCTTTCGGCTGACATGATGATGATGATGATGACTAACTGTAACTGGAATAAATTGTCGTGTGCAGTATTTCCGGACCGATATGACATCCAAACCTTCAAGAAAAGAGCGTATAGGGATCTTAAAGTCCGGCAACGTACTTGTGACTCCTCTGGTGTTGCGAGTGTCCATGGGCGGCGGTAGTTGCTTACCATCAGGCAATCCGTCTGCTCGTTTGCCTCATATATCTAAAAAAAAAAAATAACTATCTTACTTTCCACTTATTCATTTATTCAACTTCTGATTTTCTCTCAACTACTTTCGGCTGTCTTGCAAGTCGGAACATGCCAGGAATCCCGAACAGGTAGGTAACTCATTCAAAAGCCTTTATAATTAAACCGGCGTTGTTCCACTTTAGACCGCAGCTTGAATAACTTAATAACTTTCATCATTTGGGAACCCAAAGCAAATGTAACTAAGTTGAAACACGTGTAACCAGAAGGAAAAATATAAGCAATGCGACTAATTTGAAATCGCATTTTAAGATGACTGAAAGCATACCACATCCAGTCTTCTTAATTTAGGCCGTTTCTTTCTTGCATTTCAATAAGTGGGTGTATAGGTGAAAAACTAAGCTAAACCACCAGGCTTATGTAGCAGTAAAGTGTGTACACGCATGTCGGCGTTCTATATTCAAATGTTTCATTATTAATTCTCTGCAACTACATATACATCATCCTTCAGTTAAGTTTTTCAACTATACTATAGGCCTCATCATCATCATCATCATGTCAGCCGAAAGACGTCCATTGCTGGACATAGGCCTCCCCCAGAACGACCCAAGAAAACCGATCCTGCGCCTTCCACATCCCGCCACTCTAACTAGGTCGTCGTAGCGTAGGTAGGCCTATCACAAGGTGGACACCTTGTGATAGGCCTACCTACGCTACGTCTTCCAGTTCGTGGTCGCCAATCCAGAACCTTTCCTTTTATTTACTATATACCTACCAATACTATATCTAAATATATAAACGTCTGAGTCTTGAGTCCGGCAGGGCGTCCATACAGGGTGTATTTTTTTACATGATACAAGATATGTTTTTCTAACTCCATAAACAACTAGCAAACAAACGTCAGTCAACAAACGTCACGTTTATACAAACGTGAAAGTCCTGACTGACTGATCAACGCACAGCCCAAACCGCTTAACCTAGATAGCTGAATTTTTTACAATTTAGGTAGTTTATATACCGTAAGGATCCACTAAGAAGGGATTTTTGTAAATTCCACCATTAAGAAGATAAAAAGGGGGTTGAAAGTTTGTATGGGGATTGTTTAAATTCAAAGCGAGACACTTGAAATTTTCTGTAAACACTTCTTATTCGAATACAAGAAAAGTTATATCAGCGTTTTTTGAAATTCATCCCCTAAGGAGTCAAAAAGGTGCTTCGGCGCGTGCGAAGCCGCGGGCAAAAGCTAGTCACCGATAAGCAAACGTTTGCCCTAATATTAATTTATTTCATCAGAAATTTACAATAAAATCTTCTTAATTTCATTCGCATCTTACCTCGTTACAATGCCGACTTGAAAAAAACAGCGAACTCAATAAATCGAACGGCCAAAATAAATTAAGTTAACAAAAGGGCCTGCAAACTCTTTTAGACGAAGATAAAGTTGTCTTTAAGGAAAATCCAATAAAAATGTAAAGAAAAGAATGATGTTCAATAAAGTTTTAAGCGGTGAAGGTTCTGTTGAGTTTTTATTGTATATTTTACATAACTCGTGTAGACTCGTCATTAGATATTTCGGAGCTGTGGAGGTGGTCATAAATATCGGAACATCCACTTTTACGTCTGGACAATAGAGGTGTTGTTCCGATATTTGTGACCACCTCCACAGCTTCGATATATCTGATGGCAACTGTACGTAATTTAATAATATGTATAGTCAGCATCATATAGTTGGTAAATCGCGATGGACAGAGGTTGGACCAGAAAAAAAGCTTATAAAAATTTCTTAGCCACTTGAGTGCCCGCGATTCAAAAAAGGTACTGGGAAGTTTAAGTTTAATGTTCCATTTAAATTGTTTACATTTTTAAATTGTTTTGATATTTTTTTCATTTACATTTTTTTTTGTTTATAGTATTAAAGTAATAAGTAAGTATGTCACAATCCGCGATGTTACTCGACAGCGGCCCCGACGGAAGACCAGCGCTGGCCTCCCCGGCTAGTACAATGCTGAGTCGGGACCATTTCGTGGCTCTGTTGTTTTAATGTATTTGTCCATGTATTGTAATGGTGCCACAAATAAATGCTTTTTCTTTTTCTTTTTTTGAAGTGCCAAAATCCGCAACCGTATTTGCGCAGGGCACGAGCGTGGATAAGTCATACATGTGGTTACATTACAACAGTTGGTTGCCCTTTCTTTTCCTGACGAGACATATTATCTTTTATTTGTACCGAACCAAAAAGTCAGCAACACGCACCCCCAAAAAGGGGGCACGGCCCAATCACACCCCAGTAACCTCGAGGGCATCTACGTTTAATTGAAACGGTACGCGAATTTCGAAAAAGCGTAACGAAAAAAACATCTGCCATCGACAAACGTTTTTTATGAATCACTTCGGTGTTTTGATGAATGTTCGTTTTCAATTTACTGGAGCGAATTTATAGTTTTTCTGTACTACGGTGTTAAACAAGCATACGGCTCACCTAATAGTTAAAACTGTAGCCAATATAAAGATGAAACTCTATAGGATTTACACGTGAGTTGCCTCCTATTTATGCACCTAGCTTTACCTTTAGTAGCAGTCAAAATAGTCAAGTATAATCGTAATTTTAGGGCTTCACGCAGCCTTTCTTTGGTCTCGGTAACTGCGGGATTACACATTTTTGTGGGATATTCCCGCCTTATTTGCCTTATGGATCCCGCCAATACCGGGATTCGCGGGATCCGTAAGGCAAATAAAACAACGAGATAACAATTTTGGGTTCTGTTATACGTAAGATCAAAATCAACCGATGCCATGTTAAACCAACTGTAAGGAACTCGATTAAAATTAAAGGCCTATATACCTTCTAGTACCTTCAACACAAGCCTTACTGAGCTTACCGTAGGACTAGGTCGATTTGTTTAAGAAAAGTCCCGAAATATTTATCATTATTTATTAAGACAAATTATTGAAATGTCTTTTCCGTACACGGAACTATTGTGTTCCGGACATTTGGGAGGCGTACGCGGAGCCGGATAGAGCGCGCGCAGAGGCCCATTCGACAATTTAAGGAAATGTAAGGGGTACATTAGGCGGATGTTGCCCTGTTCGTATAATGGGACGCGCACAGAGACAGCACCCGCCATGGTCTAAAGACTTAGTTTTAATGGAATCTAAAATGTACTAGGCTATTGGGTGGAAACGATGGATTAGTTACTGGGCTATTCGATAAAAAACTAATAAAATGGTACCTATACAATTTTATTTCCCGCATTTATTTAATTTTATTTCCAAAATATTTTTATTATTTATTTGATCAATATTTTGTTGAAAATGTTTACAATAAACGATTAGTAATGTGCCGTTTTACAGTCCCGGAAATCCCGCTGGATCCCGCGCTTATAATCCCGCTACGACTGGGACTGGATAAAGGTGCGGGATCTCGGAATACCGGGGTTGGAAGCTCTAATAGTTATTGTAACAGAGCCATGTGTGTAATTTTTTAACGTGTCAAAACGTCACCATCGCGTTAGAGTTGACCATTTAAATAACATTATCAACGCGTTCGAGACGTCTTTTTACGTCAAAAGAAACTTAGACTAGAACCTCAGATCCTTACTATTACATAAATAAACTAATGTGCCCATATATTTGGCTACTGCGGTTGCTACAATTTAATGCTAACAACGTCCCATTGTGCTTAACAAGCGACTAACTACACTTTCTAAGTGCTACATATTTATCGCTACAATTTAGTAAACTGCCCGTGTTAAGGTCCAGTTGCCACTAAAAAGTTTGTTCAGAATTTAGCAGGCGCAAAAACTGTATAGCAATCAAAGGATAGCGACTTGTATGCGCAACGAGTTTAGTGCACTAATTGATGCAAAAACTGTATGATGGACTAGCATGCGGAATCGCTATTTTTTATATGCAAGACTGACCAGCATATGGGCTTAGTTAGACCTGACGGTAAGTGTCGACGAGGTCAAGGGTACACGCTAGTTCAGTAACAGCCTATTCACACTTGCCTTGAAAAGACCCAAATTATATCGTTCCGGGAATACAGACGAAGGGAGCGAATTCCATTCCTTAGCAGTCCGCATTAGGAAGGTAGAAGCGAATCGCTTCGTGTGAATAAATGTATTCACAAAGTAAAGAGAAACCGCTCCTCTCGTCTAGACGTCCGGGGATGGCGGAATCAAATCGCGCCATTCATGTGCACACTCTCCGAAATGTATTCTGTAAAACGGACAAACTAGCAACACTGCGACGGTGCTCAAGGCTTTGTAACCTTACTCTCACCAACTCAGGTTCGCCAATGAGTCTCCGAGCTCGGTACTCGTTGTGTGTAACAATTGGTGCGAACACTGTACAGTAGATGGCGTCCAACAGTATGGAAAGCCGTGCATGTTTTTTTCTGAAACTAAATACTTAATATATTTTGGAATAGAACAGAATAAGATATAATATTCGTGAACACTTACGAGTACTATTTAGGTACACAAAACATGAAAAAGACGATCATAAAATTTTACAAGAAGTGAAACAAAATCTCAGTTTATTGCTAGCGTGTTGCCAGCGCTGGTGTTCCGATGAGGCCATCAGGTGAAGATATCAAGACAGACAACAACATACAGATTAACACAAAAAAAAAAAAAAAATGCAATCGGAGTAAAAATAAAAACAAAGAGAAAAGAAAGATTAAACGAACTCAGACCGTTCCTGTCTTGATCTATCATTACGTGAATCATACTGATATGTAACAGGTTGATGTTTTAAAAGTCCTAAAAGTTTACGTTACAGTTTCAAAAATCAACAAATATTATGTAAAATTACGAATTTTGCCAAAAGATGATTTTTTCACTCATTACCTCATTAGAAAGCTTGGTGTACAGTTGTACACCCTGTATAAGAACAAAAATGAGTTGATCCTTCAAATGATGAATAAAATTTTGACATAAATTTTTGGACCCGGGTATGTCCTTAAAGAAGTAGCTTTGAGAAGCCCAACTGGGGAAGGACCCCCTCCTTACAGAACACTACAGCCATAATAGCACTGCTACCTTTCAGGTATGTAGTGTTGTGTTCCTGATGGTGAGCAAGGTTCCCAGAGCTCCAACAACTTTAGCGAAGGCGACGCGCATGTAAATCCTCTGGAATTGCAAGCGTCCATTGGCTACGATAAATGTTTACCATCAGGCGGGACGTATGCTTGTTTGCCACCGTAGTTGTATAAAAAAAATCAGATGAGGGTAACCTATCTATAGCACGCGCTGGCTTGTGTAAATCATAATTTGTGCCAAAACGTTTGAACGTGTAACTGGACCTTAAGAGGTCCTCTAAGAGGCGTCGGTAAATCGTGTTCCCGGAGGAATAAATTCTCAGAAACGAAATATACGCGGGACATTAATCAAGGAATCAACTTTCTAGTTAATTCATTTTGGCGACGTCCCCGCTTTAATTAGGAGATTGGATTACATTGTCTTATTGAGGCTGAGTTTGAGTAAGGAATTTCAGGTTGGGTTACTACGTATATGCCGTTTAATTAACGCTCTTTGAAATAATACTCACATTCTTGTAATGTTGTTATTACCCGGGTATGTCCTTAAACTACGCCCAACAACGAGAGGTAGGGCACAGCGAAGTACCATCACGCACGAATTCGAAAACAGATAATATTGAACACCATTTTCGTTGGAGGAATGGTAACGGACGGACATGATGAAACTGTAATATGTATGTATGTGTGTGTGTGTGTATGTATGTGTGTGTGTGTGTGTGTGTGTGTGTGTGTGTGTGTGTGTGTGCGTGTGTGTGTGTGTGTGTGTGTGTGTGTGTGTGTGTGTGTGTGTGTGTGTGTGTGTGTGTGTGTGCATGAGAGAGAGAGAGAGAGAGAAAGAGAGAAAGAGAGAAAAAAAGAGAGAGAGAATTAGTCCAAACTTCGAAATGCCCTAATTCTGCAACATCTATTAACTGTACCAAAAAGTGTATCACAACTAAGTCCGCCCTTGGGTTGATCGATCGCTCTGCCAACATTAGGCAACCCTCTGTTATTATTTCATTTCCAAAGACAATATAGACTCAGTACTATTGTATTGTATCGATGACGTTATATTTCAACGATTTCTATATAGCATTAATACGAGAAGCAAAGCATTTATCCCGTTAATGGCCATGACGAATTTAATATTATTTTGCACTGTCTGTGTTAACCGATTATCTTTGAATCATCATTTTATTTATATTTGACAAGTTATACCTTTTCTAAGTTGGTTTAAACTTCCCATATCATACTGTGAAATGTTATGTTATTGTCATAATAAAAATCCACATCTCCATGAATCTGTAAACACAACTATTAAGACATTTCATTAAGTAGAAATTATCATTTTTAAAACAAGATAATTTAGTAGAAATACCAGCTGAACTATGATGAAATTAACGTGAAAACAGTGCCCATTAATACATTATCAAACAAGGTTTGACAAACTTAGTTCTTGACCTGACGTTTGATTTTGATCTTAACCTTGACTTGTCAGATCTTAAGATTGTAAAAAATGAATACAGAATGCTTCACAATTAAAATAGATTTATCATTATCTTAAGGAAAAAAATATAAGCTTGAATTTCAATAATATATCTACCAATGCCTTATTTCTTACTCACATTTTACGGTTGAAATCATTAAATAAATAATAAATATTTCGGGACAATCTTACACAAATCGACCTAGTCCTACGGTAAGCTCATTAAGGCTTGTGTTGTAGGTACTAGACGACGATATTTATAATAGCTAAGTTAAATACATACATAGAACATACAATAACTCAGGAACAAATATCTGTGCTCATCACACGGATAAATGCCCTGACTGGGATTTGAACCCAGGACAATCGGCTTCATAGGCAGGGTTACTACCCACTAGGCCAGACCGCTCATCAAAATATTGACGATTGAGCACAGCTATTTGTTCCTGAGTCATGGGTGTTTTCTGTATTTTTAAGTATTTATATGTATCTCTATATTATATATATCATCGTCAAGTACCTACAACACAAGCTTTACTGAGCTTACCGTAGGTCTAGGTCAATTTGTGTCAGATTGTCCCAAAATATTTATTTATTTATTTATTTATAGGGTAAAAATAAATAACAATATAAAACTATTTATTTATTTATATTTTACATACTTCAGAAAACAATTTTGAACTATTTATTGCAAATAATAAAAGTAAATTGGATAAAAAGTGTACGGATTACGTTCAATTTGTTCAAAATCGGTGGCACGCGGCGTCTAGGTATAAGACTGTGTGTACGTCTTGTCGTTGAAGTAGTGTGTACTCATCGATAACAGGATTGTCGATATTATTATTGTGGCAAGCACTAAGCAAATGTCGTTCCTAAATCCTACTATAAAAATATCTAGGGATAGTAATAAGATACGACATCGTCAGTCGGATCCGCTAGTACTTAATGTAAACAATAAGATTCATGTATATATATTTATGGTACTTTAAACGTGTACATTTGATCTTAACTATGCCAACGTGTGCAAAAGACTCAAGCCTATTGATCGGATCACCTATCTGCTTGCCACTCAACTTTGAGCTGTGTCCCCTTGACATAAAGTTCAAGTGAGTGTAATTTTCCCAGTGCAAGCACGAGGTGTAAGTGTAACGTATTCAGTAGCCGGGTGCGGCCTTGGCCGTAGTCTAGTGGGAGTACACCCCACAAGGTACAAGGTACGAAGTCCCTTGACTCCAATTTTTTTTATGACAAAGGCGGGAAACGAGCAGACGGATTTCCTGATGGTAAACAATTTTTGGACCCGGGTATGTCCTTAAACTACGTCCAACAATGAGAGGTAGGGTAGCGATGACCATCACGCTTGAGTCTGGGGCAGCCCAACTGGGGAAGTACCTCCTCTTTACAGAAGACTACAGCCATAATAGCACTGCTACCTTTCAGGTATTAGTGTTGTGTTCCTGATGGTGAGTAAGTTTCCCAAAGCTCCAAGCCCCCTTAAAGGCCGGCAACGCACTTGTGAGTCCCCTGGTGTTGCGGGTGCCTATGGGCGACGGTAATTGCTTACGACTAGGCAATCTGTCTGCTCGTTTGCCGCCTATGTCGTAAAAATGCATGCCGTCGCCCCCGGGCACCCGCAACACCAGAGGAGTCATGCGCGTTGCTGGTCTTTAAGACAGGTTCGTTAAATGGATCAAAATCAAATGTTCATCGTCTGACAGAAACGGAACATATTATTCTTATTTCAAGGCCTAGGTATAGGCAAGGCCTAGGCCAGCCCGCATAAATCAGCAAGGTGGCTGCTACATTGACATGCCGTTTCAATAGACGAGGCGTGCTAATACAGTCAGCAGCAGAAGTTGCTAAGCATTTGAGGTGTTCAAAATGAGGTCAACACGCCTCTATTGTCAAGAGAATAAGAGCGTGTGTAGGTAATTTTGAACACTTCAAACGCTTAGCAACTTTTGCTGCTGACTGTACATGCTGCTCATACCACGATCGAAAGATGGTTATGTAACTTTCCATAGGTATGGCAGAGAGCACTATTTGTCCGTCTGTCATAGTCTCACATATTTTTGTTCCCCTTCAAACTGAACCTTTCAGAACTGTCAAAGTTGGAGGGATACAAACAAATACAATTGGAGTTTTCTTGTGTTTTCAACCGAAGTTGCAGTATTTTTTTTTTATAAACTTAATATATTTTTGTTATAAAGAGTGTCCTGTAAAGCAAAACTATAGTGAACTGTTACATTTTGAGCTGCAAAAGCTAAAGTATCATTGTCCCTTACTGGCGAATGCTCCATTCATTATTCCTCCTAGCTCTGCAAAGATCTTAATCTTTATAGTACAGTCAGCAGCAGAAGTGTCTAAGCGTTTGAGATGTTCAAAATGAGGTCAACACATCTTTATTGTCAAGAGAATAAGAGCGCGTGTAGGTCATTTTGAACACTTCACCCGTTCACCTAGTTTTGCTGCTGACTGTACCTACGAAATTCTTTGACAGACGGACGACTATTTTTATGTGTACAAATAGGATGAGTGCCAGAAAGTTCGATCGAGTTACCTTTTAGCTCTGAAAGCACTCGCATCATGTTGCAACGTCACGTTTACATGACGATTTAAACACGAATTTGGGTTCCGTGTTGCTAGCAAACCATTTTTTATGAAAGTTCCGTAGTCAACTAGGAATCCGGAGTTTTGCCATGTCTATCTGTCTGCATGTCTGTCTCTGGTTTTGCTAAGTGATGATTAATGCTAGAATATGTTAATTTATCACGCGTAAGGGTTATTTAGCGTAGGTAACTTTTTCATACGGGCGTATACGTTGTCCGCATATAGTACAGTCACAGACTTTAATTGTTGAGCCACTTACGGTTCTAGCTATTTTCTTTTGTTTAATACTTACTATATGAAATGCCCAATTTAAAGTGAACCCTAAATGGCTCAACAATTAAAGTCCCTGACCGTACTATCCAGTCCGATTCGTATTATGTTAACAATTTTGTTAAATATTGTTATAAAATAGTTGTAACGATTTTTTTAAGCCTGACCGGGCAACAATGTACAGTCGACTACAAATATATCGGAGTAAGGTAATAAAGTGCATGCTCCGATATTTTTGAATACCTTGGCTGCTCCTATATTTGATGGCGACTGTACGCAGCCCAACTTATTTTGACATAACAAGTACATGATATAACGACTACATCTCAATGTCCTATAAATAAGCCCTTGGGCCTTAGGAGGTTAAAACATAACAAGTTCAGAAAAAAATCGTATTATGACAAATGATAATTATGCCACATGATAACTTTATGACTATGAAAAATTATGATAAAGACCCACATGAAATAATAAGTAAATAATAACGTTCAAGGAAAATTATTTTGAATTTAATCGATAGAACCGGTTTTGAGTAACGACTAATAGTACTAAGGGACCATACTGGGAATGGATCAAGTGTGACATTATCTATGAAAAGGGACCTTATTGTCGATGGCGCTTATGTCGTTGTTCAAGACGATACAATAGAAACGCAACGCGATTCGACGTAAGTGCCATCGACAATAAGGTCCCTTTTCATAGATAATGACAAAAATGCTCTTGGCTAGTTTTATTAGTTTTCTTTAACAAATATATTTACTTCATAATTACTAAGTATCTCAATTAAATAAATTCTAAGTACTACATGTCAAATACAAATCTTTATGTTAATTACATTATAGTTTTTTTTTAATAAATATTTCGAGACAATCTTACACGAATCAACCTAGTCCAACGGTAACCTCAGTAAGGCTTGTGTTGTAGGTACAGTCAGCAGCAAAAGTGGCTAAGCGTTTGAAGTGTTCAAAATGACCTACACGCGCTCTTATTCTCTTGACAATAGAGATGTGTTGACCTCATTTTGAACACCTCAAACGCTTAGCCACTTTTGCTGCTGACTGTACTAGACGACGATATAATTATATAATAAATACGGGATAATCCGACCTTTATGGATGTATGATGTAGACTATAGGTAGCTCATGTCTCTTGTCATTCAATAGAGATTTTGACAGCCATATCTCAGGGAATAAGGGCTAATTTATTAACTATTTGTAAGAAACTATCGCCTTCACGTCTTCAGTGCTGGAATAATATAGAATACCTATTTTGCACGCAAAAAAGCGGAAGATGTATGAAATCCTGCGGCGCTTCCGCCTTTCTCGAGCGAAAGCAGCCATTTTGGCAAATACGCGTAAGATGTATGAAATCCTGCGGCGCTTACTGTTTTTTTGAGTTGATATAGTTTGTATGGGAGAACAATATTTTCGTTTTTTAGGATATTACTCGAATTTTTTGCATACTTTTTCACCGTTTAAACCTTCCCTGGACTTCCATGAATATTTCTAGACCAAAATTAGCCAAATCGGTTCAGCTGTTCTCGAGTTTTAGCGAGACTAACAAACGGCAATTCATTTTTATTTATATAGATAGATTAAACAATCCCCTTGACCGTTCCCGGCGCAAAGGTACCCATCACACTCGCTGCGTGTCCGCGTTGAATTGCGACGAACAACCTTTAAGCCAATAATAGACCAGAACGGGGGTCAAGACCATTAAATATATTCATATTCATATTCATTTAATCCATTGTCATCATGTGCATCAGTACAAAATTGTGGTCTTAAATTTAATTTTTGGTCGATTTTATTACATAATACTTATACTTACATACTAAATTAAATTACACTTCAATAATTATTAATCAGATATTACAGTTACGACTAATTCTTTTAATATTATCTCTTAAACTATCCGTGACTAATTTGTTAGCACCTTATATATATCATAACTCAAATAACAACAACAGATCCAAAAAGCGAGACATTTTGCGTTTTTACTTTTAGATTTGTTCTTTAAAAAGAAATAAAAATGGACATTCCGAGCTAGTGAGCTGAAATAGTTATTTGCTATTAGTTATGCAAGGCCGCAAAGTGATTATTTGGCGCTAGTGTTAAGATTGAAAGCTGAGCATTTTAAGAAATCTGAGATTGAACATATATTCCTGAGCAAAGAGAGGCTTTCAAGACACGAGACGCCAAATAATTTTACTACCATGCGGAACACACAACTTTTCACCTCACTACAACGAGCAAAATGCGAGTGGCAAGAAAAACAATAAAATAAACCTATTTGACATAAAATAAAGTGTTGATAAAAATAAACAAGTTATAAATCTGTAATCAAAAACCATGTCTCTGATTGGTTATTATGAAATCATTCACGCGTTGTAGGAGTTTTATATTAAGTTACATACACCATAGAGTATTGCAATCATCGTTTTCCAAATGCGAATGACTTTTGCACACTAGCGGATATAATAGGTTTTTCCTCGCAGATTTCGCGCTATAAACTAGAGTTTTCCGAGCGAGTGATGTAAAAATATATTTTATAATGTGTAAACACGCATATTAGTATACGAAATCCCCTACGACGTAGGAACCGAATTAAAATAACAAGATAACTTCAGTAAATAATAAAGTTTTCTCACAAAGTTAAGGCAATATGATACTTATGTTGTTCATATTAAGGCTCTAGGTGGGATCTTTTGTTCTATTATTGAATAACTGGGTTTGAACAGAGCTACCTCAGCATGACAGACCGTTTAGTAATTGCGTAAAGATGTGTTCAGAGTAGAGAAAATACCAACTAAATGAATCAGCAAATGCGTAGCTAATAAATAAATATATATTTCACCTCAGCAGCTCGAACATGTCTACTTTCCTCACTCCAGGGAGTGAGGAAAGTGCGACTTTCCTCACTTTCAGAGAGTGAGGAAAGTGCTACTTTCGTCACTCCAGGGAGTGAGACAAAGTAGCTTTTTAATTGACGACCGGTCTGGCCTAGTAGGTAATGACCCTGCCTAAGAAGCCGGTGGTCCCGGGTTCGAATCCCAGTCAGGCCATTTATTTGTGCGATGAGCACAGATATTTGTTCCTAAGTCATGGGTGTTTTCTATGTATTTAAGTATTTATATGTATCTATTTATTATAATAGGACATAATGGACTCCCTTAACACCACTACCATGTTCGGACCCTCACAAATTAATCAAATATTATAATTTTGTAATGTTCAAATGAAAAATATTAACAAAATATTAAGTAAAGAAGTCGCAGATAAAACACTTAAATGAATGTGGTTAACCTGATGTTAATTTTTTTACAAGATTTTATTTAACTTGATGTATGTATTTGTATATTTATCCGGATGGAATCTTGCAACTCAATTTTGAAGCAGACATCTTTAACCGATTGAGCTGAAATTTAGCACACAAATTTATGTAATTTCGGTTACAATGCAATATTATGGTACCACTGATCTGATCTGATGCTGGAGTCAGAAGGTAGCAAAAGCAACTCCTAAAATACACAAGATAAACCCGTGGTGTTTTAGGCTCATTAGAATCCTTTCGAAGAGTAGATGACGATTGTGAAAAAAGTACAGTCGGCAATAAAAGCTTGTACTAAAAATGAAATTTTTGGCAACTTATTTAACCTTTAATATGTTCTCACTACTGAGGTGAAAAGTTGTATGTGTCACACTAGAGTAAAGTTATTTTACATCTCGTGTTTTTGAGTGCCTCGCTACGCTCAAGATTCTAACACTAGAATCACTCGCTACGCTCGTCATTCAATTATAGAATCTTTCGCTTACTCGGGACTCAAAATAAACACTCGCAAGAAAAAACAACTTTCCTCTCTTGTTGCAAAAATAACTATTTCAGGATATTCTAAAACAAATGGACTGAGCCTCACGGTAAACTCAACAAGGCTTGTGTAGTGGGTACTCAGCCAATGAAATATATAATATACAAATACCTGTGCTCATCACACAAATAAATAACCTTACTGGAAATTGAACCTAGGAATGTCGGATTCATAGGCAGGGTCACTATCAGCGACTAATTCTTTGTCTATTGTAAACTTACAATTTAACCATATTGTTACGCTACCTCATAACTAAAATATTTATATTAGGTACACTAAATAGAGACGTCTGCTAACGAAACAGTTATTCTTAGTAAAAAAAAGGAAAAAATAGAAAAATCTACTGCCTCTGACGATACTCGAACTCACGACTCCGAGATACATGCCCATCGCAGCAACTGAGAACCAGATGATGCGAATTTTTCCACCATATCCTTCTAGCGACATCTACCGTAAATGTGTAAACTCTTTTTACCGGCATCGCATAAAGTATTATATTTATTAGTTTTATTTATTTAAACTTAATCGTACAAAAAGAAAAATACAACGTTGTTGGTAAGTATCGTTGGAAAATATTCATTTTATATAATTAATATATAAATTGAATGAATCAGGCAAAGACTAAGTTAATGACTAATGGCGTGAAACATAGGGTCAAGGTAGATGGGCAGGAATTACAATATGTCGACGAATACATCTATCTGGGCCAGATAACAGGCAGTCCAAAGAAATCGATCGACGCATTGACAACGCCTGGAAGAGCTTCTGGTCCATGAGGGCGCTAATGAAGGGCAACCTTCCACTGACACTAAAGCGCAAACTCGTTGACATGTGTATCCTGCCTATCCTAACCTACGGCGCCCAAACATGGTCATTAACGGAGGCCCAAAAGTCCCGACTCAAAATTTGCCAACGAGCAATGGAGCGCAGTATCCTAGGGGTCCGCAGAATCGATCGTATTTGAAATACAGAACTGCGCTCCAGGACAGGCATCTCGGATGTCGGCGTCAAGGCTGCCATGCTCAAGTGGAACTGGGCTGGACACGTCTGCCGCATGCACCTGGACCGATGGGCTAAATTAACCACTGACTGGACCGAACAAGTCGGCCGGGGTAGAGGCAGACCTAAAAAGAGATGGCGGGATGACCTGGATGGTTTCTGTCGCGATTGGCGGGAGCATGCACTAGACCGCGACGAGTGGTTAAAGCGAGGGGAGGCCTTTGCCCAGCAGTGGGACACAACATAGGCTACGTAAAAAAAAATATATATATCGCGTATACTAATTTAAATTTCATCCATATGTTTCGAAATATCATTTTTAAGTATTGCTCCCAGATAAAAGTAACACCTACCCTACTATTCATAAAGTATATTGAATAGTACCAAATATAATATTGAATATAATATAATCAATACCTACCTGGAGTACCATACTTAAGTTGAGTTGAGAACGCCCTCAAGGAAGTGCCTCTTTAAGTTAAAAACACTTAACCAGATTCTTTTTTAATCTTACCTACTTATAACTTACTTATACTTATATGTGAAAATAAATGCTTTTTTATAATATCACTTAACTTTTGGCGGTTCAATAAATTGATCATGTCAATATTAAATTCATATTTCATTTAAATTTATATCTATACGAGTAAAATATGGTCATAAATATTACATGAACACAAATTAATCCTTTTGGTAAGCTTAAAAAGACTTGTGTTATGGGTATTCAGCCAACTATATATATAATATACATATACTTATTAAATACATATTAAAACACCCATGACTCAACAAATACCTGTGCACATCAAACAAATAAATGCCCTTACTTGGATTTAATCTAAGTATCGCCGGCTTTATAGGCAGGGTCACTACCAACCTGTGAATATAAAAATATATGACGCCTATTTTTATGTAGCAATGCTTGTGAAGGCGCCTTTACAACAATGCTAGTATATAAGGCGTCCGTTTATTCCATTGACTCAATAAGTCGGATCTCGTGTGCTCGCAATCTTGACCTACTGAAGTGTTTATCAACATGGATGCACCAGAAAATTGCTGCGACACTCAATTTAAAATATTATCAATCGGCGAAAACGTTCTACCACAACCTTTACAAGAATCCATCGACAAGATTATCAAAAAGGAAGGTTACATAACCCACAAAACCATAAACAGATCAATCTCCACAAATGGAGGTAACTTTTTAGCAGATCTGTTCGAAGTCGACATAAAAGGTGAAACTGCAGAAGGAGAGAAAGAGACGAATATATTTATCAAAAATAAAATGGACAACGCCCACATGGACGTTCTTGATGTAGAAGAATGTTACAGCACAGAAAACTTCTTCTACGGACAACTTTCTAAGATATACGACGATATACAGAATAAAGCCGATATCCCTATAGAAGAAAGGTACACTATGGTGAAAAGCTATGAATCTTTGGTCCCTGGTGCTATCATTTTGGAGAATCTTGCGAAAAAGGGATTCACAACTGTACATCGAATGGAGGTGGCCCCTCTCAAGTTTGCCCAACTCGCCGTCCAACAGCTGGCACGCTTCCACGGTCTGTCCTGGGTCTTGGAAAAACAGCATCCTGAATACTTTGAAAAGAAAATTAAGACATTACCAATGGCAGTTAAATTTAACGAGGGCTATCAAAATTTTATGGACAATATGGCCAGATACACGGATCAGTGTGTGAATGAAGACTTGAGGTCAAAACTGATCAAGCTTAGGTCCCGAAGTGTTGAGACTCTGAGAAAGTATTACGAAGAAAAGACTACAAGTACATGCTGCTTGTGTCATGGAGACTACAGGGCCAACAATATTCTTGTAAAAAAGGTAAGTCTTAGTTATTACAATAATCTATTAGGTTGTCATCAACTTGTTAAAGAAAGTTGTTGGTAAGGACTACTATTACCTTATAGCATGACATAAGTCCCCCATTTTCCTCGTAAGAAAGGGAGAAAAACCGACGGATGGGCAGCAGCGTCCGTCGGAACCCAACTTACAGCTACTACGGTCGCCAACCCTGCCAAGCATGCAGACTATGGCAACTTCCCAAGATGATACAAGTCATATTTGGGGGAGGCCTATATCCATCAGTGGACGATTTATGGCTGCAAGGATGATGATGATGACAAAGTGAAAACGTGTGACTCCTAATTAACTCTAAATTTTGGGATAAAATCTGAAAAGCCTGATGATGCTGAATGTTTTCCAAAAAATCATTAAAACCAGTTTTAGACCTAGCCTTTTTTAGGCTCGATGGGACAAGCATGTTGATCCGATACTACTTTATTTTGTTTTCTTTATCGGAAAAACAACAGATGTATGCGACAGTAAAAACATTTTATAATTGACAAAATAAAAACTTGATTACACAACTTCCTTACGAGCTCTCACTAAAGAATTGTAATAGAAAGATTTCCAAATTTTTTTATCGAAAGTTTAACTTTCGTATACGTCACGCTCATATGAATTAAGAAAATATTTGTCACTACATTAAAAAATCTCATATCTTAACTCTAAGTTGGTACGTAGTAACTTTGTACACATCCTATACATAGTTACGACATTTTTCTGTGTAGAATGAACCGAGAAATTTGTAGATAAAAAAACTTTCGGTAGACTGAAAAAAAAGACAAATAATAAATAAAAAAAAAACCGCAATTTAGAAATGTATTTACGAGCATGTGAGCTGCAAAATAAATATCTTATTAATTGCAGGACGGTAATAAAATAACCGAAGTAATACCGGTAGACTACCAGCTACTCTACCACGGATGCCCCGCCATGGACTTCATATACTTCATCTTCCCCTGCACCGACCAAGAGTTCAGGCGGCTACATCTGGAGGATCTAAAGGATCTTTACTACGCTAGCTTATCAAAATTCCTTAATTATTTCAACATGGATGCTAAATCAGTTTATCCGAGGTACGAATTTGAAGAGGAGTTCAAGAAACGCCTTGATTTTGGTCTGATCTTCAGTCTTATGATCATTCCTGTATTGTTTACTGATGACAGTGATGTTCCTGATCTTACCAAAGACGATTGGGGAACGCTGTCTGTTACTCCGCATCCAAAAATGGATGAGAGGGTCCGAGGTCTTGTGGATGATTTTCAAAAATGGGGTATCTTATGAGGTACTCGTAATTTGATGTTTTCTGATTTTGTGATACTGACAATAAAGTCATATTTTTTGTTTTGTGATTGTTTTGTTATTAAATATATTTGTTTCAAAAATGTGTTTTGATATTTCTTTTAGTTTAATAAGTTGATTGGGGATGAAAAAACTTTCTAATATAAGAGTCTGGGCGTGGGCAGAGAGTAGGTCCCATTTTGTACCGTTTGGCGCGGAAACGCGAAACGTCTGGTTAGCGTAACTGGTACCGAAGAGCTGGCGGCTTCCTCGCACAACGTATCAGCAGCGATACAACGAGACAATGTCACCAGCATCCTTGGTACAATCCCTCAAGAGACTTTTTTAGACTTATGTAGTAAGTAGGTATTATAAAAACGGGTTATCTTATGAGGTACTCGTAAATTTTTGATGTTTCCTGATTGTGTGATACTGACAATAAAGTCGTATAGTTTGTTGTTTTGTTATTAAATATATTTGTTTTAAAAATATGTTTTGATATTTCTACTTTTAATTTAATAAGCTGCATTAAAGAGTCTGGCTTTTAAAAGGCTGTTTGCCTAATTAGACAGGACATAAAGGTATATAAATAATCGAGAAATTGACTTTTTTTCTAAAACTTTCTAATATAAGAGTCAGGGCAGAGTGTGGGTACCATTTTGAACGGTTTGACGCGGAAACGTCTAGTTGACGTAACTGATGACCGAGCTGGCGCTTCCTCGCACAACGTATCAGCAGCGATACAACGAGGAAATGTCCTTGCATCCTTGGTACAATCCCTCAAGAGCCTTTTTTAGACTTATGTTTTTATGATAGGTATTACGAGTATAAAATTATAATATATTCTTGTACAACTTTGTTCTGTTATTCTTGTACAACTTTGTAATTAAAACTTTATTAAACCAAATATCTGTAGGACGTCCTAATATCGAATTTACATAATAGAATTCTGCCAGACAGAAAGTTTATTAAAAAACGATATAATTGCAGAAATGTATATTTACAAGTTTTAACAAAGAATTACACTACACAATTATTTAATTAAATAATAATGCTCATTAGGCATTTTTAGGCTGTTTTTATTATCTCGACATGATGCTGTATAACTGTTCTACTTACGTTGGTTTTACAAAAGATAACTACGAACCAAACTACTTGAAACTATACGAAATTACATAACTTTAAAATCACCTGCGCGTCACTATAATCAACAAGAACGTGGTACATGAGATGATTAAGAGAACTTCTTTTTCATTGTGTCATTCTCGTTTACGGTTCGATTTCAAAAATTCTTTCGTTGGTTGACAGCATATACTTCAAGGTTGGTCCCGTTGTTACCAGAATTCTGATCTGATGATGGGATCCAAGAGGAATTAAAAGAACTCTTCAAATTTATTCCATCCACTATTTCCTGCCATCCATACAATCCTCAGTCCACCTAGCGAGCCGTCTACCTACGATTAAGATAACATTTATGTGTGATGTCCAAGAACATTCATGACCTGCCTCACTACGGCAAGCCTTGAGGCTAATCTGTAAATGGCCTTTTTATGACAAAGGTGGCAAACTAGCAGATGGATTGCTTGATGGTAAGCAATTACCGTCGCCCATGGGCACACGAAACACCAGGGGAGTCCCAATTGCCGGCCTTTAAGTGGGGTTGGAGCTCTGGGAACCCCAAAACATCTGTTACTTATAGTAAACCGTAGTAAAGGGATAAAACCTAATTTCCAGCTACAGATTGCCAACCTGCCTGCCAAGCGTGGCGACTACATATAACATAGTGTTACAAGATGATACAAGTCTTATTTGAGTGAGGACTATATCCAGCAGTAAAATATTTACGGCTGAAATGATGATGATGGTAGCGTACAATAGGCTTAACTGTCCACGTCCCACGGATCAATTCCTTGGTCCATTGTTTCCTCAAGAGTGAATGTGAGTACTTAGCAAAAGATAATCGAGATAAAAGAGCCTTTATCCTTCCCTCTGCCGTATCACTTTATTGCCTTCGCATATTTCTGATACGACGCGATGACATACTTATGAGGCCCGTACCCGCACCATGAGTTATGACTTTGCAGTTTTCAATAACGAGTATCGAGTTTACTATCTTTTTTTTTATGGCATAGGCGGCAAACGAGCAGACGGATTGCCTGGTGGTAAGCAATTACCGTCGCCCATGGGCACTCGCAACACCAGGGGAGTCACAAGCGCGTTGCCGGCCTTTAAGGGGGGTTGGAGCTCTGGGAACCTTACTCACCATCAGGAACACAACACTACACACCTGAAAGGTAGCAGTGCTATTATGGCTGTGGTCTTCTGTAAGGAGGAGGTACTTCCCCAGTTGGGCTGCCCCAGATTCAAGCGTGATGGTCATCGCTGTGCCCTACCTCTCTTAAAATCTATCTATCTATCTGTGCATTTCATTCGCACTAAAATAGTACAAGTGAGATGCACAGGCTGAATGTCACAACTTATGGTAAGGGTACTGAGTGTAAGTTTTTAACGTAACAAATCGTCACCATCGTGTTTGAGTTACCCATATAAAAACATTATCACTTACGCGTTCGAGACGTATTTTTACGTAAAAAGAAACTTACACTAGAGCCTCTGTTGTATAGGTATATCTGTACTTATGTATACGAGTAAGATACTTAATGCAAGCAGTCTCTACTTTTAGGACAACACTTACTTATCTAAGATATTTAAATCGAACGAAAAATAGAAAAATTTGACTCGCAGCGGGACTCGAACCCACAACCACTGGATCACTAGCCCAGTGCACTACCAATTGTGTTATACGAGTATCGCTTAGACGTGTCAATTTTTTCTATCTTATCCTTCCTGGTATACGTCATTACGGGTGACGTGTAGCGACATCTACCGAAGAGTATTGAACCCTTTTTACGGCATCGAAGTCTCAAATTTAGATTGAGAATTCATCGATAACAATGTGCTACCTCTTTCTAAAATAGTTTTTCTTTCGATTTAAATATCTTTGATATGCTAGCAGACGTTGTTGCTTATTTTAAAAACTTACTTATCTATGTGATATGTATACTATAATGAATATAATCTATCCTACCTCTCAGCCACGCCTTCCACTGCCACAAGCCTTCCCTTCCCATAAACTGCCGTTTATACACGTCCAATAAAAAACAAAATGTAGATAAGCATTTACAGTATAAAAAGGGCACTTTTTCACGTCGAGTATACAAAAGTAAAAGAGAAACATAAAAACTACACCAGTTCTAACCCTACACCTCTGACCCGAGAAGCATTTTGACATTGACGCCGGCAAGAATCTCGGCGGGACTTACTTTTTCAAAACAGTTTGACAAAAGAGATCTTAAAATATATATATATCGATAAGGGAACATAGCAAACAATTACACAAATTAACTACCAAAGAAAAAAATAATATAAATATCTGACTGCTTAGAATGAAGTTAACAAAACGTTTGATATGCTCTCTTATCTGAACTGTGTCCTATACTCTAATACAATAAAAGCTCGTATTGAACTTTTAATTCAGATAATGATAAATCTATTTTAATCGTAAAGAATCTTCTTCTTCTTTTAAAAAAAAATGGCTTCCATCAATAAATCAATCGATGATTTCGCCAATGTCAAGTAGTATAACAAATAAGTATAATAACATATGAGTTTGCCCTTAGAGCATGACGTTGTTCGGTAGTAGGCCTTGCGTTTTGTAAAGTGGTAGCTGGACTTTACAGAAAGCTAAGAGGCGGCCGTGACCCCGGGATAGCCGGGTGATGACCAAAAATAGTGGTGAAACACGTTTTGAAATCTATTCTTCATTAGCTGCACAATTCTCGTTAGATCACTGCATAATACGCTATCAATATTACACACTAAACTACGTTTGAACAAAAAACAAAAAATATATATTCAAGACGACTTCGCCATTTTGAGGTTCAACCGTCAATCCGTAAAGAATCTTGTATTCATTATTTACAATCTTAAGATCTGACAAGTCAAGGTTAAGATCAAAACGAAACGTCAGTTCAAGAAAGTTTGTCAATGAACACGGTAAGCCAACCTTTTCTACGTTTTTTTTATAACAAAAGAAATTGACATTGACGTGACATCTAAGATATTAATAATGTATTAACGGGCACTGATTTCACGATATTTTCAACATTAGTCGGCTAGTACTTTTGCTAAATTATCTAGTTTTAAAAGTAATAAGTTGCACTTAATGAAATGCCTTAATAGTTGTGTTTATAGTTTAAGAAGTTGTGTTTTTTTGTTATGAGTCATAACTTATGACAATAACATAACATTTCACAGGATAAATATGAGAAGTGTTAACCGACTTAGAAAAGGTAAAAACTTATTAATTATAAATAAAATTATGAATCAAAAGATAATCATTAAACACTAACAAAGTTGCGAAATAGTATTACATTCGACATCGTCGTTTAAATTTATACCGTATATTTTTAATGACAAAGGTGGCAAACGAGCACACGGAAGCAATTACCGTCGTCCATGGGCAACACCAGGGCAGTCACAAGCGTGTTACCGGCCTTTAAGGCGGGTTGAATCTCTGGGAACCTTACTCATCATCAGGAACACAACACTACAGACCTGAAAGGTAGCAGTGCTATTATGGCTGTGGTCTGTAAGGAGGAGGTACTTCCCCAGTTGGGCTTCTCCAGACTCAAGCGTGATGGTACTTCGCTGTGCATCTCATTGTTGGACGTAGTATGAGGACATACCCGGGTAAAAAAAAAAAATAACTTACAGATTATTTATCCATGTTCATATCACTATAATGTAAAGTTCTTTGTATGAAAGTATGTACTTTTGTTTATATTTCTTTCTTTACATAAAAGTGCAGTGTGAGCAGGCACCCCACAAGTTAAACTGACGATCTGAGGCTCTAGTGTAAGTTTCTTTTAACGAACGCCTAAATGATAATGTTATTTATATGGGAAACCCAGACGCGTTCGTGACGTAAAGTTACGTTAAAAACTTACACTCAGGGCTCTGAAACAATCGCGGGAATCCTCTGGTTCCGTGTGGCGCAAAACCGGTCGCTTGGGGGGAGCCTTAGCACCTAGGATCTAGGAGGCCCAGCAGTGGACGTCCGACGGCTGAAGTGATGATGATGATAAGAGAGTATCAACATTGAGAGATACTGACTATACCTACTATAATATTTGTTGGGTGGAAATATACCGCTAATAAACCACACAATGAAAGCAACCTTACATAACGAACAACAATGTTACCACAATGTTAAAGATATCAATTGCAAATATCATAACACTAAATTGATAAAAGTTCATACATGCATCAGAATCAGAGTGGAATGATCCTTATGATTTTGGAGATAAGGTCGGTAGTTGCAGTTTTTGTAAATATTACTTTGTACTTTAGTAAATATATAAATATTTGGATAAAACTTTAGTTTATGATACCTACTTACCATATTTTGTAAGGATGAATCCATACTAAATTTCACAGGAACACAAGACGAATTTTATACGTCCATATTATCAATATTAATAAAGGTATGGTTGGAACTAATAGACTATCACTTACCGTAAAATTATCCAAGTATATTCCAAAACTAAGTTGAATATCTTAGTTTGGTGTGATTATTATTTAAATTACGCAGTTACAAGACAAAGTTTGATAAACGATTGAATCAATAAAGAAAAAAACATAAATAATATTGCCATTGATTGCTTAATTACGAATTGAACTTGTGGACCATACCTATGGATGCAGTATTGGACTATAGTTGTGTGGTTTTACAATTGCAAAGAAATCAATTATCATAATAATTAATCATCTCACCTCCCCACCAAGAAATACAGTCAAGTTCAATGAGAAGTCTAGTGGTATTTAAAAATACATTAATATTTCCATAAAACACTTAAGCCCCATTTAGATCATGCAAGAACTTGTATACGATTTTCAATACATTGCGAGATTATATAAGGCGACCGAATTCGCCGTACGCCGATAGGCCGCAATGTAATTAAAATCGTATATAAGTTCTTGCCTGGCCTAAATGGGGCTTAATCAGCGGTCAAACGCTTGTCAGTCTTGTTAAAAAAAAACAAAGGATATTAATAGATAGTACCTGCCAAGTGTGACGCCTATGTCCAGCAATAGACATCCAGTGTCTCATGATGATGAAGAACTATATAATGCTGGCTATAGAAGCAAAAAACTTTTTAGACTGTGTAGTAACCTACCTTTGAACATGTTCAGGTTTGAATTACTTCCGTAATTTTCCGTCTAGCCATATAAATCATGTTTAATTCAGACATGTCACCACTTGTTTTTCGCGAGTTCATGTTTTAATAATGAGTGTGCCTTAAAACCAAGTGGTCGACTCAAATATTTAAAAGGCGAGTTTTAGCGATAAACCATTTTTCGTTCCGTTCCAATGCGATGTTCATTCTAGATTAAGTTTCGGCCACACCGCTGCAAATACGCAGACGCTACGGAATCGCAGTGACTCAGGGGATTTGCGGTAAAAACGGTGCAAATACTATGCGACCCTGCGATTTCGTAGCGTAGTCGTTTTTTCAGCAGCCGTGTGGTTTTCACGCCTCTCTTCCCTATTCTGCGCCACTTCACACCAAATAGACAGTTCAAAGTAATTTATCTGTAGGTTTAAACCTCATTCACATTGTAATTTTACATTATACTGTCAAGCATCTCGCGTAAATTAATTTGGTTAAATATAATTAGAAAACGAACAGATTCAATTGCGCGAAACATCATTCTCGTATTTTGTTTAATTGTGTTTACATGTCAGCGGTTTTAGAATGAATGCGTGTAAATTTGCCTTTATAAATTTAAGTGTCTTAGTATAAAAATGAATAACAGCACTTATGATATTACAGTTAGTGTTGTCAAGTGCTTGTATAGTGATTTATTAAGTTATTTTCAATTTAAATTATAATGGAATGTCAAAATTTAATTTCTTCTGAATTCGAAGACTTATCGAGAGATAAATACAATCTTCCATTACCATTGCATACATCTATTGACAAAATAGTTAAAGAAGAGGGCTATTTAACTCACAAAATCATTAGTAGATCGATTTCAACAAATGGCGGAAACTTCATGGCAGATTTATACGAAGTTGATATTAAAGGAGAAACAGCAGATGGACACAAGGATACTAATATTTTCATCAAAAGCAAAATAGAAAACTCTAAACTAGCCGTATTAGATGTTGATGAATGTTATGGCGTAGAAAATTTCTTTTACGGACAACTTTCTAAAGTATACGATGAATTACAAAATAATGCTAATATCCCACTGGAAGAAAGATTCGCAATAGTGAAGAACTATGATGTGTCAAACCCTTCTGCTATAATTTTGGAAAATCTGAACAAAAAGGGTTTCTCCACCCTTCACCGCATGGAGGTTCCTCCACTGGCGTTTATGGAACTTGCCATTCAGCAGCTCGCTAGGTTCCACGGCTTATCCTGGGTTCTGGAGAAACAGAACCCGGAATTTTTCGAAAAAAAGATTAGGCCTATGAAAGCGCAACAGAACTTCGGAAAGGATTACCAAGACTTTATAGACAACATTAGCAAATATACTGAAAAATATTTTGATGAGGAATTGAAACCAGGAATGCAGAAACTTAAGTCTCGCATGCTGCTAACCTTAAAGCAATACCATAATGATAACAAGGGAAGCCGGTGTTGCTTATGTCATGGAGATTATTGGATCAATAATATTCTTATGAAAAAAGTAAGTCACGTGGAAGAAGTGGTTGCATTAAACTTGAGTACACCTTTGCTTCTTATTCTTTGTCTTAATGTTATAGTTTTATCTTTGAATATCAAAGTTTCTTCATAAAATGAGGTACTTATAAAATGTGTTTACTGAAGTCAGATACCGATTCAAATTGGTTTAGTGTCCTTGCGATGTTTTCCGTCATACACAAAAAATTGGTTTATTAACTAGACGGTATTTCTTGTCACAAACCTCTGTCGTGGGACTTACACTCCTATGTACTTAGGAGCATATTCATGCACTTTATTCAAACATAAATAAAATCTTTATTAAATAAGCAAAACACTAACAAAAACTACATTAAAAACTAAGTCCCCTAAGTCTGTACCCTGTGGAGTACCCATAAGGCTAGCTACTTTCCCTTGCTGCATGGCCGTGTCTATGCCGGGCCGAGAAATGAACCTACGTCTCGGGTATATTGCAAAAATCTGTTTTTAATGCTTCTAAAGCGTTAATGGGCGCTCTGGCCACCGACCGCGAGTCTCAACAGCAAATTCCACAAATATGTGATCTTTTGTTTTTTTATCTCTTAATCTTTGTGTTTTTTTTTTTATTTATTCCAGGACGGTGACAATATAACAGAAGTCATACCAGTTGACTACCAATTGCTGTATTACGGATGCCCCGTCATGGACTTTCATTATCTTATCTGTCTTTGCACTGACTCTGAATTCAGAAGAAAACATCTCGATAATCTAAAAGACTTGTATTATGATAGCTTGGCCAAGTTCCTTAAACATTTTGACATGGACGTTGCGTCAGTGTATCGTAGACATGAATTTGAAGAAGAATATAATAGGAGACTTGATTTTGCTCTGATTATGGGTCTGCTATTAAGTCCAGTAGTGTTTACTAGTGATGACGATATTCCTGATATTAATAACACAGATATGGCGTCAGTAACCGTTACTCCAGATACGAAAATGGATGATAGGATCAGAGGTCTTATAGACGACTTTCAAAAGTGGGGTATTCTGTAAGAGAAACAATTCCTTAATACTACTGAGTTACAAACGGAATACTCATATGTTTTATCGCATTACTTGCATTGGTGTGTCCTGATTCGGCTTGAAAATGGACCAAAGCTTACTCGAAACATGTCGCCTAGTGCGATATAAGTACGCGTGAGTTTACCCGTTTGTAACTAAGTAGTAGAAATGGTTAACGAGAATTTTAATTATATTCTTTATAATAAATATTGTTGGTCTTGTATAAATATAATTTAATAGCATTTTTCCTTCGTGCGTTTGTTGTAGTGACTTGTGGTAGTGACCCTTAGGTACCCAGAAGGGAAGTAAGCCATAAAAGGGTCCCTAATGACACATAATATAGAAGTATAGTTGTTAGATGGACAGACGACTTCGACCTCTAAGGTCGCCGGAAGACGCTGCTTGCAGGTCGCTTCCAACCGGTACATCTTCGTTTTATACGAAAATGATACCAAACTTGCCCTAGTAGCCACCGGAATGTGGATAGATTTTTTTTAAAGAGAACGGGAGGCGGCCATTATCGACTATACAATCATTTTATATATTTGTGAAGGTACACCCGCCATTCTGACTCTTACAAAATATTAACGTTATTCATACATATAAGTAAGAATAATTACTCTTACAATTTAAATATTTTGTTTCTTTTTTTTTCTTTCAAAATATGACTCATAACTGGTACTGGATGACATATATTGGGGGATATCATATTGGGGGATAGTTGCCATAGTCGCCACGCTTGTCAGGCGAGTTGGCGACCGCAGTGGCTGTAGATTGAGTTTCGACGGACACTACCCATCCGTCGGTTTTTCATTTGTCGCCTCTTACACAATGCGAGATGGGGGGTTATTCTAGTCAGCAAACGAATAATTTTGTGTATGATTAAAAATTTTCCAGTGCTATTTAGATAAAGTTTAAAACATTACATAACTGTTGTAAAGGTTTTAACTAGTGATTATTTACTTTGGTCTCGTTATCTTAGTGAAATTATAACAAGGAAAATTTATACACTTATTATCTTTTTATATTTGTGTGAGTGTTTATTCAGTGTATCACACTAATCGCACAAATAATAAGTGCCTCAAATACACTTCGTAATGAGAAATTCATAATAGATAAGTTAAAGGTTTTATATTGGATATATAGGTAGTACTAGCTTTGTCCCGCGATTTCTTCGGCCAGCCATACCAGTCTTTAAACTATGGTTGAAAGATAAAAAATATCTTATGTCCTTTCAACTCAATCTCTGAATTTCATCCCAATTGGTTCAGCGGTTTAAGCGTGAAGAGGTAACAGACAAAAAGAGAGTTACTTTCGCATTTAAAATATTATTATGGAAGTATAAATCTTCAACTTAAACAACAGAAAAATATTGTTTTAAATAATAATTTCATGATTAATGAAAATATTTATATAATAAAGTATTTTATATATAACATTGGTGGCAGGTAAATTAGTTTTTTTTTTATACGACGTCGGTGGCAAAAAAGCATACGGCCTGCCTGATGGTAAGCAGTTACCGCAGCCTATGGACGCCTGTAACTCCAGAGGTGTCACGTGCCCGTTACCGACCCTTTATAAATCTGTACACTCCTTTTCATCTCACTAGCTTGGAAAGTCCGTTTTTATTCTTTCGGATAGCACACTGCTCTTTATTCACAAGCGAGCAAAGTATTTCATGCTGCAGTAAATGAAAAGCCGGTTGGAAGTTGACTGATGTTTTTTTCTTATGTGAACCACATTGTAGCGTGCCAGTATTACAGGACGGTGACAACATTACCGAAGTCATATCAGTGGCCTGCCAATTATTCAACTATGGATCTCCTGCTATGGACTTTGATTTTTTCGTTCTTTTTTTTTATGACATAGGCGGCAAACGAGCAGACGGATTGCCTGGTGGTAAGCAATTACCGTCGCCCATGGGCACCCGCAACACCAGGGGAGTCACAAGCGCATTGCCGGCCTTTAAGGGGGGTTGGAGCTCTGGGAACCTTACTCACCATCAGGAACACAACACTACATACCTGAAAGGTAGCAGTGCTATTATGGCTGTGGTCTTCTGTAAGGAGGAGGTACTTCCCCAGTTGGGCTGCCCCAGATTCAAGCGTGATGGTCATCGCTGTGCCCTACCTCTCATTCTTGGACGTAGTTTAAGGACATACCCACAAACCCCGTTCTTACAAACTCGGATCAAGAATTTAGGAGAAACCATACCAACTACCTCAAAGATTTTTATTACGAGAATTTGGACAAGTTCTTGAAATACTTTGATATGGATGCTGAGTCAGTGTATCCGAGGCACGAATTTGAAGAAGACTGCAAGAGGAAATTAGAGTTTGCCGCATTTCAAAGTTTTCTAACAACACCCCTTTTTTTCGGAACAATGACACCATTTTATGAGAGGTAGGGCACAGCGATGACCATCACGCTTGAATCCGGGGCAGCCCAACTGGGGAAGTACGTCCTCCTTACAGACGACCACAGCTATAATAGCACTGCTACCTTTCAGTTATGTATTGCTGTGTTCCTGATGGTGAGTAAGGTTCCCAGAGCTCCAACCCCCCTTAAAGGCTGGCAACGCGCTTGCGACTCATCTGGTGTTGCGGGTGCCCATGGGCGACGGTAGTTGCTTGCCACCAGGCATTACATCTGCTCGTTTGCCGCCTATGTCATAAAAAAAAAATTACAGAAATTAAGAAAGCGGATTTGAGTTCTTTAACTTTAAGTCTGGATGCAAGAATGGATGAAAGGATCAAAGGGCTTGTAGATGACTTCGATAAATGGGATCTTTTTGAAGAAAACGGTCAATAAATATAAATTGAATTCCGATGTCTCGCTTGCGCTTTCGAAGTGAAATGCAATAAGTTTAATTCAGGAAACATAATAGTAACAAAATACTGATTACATAGGATTGTCATCTTCCTCGCGTTGTTCCGGTATTTTGCCACGGCTCGGAGCCTGGTCCGCTTGGCATCTAATCCCAGGATTTGGCGTAGGCACTGGTTTAAAAGTGACTGCCATCTGTCCTTCGAACTAGAGGGTAAACTTTGAGGCCTTATTCGTTTCTTCTCGGTTATACTTCATGAATAAGTTCCGATACTCATTGGTACATGCCGGGGTCTGAACCTGCGACCTCCGGATTGCAAGTCGAACGCTCCTACCGCTAGTCCACCAGCGATTATAAAGTATTGAATTTGTCTTCTTTATTTAGGATTTTTCTCATAGATAATTAAAGACACTTATTCTCATATAAAACAATAAATCTTTTTCACGCGAACATGCTTAAATATACATATTTAATCGGGTTGCTGTCACCACAAGAATGTAAGAAACAAATTTAAGTTAGACAACACCTACAAATAACTTTTACACTTTAAATAAATAAAGCAAAATGACAAGTCCGTGGCGGTTTGCAATAGTTTAGTTTATTTACTTCATAGTAATAAATTACAGTATAAATTTTATTATCTTAACCTAATCTATATATATTTATATTATGATCGTCAAACAAATATAACAGTTTAAACTTTCGCATTTACTACACACATTCACTTCTGATTCGCGATAGAACCGTTAGTAAAAATAAAAAGCATTGACACATGTAATTACCAGAACGATACAGCTAGGTTACTTACTATTTTGATCCAGAATTGTGCAGCTAATGAAGTATTGATTTTTAAACGCGTTTCACCACTATTTTGGTCATCACCTGGCAGTCCCGGGGTCACGGCCGCCTCGTGGCTTTCTGTAAAGTCCAGCTACCTACCACTTTACATAATGCGAGGCTTAGTACCGAAAAACGTCGTGCCCTAAGAGCAAACTTGATATATTACATTACTAATTTGTACATTTTTCTTGCTATTGTCGAAATCATCGATTGATATACATACTTATATCAATGGAAACCGTATTTTAAAAGAAGAAGTAGTATAAATATTTAAATAAATGTTACGGGACAATCTTACACAAATCGACCTAGTTCTACGGTAAGCTCAGTAAAGCTTGTGTTGTAGGTACTAGACGATGATATATATAATAGATAGATACATATAAATACCTAAATACATAGAAAACACCCATGACTCAGGAACAAATATCTGTGCTTATCGCACAAATAAATGCCCTGACCGGGATTTGAACCCAGATTTGAAGGCCAGACCGGTCGTCTCAGTATACAATTATAATATATATCATTTAACAATTACGATAAAAATGCAATTTTTAGTAGTTTTCTATGAGATATTCATCAAGCCTTGTTTTGAATGCATTGAATGATCTTGCACTTTTAATCTCTGTTGGTATTTTATGATACAGTATTTCAGTATAATACAGATACAACAAGGTATGCACAATCATGTTTGTCATTGATCACCTGTTGTGGAGCAATTTACCTTAATGTCACAAAATATACATTTTAGACAAATTACATGTAACTACATAATTATCCTTTGGTTTTCCTTGTAGTCTTTGAAACTGGTGTAATTATGGCACCGCACTGTAATCACGAGGCAGTATACAATTAGTCTCGTATTCTCGTATTATCACTATTGATACGCGAACCGGGCTAGCACAGGGGGGCAATTTTTAAGCGGTATAACTACTCAAATCGTGACATTTTCAGCTCTATTAGAAAGGAAAAAATGGTATTTTAGACACATGAATTAATAATCGCGGGTATCAAAACTATATTACATTTCAGCAGTGTACAGTCCACTGCTGGACATAGGTCTCCCACAAATATGACTTGTATCATCTTGGGGGTAGTTGCCATAGTCGCCACGCGTGGCAGGCGGATTGGCGACCGCAGTAACTGATTGAGTTTCGACGGATGCTGCCCGTCCGTAGGATTTTTCCCTTTGTCGCCTCTTACGACACGCGCGGGAGGAGATGGGTTAGTGCTATTCTAGTCAGCCGGCATCACACAATCATCATCATCATCAGCATCATGTCAGCCGAAAGACGTCCACTGCTGGACATAGGCCTCCCCCAGAACGACCCAAGAAGACCGATCCTGCGCCTTCCACATCCAGCGGTATCCCGCGAGTCCCGCGACTCTAACTAGGTAACAAAAAAAATATATATATTTGGTGCAAAAATTATGGTGAGAAACTTTTGTGTGCGATTATTTTCTCCTCAATTTTTTTTGGTATTGAGTGCACGACTCTCAAAAGTCGGTCCCCTGGACCCTGGATCCATAGATAGACTCTGCAGAATTTGGGCTTAAGGATCTGAATTAAACTACTAGTTACATAGCTAGAATAAGATTGATTTATTTTTTATGAAAGCCTACCCTACGTTTTTAGCTACACTCATTTATAATTATGATAAATACAACCCCTCCCCGCCCCTCTTTAATTGATACAGTTTGAAATTAAAGGACAAGTAGTCTATGTCGCCTGGAGAGATTAATTCGCCTAAAATACTGTACTAAGCCTACAGAGGATTTTTTTGGAGTTAGTAAACTGACCACTAAAATTTAAACTTGTTTGAGTAAAAATGTCAGATAAATATATTATATTTGGGATAACCTTACACATATCGACACAGTAATCTGAATAAGGCTTGTGTTGTACGTATTAGACGACATAGATATGTAATAGACAAATCCATATATTATGAATGGTGAATACTTATAATGTAATATTCATAACCCAAGATAAAATATTATATATTCTTTATACGGCTGATGATGATGATGATGAAAAATGTATTCATGACTCATGAATTTACGTGTCGTATCATCAATAATAACAAAGAAAAATCTTTCAGTTATACACCTAAAATTGTTTACAAGACTTCGACCAGGTTCGATTCCCGGATTCGGTATGAGAGATTAAAAAAGAAGTTTGAATGCCATTATTATTAAATCTGAAATCGAAGCCATGGTTCCTAAAAACAGATTACGCTATCTCTCATAGTTTCTGATTTCCCCGTACTGACCCATTTGGATTGATCACCCGGTATGATAAAATCAAACGTAGACGCTAGGTCCATGGGGTCCCAGCGCGCACAAACTTTTTGCAGAAATTGCGAAGCAATATAGTAACTCCCTGCCCGTGTTTCTTATATTTGTTGTACCTATTATCAATTGAATTTTAACTTAAGCATTCGACTTTTAAAGTTTGCTTTACAACCAAAACGTTATTTGATTTATGGGAAAACTATTTAGGTTGGTGCAGTTTTCAATGCCTAATATATCTTATTTTCCCTATTTTAACAATCTGTACAGTAGTAATGGTGCTATCTTCGCTCGAATCTTCCTTTAATAACCCGGAACAAATTTTATTTTATTTGAGCGGCTTACTTTGTTTAACATAAAATATTGGACTGTTTACTTTTTTGCTAAAGATTTTGAATCTTATTTCTATATAATAATTATGCATTAAAGTTAGGTACATAATGTTTAATACATTGGTAACTGCTAAGGAATGGAATTCGCTCCCTTCGTCTGTATTCCCGGAAAGATATAATTTGGGTCTTTTCTAAGCAAGAGTGAATAGGCTGTTCACAGGCTGTTACTGAATCATCGTGCTACACCCTCGACCTCGTCGACACTTACCATCAGCTGTGACTGAAGTCAAACGCTGGTCAGTCTTGTATATAAAAAAAACATTAAAACTTCAAATTAGTGCTATATTTATTCCTTAGTCACACACTATTTTATCTATATACTATCAAACGTGAATAAGTAAAGCTAATTGTTTTTATTGTATTACATATTGTGTCAAATTATTTAAAAAGTAAATTCACAACACACCCCACTGAATAAAATCATCTACTAATTCTCTTGCTCTTACATTCATTCTATTATCACATTTGATTCTTGTATCACCCAATTGATCTTTACCCAACTCTGATACCTCATCTTCGACTGCAAAAAGAAAAGGCATGACGTGAACGAACATATGCAGTCCAAAACCTAATACTTCATTATACAAATCTTCAAAATCATCTCTAGGGAAAACGGAGTTGACATCAATATTGAAGTGCTTCAACATTTTTGTTATAGAATCGAAGTAGAGATCTTTGAGATCTTCTAGGTGTTTTTTTCTGAATTTTTGATCTGTAGCCAGAACTATGAAATACAGGAAATCCATGATTGGGCAACCGTAGTGTAGCAATTGGTAGTCTACTGGCACCACGTCGATGGTTACACCGTTCTGGAAAATTTTGGAATTGTTATTTATAACATCAATCTTTACGGCCTTCTGGCCTAATACTTAATACTCACTAATAAGTATAACAAATGCGAAAGTGCTGCACCAATTGAGATGGTATTCGGTATGGAGAGAGGAGCTACGAGAAAGGATATATGATAATTTTTATTCCACAACCATATTTCAATGACAGGCATGGCTGGCCGACGAAGTAGCGAGGAAAAGTTAGTAATTAATAAATCATCATATCAACTGAAAGACGTCCACTGCTGGACATCGGAGTGGGGTTTTAATGGGTAGGGCCAATCTCCTCCCTTCTCAGAGGACGGGACAAGAGCGGTCAAAGGAGACGAAGGAGGAGCATTCCCCACTTCAACAAAAAAAAAACATCACTACCTTATTGGCTTAATCAAATCATAATATCATTAAACTTACAATTTCTTTCATCAAAATATTGTTGACTCTGTAGTCACTGTGTATTAATGATCTTTTATATCTCTGATCACTATAGAACCTCTGGACTTTGTGCCATGAGTTTTCTAGGAACTTGGTGAATCTGTCGTGAATATCAGAATCCAAACATTCCATAATTATGTATGACGAATTTTTTATTAAGTTTTTTAGAGTATCATTGAAAATAAATGGACCTGTTAACGATCTGAGTTTTTGATCGAAATATTTTGGTCGCTTCTTTTCTAAGGCGAAAGATAACCCATGCAGTCTTCCTAACTGCTCAATGCATAATTCAGCATATTTTATAGACATTACATCCATTCTGAAGCCGGTCTTGTATCCTTTCTTTGTTAAATCTTCAAGAATGATTGCTTCGGGTATACTTTCTTGAAACGACCTAGCAATGTTGTAACGCTCTCCTGCTGGTACATTAGCTTCATTTTGTATTTCATCAAACACAACTGCTAATTCATTGTAGAAAAACACCTCCACGTTGAACATTTCAGAAACTGATAAGAAATTTAAATGGTCTCCTGGTACGATGCCTTTAACAAATATATTTGTTTCTTTCGCATCATCTTGAGTCTGGCCTTTAATGGTAACTTCATATAATGCTCCGAAATAATTTCCTCCAGCAGTAGATATGGATTTGCTTATTATTTTATAAGCTACATATCCTTCTTTTTTTGCTACCTTCTGGATTGCTTCTTCAACTTTAATAGGGACTTGATCCATATTCTTATTTGTTTTAAATTCACAAATTTTGTCTTCCATGTTGAAGATAACTCAGTTAGCAAATGACGGTGTGTGTAAAAAGTCTACTGTATTAATAATTAATATATTGTGCAAGTCATCGGCTTCGTTTGTTATAACTTTTGTGTCATGTATCAGTATAATGGTGTAATGTTTGCAAAGTTAAGACCATAACATTTACACTATGCGACTTTGCGTCGTGTCGTGCTGCGACTTGTTACGTTAAGACGTCGTGCTGGTCTACGATGTGCATGTGGATTCGAGTGTCGTATCGTGTAGTAAAGATTTACGACTTGATGAATGCCGTAGAAATTATGAGATTATAAAATTGCAACTACGTAATTAAGGACTATGGCCAGCAACAAACTTGTTTTTTTCCTGCGACTCGTCTTCATCATAAGAGAATGAAGAGAAATACTAGCATAAAACAATGAAAAATATGGTGCGGTTGTTGCCTGTAATAAGAGCACTAACTTTAAGAATCGCTTTAACACCACGAACGTAGGAACATTTGTTCTAGAACCTTAAAAATGTATTACTTGTAATTTTTTTCGAACAATCTTAATAGTATTTTCAATGAACAGCATCCTGTAATCTAGTTGACGTTTAATGTCAGCCTACAAACTTCCTAGTTTTCGCAATACAATGCTTTCTTGGATTTTTTTATTCATACTTATACTTAGTAAACTATGTTGCTACGTTTGTAGTGTAGAAATGATGCCTAAAGTTATTGCTCTTATTACAGGAAAAACCCGATATGTATACGAAACCGTACGTACCGTGACTAGGACCATTATTAACTATATAAGTATTGTTTTTGACATCTAAATATATCACGCGTTATCTATACCTACATGTCTGTCAAAAAATAACCCATTGGTTGCTATTGTCATGCCTACGATCACGGCACGACATCGTGTTTATAACATTTATAGTTCGCGTCGATGCTCACGACACGACATCGCAACGTGAGACGACGTTACATTATGACTCTTATCTATCGTTGATAACTGAATATAACCAACCTGTTTGTTTTTGTCATAAATACTGACATTCATATTGTCATGCCCCATGACATGATAATATGTATGTCTGTATTTACTTTTGGTCTACTACGTACTACTTTTGGTTCGGGCATGAGGCAGTTTGGCTGAGGAGTATATCTGTATTTTTTTTTGTCAATTTAAGGTAAAAGTTGAAATAAATGACAGACACTTAAGATAAAGCGACGAGGACCTTCGGTGTTCGAGACGGGATTCGAACCCGCATCTCCAGCTATCGCGGCTGACGCCTTAACCAATTCAGCCGCCCGTATTCAGCGGAACCCCGGTATATAGTAGTATTACTGTTTAAAAATCAGACCAAATCATAAATATTTTATAATAAATAGTTTGATTTGTTCTTAATTTAAGGTAGTTATGTGAAATAACTTTTATTTATCTATTTTTTTTATTACCTACATTTTTATTTACAATAATTACAATTTTATAGTACTTAACTACTAAATACATAAAATCTTGTGTGTGATTTCTGCCAAAATGTTGTGCGCGCTGGGACCTGAATCGTATATATTTCCCTTTTTTATAAATTCTGCCCGTCGCGCACCGGTGACGCGAGCGGCGAACCGATCGGACACTCTTAGTGCTTGAAAATGGAGGCCTATGTTCTCCGAAACATGTCGCGCGAGTGACTAAATAAACGTGAGTAGTACCGTGTTAATCGTTAATTATAAACGTTAGTGTTATCTCCCTTAGACTTTTCCAAACCCGCACGCAATATTCCGGGCCCTAGTCATTGCTATTGAACTAGCTTTTCCTCGCGACTTCGTCGGCCAACCAAAAGTTAAAGTATGGTGGTGGGGTAAAAATTACTCTATGTCCTTTATCGTACCTCAAACTCTCTCCATACCAAATTTCATCCCAATTGCTTCAGCGGTTTAAGCGTCAAGAGGTAACAGACAGACAGAGAGTACGCATAGAAATCTTCGAGTCTGAAAGGCATAAATTATTACTGTCATCAATAATGTCTATGCTTTAATAAAGCGCTCGTGGCCTAGCGGTAAGAGCGTGCGACTTGCGAACCGGAGGTCGCGGGTTCTAACCCGCCCGCCGGGGTCAGAACGTATCAATGAGTTTTTCGGAACTTATTTCAGAATCAGAATACATGTATGTTCTGTACATACGATTTGGTAACAACAGCTGTTCTCTGCTATATAATACAAAAGTGCTTACAGCTACTTTTAAATTAATTTATGAACTATTTACACTTAGGTGTAATTGCCGCATGGCCTAAAAATTGGTGGAGTTTATAAAATTCGTTCTGAATAAGCCATTTTTTAAGTCTTATCTTAAATATATTATCTTCCAACATTTACGAAATATCATTTGATATTTAACTGTCGCTTTTCAGTGAAGGAAAATATCGTGAGGAATTTGCTTATGCAGCCTTATTGGGATTAGTCAGGTTTAGTAGTTTACCCTCTAGGTTGGAAAGTCAATCGCTAGCACTAGTGCCTATGCCAATTTCTCAGATTAGTTGTCAAGCGGACTTGAGCCATCGCAGCGGGACGACACCATACTGTAACGGCCCAGCCACGACATTGCGCGAATTGCGGCGCGGCAAGCGTTTTATCTGTTCATTGCGTGTGATACCACCTAACCGCAGTGCATTGCGCGTCTCGACTGCGCAACGAACAGATAAAACGCTTACCGTGCCGCAAATTGCGCATTGTCGTGGCCGGGCCGTAAGGTCAAGCGGTACGTAGCAGGAAATGATGCTAAGCGGGCGAGGTATTCAAAATGAGTTTGACACGACATTATAATAAGAGAATAAGATCGTGTCAAGAGGATTCTGAATACCTGGTTCGCTTAGCAACTTCTGGTGACTGTACGTGTTTGTATCCCCTATTCGATTAACTTGAGGAATTCGCTCTATTCGTCTGTATTCCCGGAAAGATATCATTTGGATCTATTCAAGGCAAGAGTGAATGGGCTGTTACTGAACTTAAGTGCCATTATTGAGGCCAAATCGAAGTCCGCTGCTAAAAACTTGGGATCTTATACAGGGTGAAGCGGTACTTTACGCCGGAACAGCTCCTAACACTTTACCAAGCTCAGGTTCGATCGTGTATGGAGTACTGTTGTCACCTTTAGGACGGGTCTGCCAAGTATCAACTGGCCGCCTTGGATTCAATAGAGCACCGAGCTCACAGACTCAATGGCGATCTCGAATTAATGAGTTTAAGTTTACAGAGCCATAGCCTTGAGCACCGTGCACCGTCGCAGGGTTGCTAGTGTGTCTCTGTGTGTCATCCTTACTTTAAGAAAATTCCATTCATTGGCACGAAGCGATTCGCCTCTACCTTCCTAATGCGGACAGCTAGGGAATGTAATTAGGTTCCTTCGTCTGTATTCCCGGAAAGATATAATTTGGGTTCAAGGCAAAAGTGAATGGGCAGTTACTGAACCAGCGTGCTACACCCTCGACCTCTTGTACACTTACCATCAGGTGTGACGAGGTCAAATGCTTGTCAGTCTTGTATAAAAGAAATTATAAGCTGGGGGTTAGCTATGAATGATATAAAATCGACCTTACCATCGCATTGTTTTTTAAGTGTCATCTATTTAAATAAAAAATCATAAAATACATCGCTTGTAATAACTAACTTCCTGTCTTATGAAATTCTTATCATACATGAAATACAATATTTACTTAAATTCGATATGGCGTCACAGTTATTTAGATATCTGTTTTAAATACACAACTAAACGCAACGTGGCATTGTACACATAATAAATATAAAGTATACCTATCGTATAAAGTATAACACATTATGTAATTCAACAAACATTGGATTTTAAGGTAACATGGTCGTTCAACTATTTCCTTATAACGGGATTGTTGCTGTACACCTACGTATCAGAGCCGTGAGTGTAAGTGTTTAACGTAACAAAACGTCACCTTCGCGTTAGAGTTACCCATATAAATAACATTATCACTTACGCGTTTGAGTCTTTTTTTACGTCAAAAGAAACTTACACTAGAGTCTCTGAGTGTAAGTGTTTAACGTAACAAAACGTCACCATCGCGTTAGAGTTACCCATATAAATAACATTATCACTTACGTTTGAGACTTTTTTTACGTCAAAAGAAACTTAGACTAGAGGATTCTCGGATTGAATCTGTTTTCACCTATAGGATGTATGTATGTTTTGACAAGCATTACTTTAACATAATTACTGTAAAAAGATGTTTACAATTTTGCACTTTATTACAAAGGATTAAGGTGAAAAGTGTAAACATATCTTATTGACATCGACTGTACTTAATTAGAAAGTCGAGGTGTACTATTGTGCGAGTTTTTCGGTGAAACCAATATAGTTCCCAGAGCTCTAACCCCCCTTACAGGCCGGTATTTGCTTACCATCAGGCAATCTGTCTGCTCGTTTGCCACCTTTGTCATTAAAAAAAAACTTGGTCTTACAACTTTATTAAAAAATACAGCCGCTAATACAGAAAACATACTATGTACTTCTACTTAGTTACAAATTTATAAACTTATGTGTAATTATATCGCACTAGGTGATATGTTTCGGGTAAGCTCTGGTACCCATTTTCAAGCCGAGTCAGGACACACCGCTTGGGGTAAGGTTGTAACTAAGTAGTACTAACATGGTTCACAACAGTTTTATAGTTATTTGTTATACAAGGGTGCAAAATTGTATTTTAACTGCGAGTGTGGGATTGAAACTCGAGCAAGCGAATGGATTCTAAAGTTTAACAACGAGCAAAGCGAGTGGTTTTAAAATAGAATCCTGAGCGTAGCGAGTGTTTCAATACACGAGAATTAAATTACAATTGCACCCGTGTGTAACACAAATCTTTTCCCCTCACTACAGCGAGGAAAGTGAAACATGCCTAAAACGTTTTGAAATCGCATTGACTTTTTCTTTGCGTTTAGATACATTCAACATTTTTACAAAAGGTGCCTTTAGCTTGGTTAGCTTGTGGTGGCCAGTACGATTTTCGAATGTTCTAATTCGATTTCCCACTCGGTGCGTTAGCGAGGCTCGCCCGCGCCCGCCGGGGCAAGTGAGCTGTACTTCGCGAATTTAGACTTTAAAACCATAGCAATAAGAGCTATGAGAAGTCAACTTACTTTAATCACTAGTGGATAAAATGCGCTTTTACTCTCTCGTATTAAAGGATAAACAAGCGCTTTACGAGCTAGTGAGGGGAAAATTATATTAAGTGCTTATATATCCAGCTTACAACACTTACAACACTCCCCACCGAATAAAGTCATCCACAATACCTTTCGCCCTCTCTTTCATTCTATCATCAGTTTTGATGGTAATTTCTTCTGCATAATCCTTCTTTAAATCTGGTATATCATCCTCAGCGGCAAACACGAAAGGCATGAGTTGAATGAAACAATACAGGCCATAACTCAACGTCTCATTATACAGATCTTCAAAATCTTCTCTAGGAAAGACAGATTGTACGTCAATCTTGAAATATTTGAGCATATTTGTCAGCGAGTCGAAGTATAGGTTCTTGAGGTCTTCTAGATTTGTTCTGAGCTGCTGGTCGGTGCCGAGAAATATGAAGTAGAAGAAGTCTATGAGTGGGCAGCCGTAGTGTAGCAGCTGGTAGTCCACTGGCACCACGTCAATAATATATCCATCCTGAAATTAGTATGATGACACATAGTATGTGTTCATTGCATTTGATGTTTTAATTATAAACTTATCCAGCTTATCCTCCTAAAGCCACCGATAATCGGACAACTGGATTGAACTGTGATAAAATTAGTCATTCATTCAAACTTGACAATTTATCAATTGAACCAAAGTTGTTGTTGTTTTTCTTTTGTTTTATTCGATTCCGTATAAGGAAATTCATCCTTCGGTCGTGTGGTGCCGCCATACCTCCAACCCATCTGTTCCTGCGGGTGCCGTAAGGGACAAAACCTACGGATGGGCAGCAGCGTTCATCGAAACCCAATCCATAGCGACACACAAGTGACAAGGCGATAGTGGCAGCTACCCCAAAGATGATACATGTCACATTCGGGAGAGGCTTATGTCCAGCAGTGGACAGCGGGTGAAATTATGAATTCATCTTTATTTCTTATCGTCTTGAAAACAAATTAATGTCGCATTTTGGCGTTATGATAAGTTTTCGTTTAAGTTTATGAATCCATTAGGTAATTCTAATTTATATGACAAACATAATTTAAAAGTACTTACAATCTCTTTCAGCAATATATTGTTAGGTCTATAGTCACAATGTATTATTGTTCTCTTGTATTTCTGGTCGCAAAAAAACCTTTGAATATTTTCCCACAATTTAGGTACAAAGACATCAAACCTTTGTCTTCCCTCATCATCCAGAGACGCAGATATTGTTTTAGAAGAATTAATAAACATAGCCTTGAATTCTTCGTTAAAATTATAAGGACAAGATAAGGTTTTGATTTTTCTTTCAAAATATTCAGGGCTTTTTTTTTCAAGAGCAAAAGACAAGCCGTGCAGCTTCCCCAGTTGTTCGATACACAATTTAGCAAAATCAAGTGATATCACATCTAATCTGTGCAATGTTTTATATCCTTTTTTAGCCAAATTATCCAGAATGATCGCTTCGGGAATACTTTCTTGAAACGTCTTAGCTATATTGTATCGTTCTTTTAAAGGAACAGCAGCTTCATTTTGTATTTCTTCTAACACAACGGCTAAGTCGTTGTAGAAGAATAATTCCATGCCGAACATTCCAGTAACCGATAGAACAGTAAAATGTTCCGCAGGAATGATAACTTTAACAAACAAATTCGTTACTTTATCACCGTCTTCTGTTTGCCCAGTAACATCTACTTCATATAAAGATCCAAAATAATTACCACCAGCTGTTGATATAACTTTAGATGCTAGTTTATATTCTTTATAGCCTTCCTTCTTGATAATCTTCTTTATTGCTTCTGTAACTTTATCTGGTAATGGATCATTATGTGTGTTTAAGAAACTCTTGCATTGTTCGACTTCCATTGTAATGTTAGTCTTGCAAACGTCAGATAACGAATGACAAAAGGCCTAATTGAGCCTCCCATTTGGGCGTTTGCTCAAAAATATGTCTCTTATTTGCATAGTAATACAACCACGATAATTAGATAATATCTGTTTTTCTGCTTGAGATAATTGTGTACTAGATAATGGCAACATCACTTATAGGATCATTAGATTCGTTTGTAATTTAGTACTATATTATTAAAGGGAAGCGATTTTGATAGGTGGATTGATTTTGAAATGAGATAATACAAAGTCAAACAATTATTTTCTAAGTTTTCGCAAAGTGTTTTTGTAAGTCCAAGGATTGCTGATACTTAAATATTCCCATTAATAATCGCAAATATAGTATATTTTACTTTAACACAAAATCATATTGTTTATTAAACTACCTCCATACAAGATGTATGGTGTTTATGAAATGTGACTTTAATGTAGGATATTTTTATTAAATACAGAATAACAAACAGGAAACAATGATATTATTTTAACCTAAATAACAAATAAAAGCTTATAAATAGTAAACCTACCATAGGTCTCGGTCACTGGATTGCCCAGAAGTCTGGCAGCATTCTCTAGTTGGTGCGCAATGCTTTTCATTTGTACAAAATAGTGGCCTGCCCTCTAGTTACCAGGAAAAGGTCCTTTTTGAGATTCACACATGTTAATTGTATAAATAAATAAATAAATATTTCGGGACAATGTTGCACAAATCGACCTAGTCCTACGGTAAGCTCAGTGAGGCTTGTGTTGTAGGTACTAGACGACGATATATATAATAGATAGAGACATATAAATACTTAAATACATAGAAAACACCCATGACTCAGGAACAAACATCTGTGCTCATCACACAAATAAATGCCCCGACTGGGCATCGAACCCAGGACCATCGGCTTCATAGGCAGGGTCACTACCCACTAGGCCAGACCGGTCGTCGAAGCGGCACCTCACTTTTTATAAGTCGAATATTGCTCATTGTAGTTTGTGATGGATATAATTGATAGCAGTTAAAGTTTTGAATAGATAATAAAGATAGTGCTCGTTTTAAGCATCATCATGATCATTAGGCTATAGTAGATAGTAGTCCACTGCCGGACACAGTCTGCCCCTAAACAGCGCTATAGCGCCCTATATCCAGTTTCTGTCTGCAATCTTTCGCAGATCGTCATCTCACCTGGTCGAAGGGCGTCCCCCGCTACGTTTACTGAGTCGCGTTCTCCAGTCAATAAACAATAAAAAAGATATTACTGGACATTCTTGCACACATCGACTGAGTCCCATGATAAGCGCAAGAAGGCTTGTGATGCGGATACTCAGTCAACCATATATATATAATAAAGAAACATTACAATACATAGAAAACATCCATGACTCAGAAACAAATGTGACATTATCTATGTTAAGGGACCTTATTGTCGATGGCGCTTACGCCGTTCTTCAAGATACCGCAATACAAACGCAACGCGGTTCGTCGTAAGCGCTATCGACAATAAGGTCCCTTTTGCTAGATAAGGTCACAAATATCTGCGCTCATCACACAAATAAATGCCCTTACGGGGATTTGAACGCTAGGCCAGACCTGTCAAAGAAAGCATAAGTTGCCTGTATTGATTCCGCCAAGTCAGATCCAATAGAAAACACTAACGAAGGTCATTTATTTAATGGATTCCTTTCTTTCTCGCGATTACCTAGTGCCCTTTTGCACCATTAGACATAATTTACTGCTGGCCTTCGCCTTTACATGGCATTGTAATATTGATGTCTCGGTACTTGCGTATCGTACCAATTTAACCGACAGGTTTTCATCATCATATCGGCCAAAGGACGTCCACTGCTGGACATATTCCTCCCCCATAGTGACCCACAGTGACCGGTTTTCGCCACCCGCCTTCATTGGATTCCCTTGATCTTTACTTACGCGCAAGAAGGCTCATGTTGTGGGTACTCAGCCTACGATATATATAACAAAGAAACACTTAAATACATAGAAAACGCCCATGGCTCAGGAACAAATATATGTGCTCATCACACAAATAAATGGGATTAGAACCCACGACCATCGGCTTTATAGGCTACCCACTAGGCCAGACCGGTCGTCAATATATATTTAAGTATAGTTATTCCTTATGTCACCGTAAAATTGTATATTCAGTTAGACTATAATCTAATTACCGAGATTATAATTATATCGTTAGCCGAGTAACTCAAGCCTTCTTGAGCTCACGGCTCAGTAAATTTGTGTAAAGATATACTGTAATATTTCCTTAATTGCTAGTTATGCTAAAATACTAACTTTCTGGCCAATATATTTTCAATTGGCAACGCTCGCCAACCACATTGAATTCCAGACAGTTTTTTTTCAGATAGTTAAAAACATGTTTTCAACGGTAGTATTATTGGCCAGGGCTTAATGGAATTACTTTTTGGTGATTTATTATGGTATCGATGCCTCCATCTTGAATTCTCAGTCGAAAACAGTACAAGTTTGTTAGATGTTTATGGGAGTTGTAACGTTTTCCTTTAAGCCCATGGAAATACTTCCAGTTATTTTCAAGGACTCGAAGTTTATTACTGTTGAATTGAGTTTGTTGATTATGGCATTGGAGCTTGTCGTCGTGAAAATGGAGAATATGAAAATAATATGTATATAGCAAACCTTTGCGACGACCTTGACGGCAGGTCTGGCCTAATGGGTTGTGACCCTGCCTATGAAGCCGACGGTCTTGGGTTAAAATCCCAGTAAGGGTATTTATTTGTGTGATGAGCACAGATATTTGTTCCTTAGTCATAGGTGTTTTATATATATTTATTATTTGTATATTATACGAGTATATATCGTTGGCTCAGTGCCCACAACACAAGCCTTCTTGAGCTTACCGTGGGGCTCAGTCAATTTGTGTTAAAATATCCTGTAATATTTATTTATTTGCATATCGGATATGTTAGGTTAGGTTAGGTTAGGTTATTAGTAAGACTGTAAGGTGCATGTATACAAATTTTGGCACTTTTACCGAATCTACATCCTTGCCTGTATTTGGTTATTCGGTGATACCGTATTTTACACTGAGCTCACAATGTCAAATTGCAAGCAATAAATTGCTGCCAGCTCGATTGCGAGCATCAAAAACTGACAGCTGCCATCAATTTTATAGCTTATAACGTGATCTGAGTAAGGTTAATTAGCGTATCACCGAATTACCACATATAACCGGTGAGCCAAGGTATATTCTAATTATTTCAAGAGACGAGCAGGATCAATCTGAATGAATACAATTTTTCAATTTGCTCTTGTGTCTAAAATATACGGAAGATATCGCAGTAAATCAAAATATTGTTTTTTTTTCCTCTCGCAATTCTGAGTAGAAAAAACAGTGGCAAATTTTTTGGGAAATGTTTTAGCTGCTTCAGGATGACATTTATATTGTATAAATTAAAGTAATATCCTCTCATAATATATATTTATTTGTTCCAGATACCGATGACACCATCAGCCATATTGGATCCCGAACCCCGCCCCGATCATGTCAAATAAACTCCCGCCATGTAAAACAAAGCAATGGACGACAAAGTTAACAATGCGTCTGTGCTCAGTGAATTTACTAGCAGTTTCCATACTCGCGTGCCTGCCCTACATCTCCACGTTAACTTTGCCGAGCGGAGACCCAGCGCCTGGGCGCTCACCCGGCCCACCCGAAACTGATCTGTATTCCACAGTAGATACAGTTGAAAATCAAACTGAGGTTACTACAGAGATGAGTGAGATAGGAGCATGTGCCTTCGCGAGGTTCCCAAGTGAGAGTGAGAGCGTGGTGACTCTGAGTGAGACGGATAGTGAAGTGAATTTGACGGTGGGACATGCGGTGTTTGAGACGGATCAGTTGGTGCGAGGCGTCGTGTATGAAGGTAAGTTAGTTCTTAGGATTTTTTTTTTTATGACAAAGGTGGCAAACGAGCAGACAGATTACCTGATGGTAAGCAATTACCGTCGCCCATGGGCACTCGCAACACCAAGGGAGTCACAAGCGCGTTGCCGACCTATAAGTGGGTTGGAGCTCTGGGAACCTTATTCACCATCAGGAACACCACACTACATACCTGAAAGGTAGCAGTGCTATTATGGCTGTGGTCTTCTGTAAGGAGGAGGTACTTCCCCAGTTGGGCTTCTCCAGATTCAAGCGTGATGGTACTTCGCTGTGCCCTACCTCTCATTGTTGGACGTAGTTTAAGGACATACCCGGGTCCAAATTATAGACAACTTGGCTAAATAATGCCGAATAAGAGTTCTTCAAGAGTTATCTTTGAAAATTCTGGTTATTCCTCAGTTTTAGATACTTTTTGATTGTTACTCAGAGCCATCTGTGAACTTATATGTTTATCTCTAAACTTATATATCAAGCAATTTCATTAGCAATCAGTCGTCCACAATGTGCCGATACTGGAGGAGTTGAAGATCAAAGAACGGTTGTCGAAAGCTGTTATCAGAAGAACACTCCAGTATTTCGGACACGTGGCACGTAGAACACCAGTAGACCGCGTGGGCGAAGACCGGCACGGTTATTTCCTTTTGTCGCCTCTTACGACACCTACGGGAGGAAATGGGGTAGTGATATTTTAGTCAGCCACCACACGGTATATTTTGCCGTTCATATGGTTTGTGGAAATCCTACAATGCGTTTTCCTATCCGTGGTCGTCTAGGACTTTTCTGCCCTCAACTACCATAAATTATTTTGTTAGTAAGACTTCTCCTTACAACGTAAACTATTACGGAAGGTTATGGTTTTGTGGTTTGGTTTCCCGGGAGGAATAAAAAGTTTAATTATTTATTTTAGATACGAAGAAGTGGTGGTTGCTATTAAAAAAATATACCTATGTGGAAAAAAAATAAACATTTGATAAAATATGTATTCTCCGACTCGTACCAATTACTTTTTGGGATGTTATTTACGAAATATCATTTGAAAACCAGTCGCATTTCAGTGAAAGAGAACATCTTAAGGAAACTGCACTAATGCCTAATAGGCTTCTTTGGGTTGGAAGGTCAGAAGGCAGTCGCGTTTATTAAAACTAGTACCTACGACAATTCCTGGGATTAACTGGCAAGCGGACCCGTCTCATGACCCGTGGCAAAAATGCCTGAACAAAGCGAGAAAGATGATTATGATATCTTCGAAGATCAAACGTAGGTAATAATTATTTTTGTCCAGAATGAGCATTTATGCAAATTTGCAAATAGCCTTAAATAACTTTAAAATGTATCTCTTCCTTCCCAAGTTTGACCACCCACGACAGTTGATGGATTAGTACTTTAAACTTTTTGTTGTCTCCGTCATTCTAATTACACCTTAATTGGAGTATAAGAGAAAGATGCCCAAAATTTTGGAATTCCGATTGTCGCAGTAGGCCATCTGATATTTTATTGAAAGCGCCTTTTAATTATGCAGTCCATGGCTTTACGTTTTTGCTCAGGTAAATTTGGCAGGCGCTCGTCCGAAAAACTGAAGAATCAATTTACCGTTCTCTGTTATTATTGTAAGGGTTTTCGGGGTTTGACGCTTGTACAAAACTTTATACTTAGTTCGTTTGAGATTATCCACGTTTTAGAATTTAAAGGTTGAGGTGAAAGCCGCGAAAGGTCAGTATTATTAATGCGCTATTTAGTTGTTACGATTCTTTCGATGCGTTTTAGAAATTTCCCTTGTGTTACCTTTTTTTTTGTTGCTGGGAAAATGCGTTTACGCGTCCCCCCGGGCCCATGATGGTAGTGAGGGGGTCTGTGGGACTCTCTCTTCGCTGCTCTTCTTGCTAGCCAAGAGGAGGGGAGGAGAATACCCACTAAAAATCCAGCGGCGACGTCCGCATTGCCGTTAGGGGGAGTGCCACTGGATCACGATCGCACTCGACGGTGACACAAATAGGTACCTAAGTTATTCTAAAACTTATAGTGGCACTTCAATTCAAATTCATAAATATTTGTCCACTTTATCGTAATAAAAACAGTTTTGTGGGACGCATTGTATTAACTATAAATATCTATGCACTTACCTACTAAAAATAATTCGATAAGTTGTACAATATTTTTAACCGTATATGACTGAAAACAATTATGTCGTGATATTAACAGTGTCAGAAAATATCACAATTGCCTCACAGAAGCATATCATTAATAAACCTAAAGACGAAGAAATAAATGAATAAATATTTCGGAACACTCTTACACAAATCGACTTAGTCCTACGGTAAGCTCAGTTAGGCTTGTGTTGTAGGTACTAGACGACGATATATATAATAGGTAGATACATATAAATACTTAAATACATAGAAAACACGCATGAACATGTTTCTGTCTGTATTTGAACAGATATCTGTATCACATAAATAAATGGCCTGACTGGGATTCGAACATAGGACCATCGACTTCATAGGCAGGGTCGCTACCCACTATACAACACCTGACGCACTGCTGACTGACTGACTGCGTACTGCGGGTCGCTACGCACTACTGACACTATACTAGCTATTGAGGCCAGACCGGTCGTCAATTAAAAAGCTACTTTTTCTCACTCCCTGGATTGACGAAAGTAGCAAATTTCTCACACCTTGAAAGTGAGGAAAATAGGCAATCTCAAGCTGCTAAGGTGAAAAATTTGTTTATACATTATTATTTTCATATGTTAGTATTTTTAGTTATATTTTGTATTCTCAAAAAGGCTTGTGTTGTGAGTGCTAGCATCTATACTAGTGCAGAGTGGGACTCAGCCAAATTGTCTAAAGATGTCTTGTAATATTTATTATTATTATATCCTTATTAATAAAAGTAAATTTTCGAATTTAACCGCCAATTAACATTTACGAAAATTCTAAAATACATGAGAAAAGCACCAAAGAGCTACAAAATACTGTATCTTTACTTTGACTTGATAATCTAATTTAAGCAATACACTTAAAATTAAATTAATTTAAGCAATCAGTATACACATGCAAAATTTAATTTAGAAATGTCGTGGCTTTCTCGTTTATTAAACTTGGGTTTCTGTATTAAATTCATTATATTTCTACTTGATTTTGTTTACGTATACTGCCCTAAGCCGAAAGGCGCTAAGTCTGAGATACGCCCTTTTAGGTTTTTTTTATACCATTCGATAGCTTGAACTATTTCGCATCTAGTGGTATAAGCCAAGTGGCGATATCTTATTTCTGTCATAAGAAAAAACTATTAAGAATTTTTCTTAAAATCACAAATTTTACCTAAAATTTCAAAGGAATTTGGCGGCATACTGATTTTTAAGCCAAAAAGCCGTATATTGACAGGCTGAAAACGCTTAGATGCCGTTGATAACGTCTTTTTCGTGTTTATTTAATTATTTATTTTTATAGGTGCGAAAGTAAAATTTACTAAAGGGCGATTAGCTCGCAATTTACCCAATATGAGATTGCGCCTTTCGGCTTAGCAGGGCAGTATAGGCCCCTTAATTTAGCAAAAAATAAAAAAACAACCTGATTCCAGCTTCGGCCGATCTGAATAGTTCTAAAAATTCTAATCATAATTCGATCCGTGTCATATATATTAGTCTTTGGCTATGGACCTGCGGTGCCGATATATCAATCTTTGGCGTGGCAAAGGTTAAAACACTTCAAGGGAAGCGTGTTTTGGAACGTAACATTTGTGTTTTTTTCGGTATTTTTACCTCTAATGATGCGAGACAACAGTTTGGAATAACACCTAATCATCAAGCCTATTCAGCTTTCTAAGTGAATATTGCAAAAACCACATTAAGGTCTAATATTTTTTCTTATAAACGAACTAACAGCCGTTGAAACATTCATTCAATAGCTGACCTTATCCCCGTGTAATATAGACTAGAGTCCAACAGATTTTCAGCTGTTATGCGTAGGGGATAGAATGGATTCTTTGTCTGCCTCTTCCAAAATCGCCTGATAATCCTCTATTGTTATCTTTGCTCTTTTTAATAACAGTATTTTTAGGTAACTACAGTATCTCATATTTTTCAATTAGATGTTGTGACTGTTTCCAAACTACCAAACTAGGAGCGTTACCGGCATTACAAAAATCTAAATATTATCGTTTGGGGTTGAAACCCTGGTGCTATGGGCTACGTCAGTTATTCTTTAGACAATATTGTTGAAACTGAGGGTAGTTTCTCACCTCCGCGCCCTTATCTGTTGCTGGCATCGAGTGCCCGGACGCCGAGAGCTGCAGCCTACAGTATGCATCAGCTAACGCGAATAGCTCATGATTGTGCTCCTCGTGACGGAGTGAAACATGTCAAATAATATTCGACTTATAAAACGAGTTACCCGCTTACAATGAATAAAGCAAGTTCTGTGTACTGCGTCGTATACGATCCATCACGATGGAACAAAGCTCAAAAGCGTAAAATCGATCCTCGCCGGAGACAATGGCCGGTCCGGGCCGAGCGTGGCCGAGTTACTGCTCGGCCTAAGTAGAGGATCGGAGCGGACCGGACTGAGACTGAGGTTATGTTTTGAAGCTAACATGGTCATGCTAGTTACAGCGACATATAGTTAGTGGCAACCAGTGACTAAATATATCGATACAGATCTTTATTTATTTACAATAATAAAAAGAATATATATTTCGGGACAATTTTACACAAATCGACCTAGTCCGGTGTTATCATCTTATTTCAGATTCTAACAATTACACAACGGTTGTACGTCATTTTTATCGATATCAAGTAATCAATTATTATAATTTTTGATTTTTTATAATTTTGGACCCGGGTATGTCCTTAAACTACGTCCAATAATGAGAGGTAGGGCACAGCGATGACCATCACGCTTGAATCTGGGGCAGCCCAACTGGGGAAGTAGCTCCTCCTTACAGAAGACCACAGCCATAATAGCACTGCTACCTTTCAGGTATGCAGTGTTGTGTTCCTGATGGTGAGTAAGGTTCCCAGAGCTCCAACCCCCCTTAAAGGCCGGCAACGCGCTTGTGACTCCTCTGGTGTTACGGGTGCCCATGGGCGATGCTTGCTTGCTTACCACCAGGCAATCCGTCTGCTCGTTTGCCGCCTGTGTCATAAAAAAAAAAATCAAATTAATTTGATTTGTCCTCGCACTATTAAACGTCAGTTCAGATTTGCCCTCTTCAATCCGGTGTTTGACAATGATGTATATATATTTTGGCAATATACTTGCAGTGCTACCGCGAAAAACGATATTTGTAAACTTCGGACTATTGTCTCTGTCACTCTCATGATGCCTTAATTGGAGTAAAAGAGAAAGATTCTCGTAATATACGAACATCGATATTCGCGGTACCGACCCTGTATTTTTGACCTTGAATGTGCATAGTAGGATTCGAGCTTGAAAAGAAATCTCCACATTTTGCGTGGAAACGTAATGACCTGCCTTGACGTGTCGGGTCTGACGAGGGCCGGGTCCCGACGGACTTATGGCAATGACTAATGACGAATCATAATTAAGGTTACTTAAGGCCAGTAGATCAATGATGTGGGTAGGTGGGTAGTGGCGCTGGGTTAAACGACAGGCCTGGCATAAATAAATAATAAATAATAAATAAATATTTCGGGACATTCTTACACAAATCGACCTAGTCCTACGGTAAGCTCAGAAAGGCTTGTGTTGTAGGTACTAGACGACGATATAGGTATATAATAGATAAATACATATAAATACTTAAATACATAGATAACACCCATGACTCAGGAACAAATATTTGTGCTCATCACACAAATAAATGCCCCGACTGGGGATCGAACCCAGGACCATCGGCTTCATAGGCAGGGTCAGTACCCACTAGGCCAGACCGGTCGTCAAAAATAACCCCAATTTTCCTCTTAACGTTAAGTTTAAAACGCAACTCAGCCATTTACCCCTTAACCCTCTCAGTGAGTTATCTAAAAGGGACTTTTGTTATAATCTTATGGCTCATTATGGACCTCAGCAATGATAAGGGACTAGTGATGTGCTCTTGGCAATATTTCCAATTAAAATAATGTGAGGTATATATCGACAACACTTTTAGTTTTATATGCGGTTAAGTTTAAACTCAATGTCATGTCATTGTTCTGTTAATTTACTAAAGGCATATTCATTTATATTTAAATTTTCAGAGTCCAAACATTGCTTGTTTTGTCTATTGTTATTGTGAAGTAATTTTTCCTACGCATCCTTGGTTAGAATCCAGTAAGAACAACTATTAATTTTATCACGAAAAATATAGTTAGACATAAGTTTCATATAAGTATTTATACGTATAAATAGATTGTCCAGCAGTGGACACCCTGCAGCTGATAAATGATGATGATGATAAACAAAATGTTAAATAATGAATCTGGTCATCAGTCTAGTTACTTATTTCCAATTGACGATGCAAAGATACTTTTTTTGTTTTCCTTTATTGGCAATATTTTCATTTACTCTCGGCAATATTTCTTTGCCTACAGCAACGCGTGCAGTATTATGCGGAACCCTTATTTATCTCCATAACGATAATTTCACTTACCCCATTCATGTTTTACAACTTTTGTGTGAATTTGCGCTTTTGTTAAGGTTAATGAGGTTTTTAGAACACTTTAAGGCTGCGCCGAAGAAATGACAGCAGAATTTCGTTTGTCAGATACCTTTTTTGTATATCCTTAATCTTAGCCTATGTGTGTCATACCTGATGGTAAGTGTCGACGAGGTCGAGAGTGCACCTCGCTGGTTCAGTAACAGCCTATTTACTGTTCCCTTGAAAATACCCAAATTATATCTCTCCGGGAATACAGACGAAGGGAGCGAATTCCATTCCTTAGCAGTCCGCATTAGGAAGGTAGAAGCAAAATATCATTTGATAATTACCAGTCGCTTTTCGGTGAAGGACAACATAGTGAGGGAACCGTAATAATCCCAATAAGGCCTAGTTTACCCTCTGGGTTGGAAGATCAGATGGCAGTCGCCTTCGTAAAACTGGTGACTACGCCAAATCCTGAGATTAGTTGTTAGCTGGTCCCCACGCCCCTGGCTCCCATGAACCGTGGAATACCGGGTCGGGAGATGATGGTTGGCCCAGGATCGGCCACCGTAGTTCAATGGCTCCCCCGTTGGCCATTTTTTTTATTGAATATATACATTGTTTTATACAAGACCTACATACATACACGACCATAGACCTACGTACATTGTTTTATAATTGTTTTATAGAAGAAGAAAACCAGAGGCTCTAGTGTAAGTTTCGTTTGACGTAAAAAAACGTTTACGAACGCGTAAGTGATAATGTTATTTATATGGGAAACGCAAACGCGTTCGTAACGTAAAATTACGTTAAAAACTTACACTCAGGCCTCTGAGAAGTTTGTGTTCCGGTGGGGAAATCAAAAACAAATACAGATCTAGTAAGGGTTATATGATTCTATATATTTTTTTTAAAATGAATCTTAAATTAGTAGATTTATGCGCAGTTGAAATGATGATGATGAAATAATTTACTGACTTCTATCCCGCAGCGAATGTGTTTATTTGATCTTTTAAAACGGTTTTAATCTTTATTTAGGTTCTATTCATTTCATGCTACCATTGTTGTGTTGATTATGAATAATGGCATCTGTTACTGCGAGGGAAATGGCTTTAGATAACTGAATATTAATTCAGAGTCTGTTTAAAATACTTTTATATCTGTTGTAGATTCGCCATCAGATATATCGGAGCTGTGGAGGTTTTCACAAATAACACAACTGATTATGAAACTTAGAATCACTAAGTTTCATAAAACCAAACTTGTATTTTTATGCCTTACATTGTATGTATATAGTCAGCGTCATATAGTCAGTTGCAGTCAGTATGGCCAAATATATAGATACACATACTTACTGCTATGTAAATAAATATATTATTAATAAATTATTTTAACTATATTAATATATTATTTTAACAACGACGGTGGCAAACAAGCATAGGGCCCGCCTTATGGTAAGCAGTTACCGTAGCGTATGGACGCCTGCAATTCCACAGGATTCACATTCGCGTTGCCTACCCTAAAAGTTGTTGGAGCTCTGGGAACCTTACTCACCATCAGGAACACAACACTACATACCTGAAAGGTAGCAGTGCTATTATGGCTGTGGTCTTCTGTAAGGAGGAGGTACTTCCCCAGTTGGGCTTCTCCAGACTCAAGCGTGATGGTACTTCGCTGTGCCCGTTCACTGCCAAAATTTCAAAAATATGTACCGAGCAACTCTATTGTACAGTAAATAAGGTTCTAGGACGTATTTATGAAAGGATTCTTTCGGTACGTATTTTTGCACTTGACTGGACATATTTTAAGGACATACCCGGGTCCAGAAATATAAATATAAATAGTTGTGCCTGACTGCGACTAACTACAGTATATGACGCTGAGTTAACGAGACGGGGTTTGAATATTCAGACAAAATACTGTAAAGAATTTTTTTTATGACATAGGCGGCAAAAGAGCAGACGGATTGCCTGGTGGTAAGCAATTATCCCAGTAGTGCCCATGGGCACCCGCAACACCAGATGAGTCACAAGCGCGATGCCCGCCTTTAAGGGGGGTTGGAGCTCTGGGAACCTTACTCACCATCAGGAACACAGCACTACCTGAAAGGTAGCAGTGCTATTATGGCTGTGGTCTACTGTAAGGAGGAGATACTTCCCCAGTTGGGCTGCCCCAGTTTCAAGCGTGATGGTCATCGCTGTGCCCTACCTCTCATTAATATTCTAACAACGTTCCTGGTGCGTGCTATTCTTAATCGTACGCTTCGGTACACTTGAACAGTAAAGCACACCCCCGAGATTGTCTCTCGACACAAAAATATTAATCTTATAAAGATATCACAAAACAAATGATTAAAATTCGGAGGTGCCGCGCGTGACCTAACTAGAAATAAGGCTGTTTCTTCCCGCCCTCTGCGGATTGAGATACAGACGGCGAGACAGTTTAGGCACTTTATTCTGTGAAAGGTAGCACAATTGACCCGGGTATGTCCTTAAACTATGTCCAACAATGAGAGGTAGGGCACAGCGAAGTACCATCATGCTCGAATCTGGAGAAGCCCAACTGGGGAAGTACCTCCTCCTTACAGAAGACCAGAGCCATAATAGCACTACTACCTTTCAGGTTTGTAGTGCTGTGTTCCTGATGGTGAGTAAGGTTCCCAGAGCTCCAACCGCCCTTAAAGGTCGGCAACGCGCTTGTGACTCCCCTGGGTGCCCATGGGTGACGGTAATTGCTTACCATCAGGCAATCCGTCTGCTCGTCTGCCACCTTTTGTCATAAAAAAAATAATTGGTAGTGTACTGGGCTAGTGATCCAGTGGTTGTGGGTTCGAGTCCCGCTTTGAGTCAAAATTTTGCTATTTTTCTTTCGTTTTAAATGTCGAAGATAATCGCGCAGATGTTTTTGCTTAATGAAAAGTAATTAAGGATAAGAGATTTATCTGGACCGCTGTATGTAAGGTAAACGTCCCCTGACAGCGACTCGATGGATAAATAATACTGGACATCCTTAATTGACTGAGCCCCACGGAAAGCTCAAGAAGGCTTGTGTGGTTCATCAAATACTTAAATACATAGAAAACGCTCATGACTCAACAAATATCTGTGATCACACAAATAAATGGGATTCGAACTTAGGATCGTCGGCTTCATGGGTAGAACCACTAGCCACTAAGCTAGACATGTCGTCATGTGTAAATGGGTACCATTATAGAGTTATTTTCAATAGAACACAGCGAAAATGTATATTCGTAAATTTGCCAATTGTCTCTGTCACTCTCATGACGCCTTAATTGGAGTAAAAAACAAAGATGCTCGAAATTTCAGAATCGGTTCGCGGTACCGGGCCCTTAGGGTGTCATCCATTGGGCATTCGCGTGTCGAGTATTGGTACGATTTCCTTATTTATGTTTGTAAGTACAGTCAGAAGATAAAGTAGCTAAGCGGTCGACTTTATTGTTAAGAGAATAAATGCGTGTCAGGATAATTTTGAATACCTGGCCCGCTTAGTAAGTTCTGCTGCTGACTGTACCATTTTTTTGTATAGTTAGATTCGATGTCCGAAAACAATAGAAGTCAAAATGTGCAAAATAAGAACTGCTGAGTGATCTGTTTCCAACTTTACTGTGACTTCCAAAGCTCTGAATAATGTTATTTCTCTAAACTCGACACGTCTCAACCTTTATTGAGGTCTATTTGATAACGGGCAGAATTAGATTCTTCACTTAACTACGAAGAATTCTTTGATACTAGGCGACTTTATATATGTACACACTAGCTTTTACAAGCGGCTTCGCCTGCGCAAGGATAGTACTAGCAAGTAGCAACCTATTATAATTACATCGTTATAAATTATAGCCTATGTGTTAGTGACGACAATTAAGCGTGAAATCTTTATGTAAATCATCTTTATTCGCATTTTTCTATTACAATAACACGTATTATTTATGGATTGAACATAAAACAGTAGATTGTATTGACATTTAAAGCTTAATTGTCGTCACTAAACTGACCACTGATTTAACTTTTATTTGACAATTAAGTTAATCGGGTGTCCCTGAAAGTGAAATTGCCCATTGAAATGAAATATTAAACGGAGAAGAACCCATGCCTAGCAATGGACGTCCTTCCATAGCTAATAGCTTTTACTTACTCTACAAATAAATTGTGTGCACATAATATTGAACACGTCGCCCGCCCAGTTACTTCTGCTACAATACATTATTTGTACAACCGTGACACGTCCTCCTCTATTAGGGTTTATTCGATAATGGCCGGGATTAGTCCACTTATACCTCCAGACACTCGCTTATCGGTCCTTATCTGATTTAGGAAGGTCAGTTTAAACTAGTGTGGCCTTTCTTAATGTACGGTCAAGGGCCAAAAGGTCTGGCCTAATGATTAGTGACCCTGCCTGTGAAACCTACGGTTCTGGGTTCATTACATACATTTACATTTCAGCCGTATGCATTCCACTGTTGGACATAGCCCTCCCACAAATATGACTTGTATCATTTTGTGTAGTTGCCATAGTCGCCACGCTTGGCAGGCGGGTTGGCGACCGTAGGATTTCTTCCTCTCCTTAGTCCTTATTTCAATAAAATATAGTTTCTTTAGCAGACGTTTCTACTTAAAAATATAATTTAGTTATCATTATGGAGTCGGGTATGTCCTTAAACTACGTCCAACAATGAGAGGTAGGGCACAGCGAAGTACCATCACGCTTGAGTCTGGAGAAGCCCAACTGGGGAAGTACCTCCTCCTTACAGAAGACCACAGCCATAATAGCACTGCCACCTTTCAGGTATGTAGTGTTGTGTTCCTGATGGTGAGTAAGGTTCCCAGAGCTCCAACCCCTTTAAAGGTCGGCAACGCGCTTGTGACTCCCTTGGTGTTGCGGGTCCCCATGGGCGACGGTAATTGCTTACCATCAGGCAATCCGTCTGCTCGTTGGCCACCTTTTGTCATAAAAAAAAAAACATATCTTTAAATTGACCCAAATTGTTACAACCCAGCCCCATTGCTTAAATGCTTAATGGGTCGTATTTAATATCAAAACTCCATCTGTGCGTTCACATTGAAATTCTGTACTTGCACGCCACGCTTCAACTTCACGAAAGAATGGATCCAAATAAAAATACCTTTGGAAACTTCATGGAGCTCCATCGATCTACCATGCACGCGATACCCTGGCACAGTACACATGCAGACAGTAAAGTCCGATTTTCTCCGACTGCTTGCCGTCGGACGAAGTCGCGTCCGGTCGAGTCCAGTCGGACGAGTTCCATCATTTACCCAAACTCGTTTGTTTTACAGGCCACACACACTAGGCCAGACATGTCGTAAACGTCAAATCTTCATTTATATTTTTTTTTATACAAGACTGACCAGCGTTAGACCTCAGTCACACCCGAAGGCAAGTGTCGACGAGGTCGAGGGTGAAGCACTGGTTCAGTAACCGCCTATTCTCTCTTGCCTTGAAAAGACCCAAATTATATCTTTCCGGGAATACAGATGAAGGGAGATTTACCTATTCCAAAAATGATTTACAGTCAGGAGCAAAAGTTACTAAGTGAAATGAGCTCAACGCGTCTTTATTAAGAGAATAAGAGTGTGCCAAGATCATAGCTTAGCAAATTCTGCTGCTGATGGTAGGTTAGGTAGTCATGCGTCTATCTAGTGCTTTCCTATCTGTAGTAGTCACTCTAGAACTTTTCTGTCACGGCCATCGACTATCTTCTGCTTCTGCTCATTGCCAACTATAAAACCCTATGTGTACAGTGTGAACTCTTTCCTCATCATTTCAGCCGTTAGACGTCCACTGCTGGACTCCCCCAAATATGACTTGTATGATCTTGGGGGGAGTTGCCATAGCGCAATTTGTTGAGTCGGTTTTTAATACGCGGCTGATGGGGTGGTATAGTCAGCCGGCATAACACGTCAGCTCTGTGTACTGTGACTATAACTTGCTTGACAAAGAAAGTTACACTATAGAGGCGGGAATTATTCGCCCTCGCTCGCTGTTTTCGGCCTAATTTAGGTTATTTACTAACGCTTGCCTGTTTAATCGCGCTTACGTTATTTAATGCCGATGTTACTTCCATTAGGCAATTAGGGAATAAGTTTTGTGGAAAACAAGATATTTACAATTATTTCTTGTTAAGACCGGGTTACTAAATTGATTTAATCAAGTTTTTTTATAGCTTTCTCGCCTTGTATTTAGGCAAAGGGAATTTTGCCAATATCGACCATTATTTAACTCATGAATCACTCAAATACTCATGGGAGTAAGGTGACAAAAATTTGAATTTTGAGGGGATTAAGACGAGATCCTAAAATAGACTAATACATTTATTGTTATAGACTACAGCACAGGACATGTACAGTTTATTAGCGAAAGAGCGGGAACTAGGAGGAATAATGACTAGAGCACGCTGGACCCGGGTATGTCCTTAAACTACGTTCAACAATGAGAGGTAGGGCACATCACGCTTGAATCTGGGGCAGCCCAAATGGGGAAGTACCTCCTCCTTACTGAAGACCACAGCCATAATAACACTGCTACCTTTCAGGTATGCAGTGTTGTGTTCCTGATGGTGAGTAAGGTTCCCAGAGCTCTAACCCCCCTTAAAGGCCGGCAACGCGCTTGTGACTCCTCTGGTCTTACGGGTGCCCATGGGCGACGGTAATTGCTTACCACCAGGCAATCCGTCTGCTCGTTTGCCGCCTATGTCATAAAAAAAAAAACGCATTCGCGTACACCAGTAAAGGACAAATATACTCTCACGTGTGCAGCCCAAAATGTAACAGTTCACTTGAGTTTTGTTGGACACTCTTTATAACAAAAATATAAGCTTATTCTGTATTAATTACTGCAACTTCGGTTGAAAACACAAGAAAACTCCAATTGTATTTGTTTGTATCCCTCCAACTTCTGACAGTTCACTAAGTGACATATCCAACAACTGAAATGTTATGAGAAGACGTACTAATTGTTTGTTTACTTTTATTTAAGTACCTAAAGATACAGAGATGATATACATACTAATATTATAAACATACGTCGGACTATAGGGGGCAGTTTGAGGGCAAGGTAAAGTTTACAAAAAAATCTTAACTTACGAGTATTATAATGTACCTAGTATTTGTAACATAGTTAATTAAATTAGTTACCCGTTATCATTTATTCATCTTTAATATGTAAATACTCTTTGAAGTTGTGTTTTGTTCCTTTCTCGCAGCTGCAATTGTGTCGCTTAACTTCAAACTCAGATAAATCCATTCGACCCTCTCTGCAAATATCTACCCTATTACCTTTTCATAATTCCAAAATCGCATGATCTGACAGATGGATTTACCTGAGTTTGAATTTAAGCGACTCAATTGTCTGAGTGACGGATAAAACCAAACGAATTTTTCGCCATTTTGTCTTATGGGTAGTCCAAGTACGTTTATAAGTATTGTCAATTTGTTTTTATAATCCCACGTCGTATACGTCATCATGGGTGACGTGTAAACACATCTACCGCCAGCGTATTGAGCACTTAACGGCATCGAAGTCTCAATTCATATTGAGAATTCATCAATAACAATGTGCTACCCCTTTCTAAATTATTTTTAGTGGTGATTTCAGTGGTTGTGGGTTCGAGTCTAAATTCTAAATATATTTTTTTTTCTATTTATCTTTCGATTAAAATATCGAAGATATTTCCCGTCTCGAACACCGGAGGTCCTCGTCGTTTTTTTCTTAAGTATATGTTATCTATTTCAAATCGAAGATATTCGCTAGCAGATGTTTCTTCATACAAAAAAAAACCTTTTCTTAATTAGCCTTCGGTATTCATTTATACATAAAGTACAAAACGAACCGAAAGATACGTAAGCAAGAACCACAGTCCGGTCGGGAAGGATATTTGTGGAGCAATAGCTACGGTCTGATTCGCGTGCCCTTATTCCATATTTGGGGTCGATCGCTTCCATTATCTGCCCCACGCCCATAGAGCTAAAGTAAATTGATAAATATGACATATACTTAAGAAACTGAGCCATGCCACCGGCATATGATTCAAACCACCCGTATACTAAGACGCAGCAGCGTCCGTCGAAACTTAATCTACAGCTACTGCGGTCGCCAACCCGCCTGCCAAGCGTGGCGACTATGGCAACTACCCCCAAGATGATACAAGTCATATTTGAGCGAGGCCTATGTCCAGCAGTGGACTACATACGGCTGAATGTATGATGCATGAATGTATGTCGTATACCAAGACAACGACGTCTATAAGTGTCATGGTGCCTTTCACTAACAAATTAATCAATTGCATCTATTCCAATAGATTTGTTTTGTTACCGTCATGAGGAAATTTGTTCTCGAAAGATTGGAGTAAATTGAGAAGTCAGGTTTACTTATGATGTGAATGTGTTAAAAAGTTTAAATAAGTATAAATAAAATAAATGTTACAGCATATACTTACACAAATTGACTGAGCCCCAGGGTAAGCTTAAGAAGGCTTGTGTTGTGGGTACTCAGCCAACGATATATATAATATACAAATACCTTAATACATACAAAACCCATGACACAGGAAAAAATATCTGAGCTCATCATACAAATGAATTGGCGTGACTGGGATTTTAACTCAGGACCGTCGACATGTCGTCAACGTCAAAATTAAATCTTCATTTATAACTTTTATTTTAATTTATACAAGACTGACCAGCGCGTGTAGAGCACTCTGGTTCAATAACAGCCTATTCACTCGAAGAGGCCCAAATTATATATTTCCGGGAATACAGACGAAGGGAGCGAATTTCTTAGCAGTCCGCATTAGGAAGGTAGAAGCTTTGTGCGAATGAATGGAATATTCACAGCGTAAGGATGAAACCGTTCCCCTCGCCTGGACGTCCGGTGGTGGAACGGAGATCGCGCAATTAAATCGTGCAATTCCTGTGTACACTCTCCAAAATGTATCCTGTAAAACACAGACAAACTAGGTGACGGTGCCTGCCTGCGACGGTGTTCAGGGCTCTGTAACCTTACACTCACTAACTCAGGATCGCAGTCTGCGAGCTCGGTGCGCTATTGAATCGAAAGCGGCCAGCTGATACTTGGCAGTACACTAACACGATCTGAGGTGAAGCACGTATTCTAGACATAATTCCAAACTCATTTTAAAAACTATCAGTTTTCTAATAAATATACTGTCAAGGAGCGAAAACGTGACCACGATATTCATAGCATTCTGCCACAAGGAATCTTATATTATTATGATAGTTGAATGCTGCATACTAATGCGGTAGCAATGGTTGAAGAGCTCAGGTATTTATATTTGAACTTTCGAGAGTTATATAATATTTTATAAATGGAAATAACGGCCTTATTCACGTTTATTTAGTCACTCGCGCGATCACTGTTTATCTTATCACTTGTCTATTTAGTCACTGTGCTTTCTCGAAATTACGAGGAATCCTGATACGAGGAATAGTGTCAGGACCTGGACTCTGGTCTTTCGTGAGCCCTGTCTAGAGCATAGCTGCATGAAATAATTAATTTTCTACTTTTTTCTAATTATCCTGCTTTCAAATTCCAGTGAAGGGCATTTATTTGTGTGATGACGGGTATTTTTTCTGAGTCCTGGGTGTTTTTTTTATATTTAAATACCTTTAACTGAGTACCCACAACTAGAGCCTTCTTGAGTTTACCGCGGCGCTCAGACAATTTGTGTAAGAATATCCTGTAATATTTATTGATTAGTTCTAAATATTATTCCTTGCACTAACCCTTAACATTATGGTAATCTTAAAAATCGGAAAATTTTACGACTTCAGAATTGAATGTCTGCCAAATGATATTTTTATTCGAGCAATAGACGTTGAGGGACGGGTCCTATCGGAAGCGAATCTTCTGATTTACGGACACAATAATTTTTATTTATAGCCTCCCCCGACAAATGTCACTAACAAAAGGACAACCCTTATTTTTATCCTGACAAAAATATATCGATACGAGCCGTTTTGAAATCGAATATTTTTAGAAAAAAAGTATCTTGACAGTGTTTATGGATCCTTGTGATAATTGACGAAGTAAGGAAATATTCCTTTTTAAAATTATTTAAAATGTTTTTCATACTATTGTATAAAAAGTGAGTGTCGAGGTTTAGGCTATAGTTTTTATACTGTTTTACTGTTTTGTCTATATCTTTATTTTTGAATCCTGTTTTTGTACATATTCTATTGGTTGTCATTATATTTTTTGCTAACTACGGTCGCCGTATTAGTTTTCAGCCCATTTTAATACTCTAAGCTATCGGATTCCCTACAGTAAGTTTTAATTAAAAAACAGGCTAAGTGCGAATTGGACTCTCGCACTAATGATTACATGACATTATCAGATCTACCTATATATACTATATCAAGTTTTTTGTATGGGGGCATCTCTTATATATTTATATTTGTTGTTTTCTGATTTTAGTATTTGTTGTTATAGACATTGCGTTGGGACATTATCTATGAAAACTTCGCCCACGTACGAGTATGTAACAGTTTTGTAACCAGGTACTTACAGAATAAGAAAATATTGTCTTTTCTCGTAACCAGTTACTAACAACTAAAAATATTTGAATAGAAATGAAATAGCTCGTAACCAAAGATAATATTATATATGAATATACTTTATCTCGAAATACTAAATAAGTCAGGTTAGTTAGGTGATATGAGATGCCCGAAGGGAAAACAGTCCAGAAATAGGAGCCCCGCATTGCGGATAAATCGACAAATGACAACTATGATTGCAACTGGTTTCATAGGGAGAATTAATATCCATCTAACGTAACTGGTTTCGTACGATTTCAAAAATATATTCGATAGTAACTGGTGACAAAATTCGGTTACATTCGCGGCCAAAGGGAAAAATTTAAATTGTGTGGCTATCATGAGATACAGCCTAGTGACGGACAGACAGTAGGGTAACTAACTAAGACTCTAGTAATACCGTTTTCACTTCGGTTGTTGTACAGTCAGCAGCAGAAGTTAGCTAAGCATTTGAGGTGTTCAAAATGAGGTCGACATGTCTCTATTATCAGGAGAATAAGAGCGCGTGTAGGTAATTTTGAACACTTCAAACGCTTAGCAACTTTTGCTGCTGACTGTACCTACCTTAAAAAATACGCAAGTTTTTTCAATAATATTTAACTGGTATTATAACGCAATGTATTTCGGTGCCAGCGCTATCTAGCGTGAAATTTGGTAAACATTTGGGGCGTTACAGTATTTAATATCTAAATTATTTAAAATTCAATTAAAAATATTTATTCGTGATAAACTACATTAAACTACAAACATGTAACACATAAAACAATTACTCTATATATAAAGTTTACCACGAAATGGACCCACCTCAGTATGAATGCCGACCCGTGAGTCAGCGCTGATCTACAAAGTAAATGGTATTGTATCTAATTAAACACTGAAATATCCATCTAACGTAACTGGTTTTGTTCACTACAAAAATATATTCGATAGTAACTGGTTACAAAATACGGTTACATTCGCGGCCAAAGCTTTAAATTGTGTGGCTATCACGTTTCATGAGATACAGCCTGTTGACGGACAGACAGTAGGGTAACTAACTAAGAAACAATTACTATATATATATATATAAAGTTTACCACGAAATGGACCCACCTCAGTATGAATGCCGACCCGTGAGTCAGCGCTGATCTACAAAGTAAATGGTATTGTATCTAATTAAACACTGAAATATCCATCTAACGTAACTGGTTTTGTTCACTACAAAAATATATTCGATAGTAACTGGTTACAAAATACGGTTACATTCGCGGCCAAAGCTTTAAATTGTGTGGCTATCACGTTTCATGAGATACAGCCTGTTGACGGACAGACAGTAGGGTAACTAACTAAGAAACAATTACTATATATATATATATAAAGTTTACCACGAAATGGACCCACCTCAGTATGAATGCCGACCCGTGAGTCAGCGCTGATCTACAAAGTAAATGGTATTGTATCTAATTAAACACTGAAATATCCATCTAACGTAACTGGTTTTGTTCACTACAAAAATATATTCGATAGTAACTGGTTACAAAATACGGTTACATTCGCGGCCAAAGCTTTAAATTGTGTGGCTATCACGTTTCATGAGATACAGCCTGTTGACGGACAGACAGTAGGGTAACTAACTAAGAAACAATTACTATATATATATATATAAAGTTTACCACGAAATGGACCCACCTCAGTATGAATGCCGACCCGTGAGTCAGCGCTGATCTACAAAGTAAATGGTATTGTATCTAATTAAACACTGAAATATCCATCTAACGTAACTGGTTTTGTTCACTACAAAAATATATTCGATAGTAACTGGTTACAAAATACGGTTACATTCGCGGCCAAAGCTTTAAATTGTGTGGCTATCACGTTTCATGAGATACAGCCTGTTGACGGACAGACAGTAGGGTAACTAACTAAGAAACAATTACTATATATATATATATAAAGTTTACCACGAAATGGACGCGCCTCAGTATGAATGCCGACTCGTGAGTCAGCGCTGATCTACAAAGTAAATGGTATTGTGTTTAATTAAAACACTGAAATAATCACAAGCAAACCTTTTATATTTCTAACTGAAACTTTGAAATTTTTTACCCCATTTATGACAAAAATTTTAACTTATATATTTTTGCGAAACTTTGAAACTCAATACCGATTCTGATGTCAATTAATAAAATGATATTAAACTCAGCAACAAGATGGTATAGTTAATTACTTGAAGAAAATTGAATATTAAACTCGGATAACATTAAATGATCCTAACCAAATTTGTTTGGGATCATCCTTAGGGTAACACTTCCTATTTCACTGTTTGGAGAGGCTATTTCCTTCGAATTTCTGTCGCTTATCAATAGGGCCCGGAATTTTGCGTGCGGTTTTGAACAAGTCTAAGGGAGAGAACACTAACGCTTATCGATGTGTCGATAAATCGGGCGTGTACTTAAAGCTCAGAAAGAGTCATTGAGATTAATTTATTTTTAGTTACATAATATCTGCATTCTTGCAATCAAATACCTACTCGGGTTATCAACTCCTTGTAAATAAGATACTTATCTACAATTCGTACAATTTTCGTCACTGACCATTGGAAGAGCATAGAATGTACGAACGGAGTTTGAGTTATTATTATTTTTAAACGCTAATAAAAAAACTCGGTTTATCGATACATCGATAAACGTTAGTGTTCTCTCCCTTAGACTTTTCCAAAATTGGACACAAAATTCCGGGACCTACTTATCAACAACGACATCTACCGTCAAATTGGGTAAACTTTATTAATCTTTTAAGCGTGTTACACATTCATGAAAACCAGATGAAAGAAACACAAGTGAGTGACGCCTTTATCCCGCTAATCTTTCAGGGTAAGCCGGCAACACTTCATAGTGGAAACATGACTTAAGAACCCTCGGTTTACTATACAAACTTGGCATTTTTTTTTTATGACATAAGTTGGCAAACGGGCAGACGGATTGCCTGATGGTAAGCAATTACCGTCGCCCATGGGCACCCGCAACACCATGGGAGTCACAAGCGCGTTGCCGACCATTAAGGGGGATTGGAGCTCTTACTCACCATCAGGAACACAACACTACATACCTGAAAGGTAGCAGTGCTATTATGGCTGTGGTCTTCTGTAAGGAGGAGGTACTTCCCCAGTTGGGCTTCTCCAGACTCGAGCGTGATGGTACTTCGCTGTGCCCTACCTCTCATTGAATTTTCAAGGCCAGCTTTGTCACATTTAGTAATGAAACACCGTTTTAGTAATTAAAATTTTCTAGAAGATTACCTGGAATTGCCCTGTCGAAAAGTTTGGTAAATAAATTGAAGTTTGATACTGTTGTACCCTAACTAGAATTTCGTAGAGTATTCTTCTTGGGGAAATATTAAACCTCTCGAGTACTTCAGTATTTGTGACATGATCTATGAAAAGGGACCTTATTGTCGATGCCGCTTATGTCGTTGTTCAATACGAACGCAACGCGATTCGACGTAAGCGCCATCGACAATAAGGTCCCTTTTCCTAAATAATGACACATTTAATTTTGCCTTTGTATTTGTTTAATTAGTTAGGTTTTAGGTATTTCTTGTATCCTTTATATATACTAAATGACACAGGTATTGTTTCTACACAACCACCAGGCCCGTATTTCACCATATTGACAATTATCACCTTTCCAACATAAGTTACATTGACCGCTTACCATGGGGCGGGATGTATGCTTGTTTGCCGCCAACGAGTTATTCTTTATTTAAATATTATTATTAAATTAGGGTGATTTGTAGAAAAGTTAAAATAAAAAGTGTTTAGCCCTAAAACAAATTGCCATCAACAGACAAAAAAAAAAACTAAACAAGAAATATACACATTATTTAAACAAATATTACGTATAGTTTTTGCTGCTACTGTATTGTGCAGGCTAATTTAATGTGCTTTTAAATAATTTATTATCCCTCCAAAGTATAATAAGTGTTTTCGTAGTAGGTAATAAGCGAAACAACATCGTTCATCAAAAAAACAATCATTACACCGCCATCTTAGAATTCGGCCATTTTGTCTTGCCGAGAGGCGGGGAGTCGAATGCTGCGGGGAACCAGAGGAACTGTCACCTTGACAGACATTTTGACTTAAAAGGATAAATACAGCAATCAAAATATGTAGTTTATTAACAAGAGAGAGCACAGCAGCGGAGGAGAGAGGGAACTAAACGGTACAGTCAGCAGCAAAAGTTGCTAAGCGTTTGAAGTGTTCAAAATGACCTACACGCGCTCTTATTCTCTTGACAATAAAGACGTGTTGACCTCATTTTGAACACCTCAAATCCTTAGCTACTTCTGCTGCTGACTGTACCTTTATGAAAGAGGTTAGGATATGGTAATCGTGTTGTTACTATATTCCGCCTAAAAATCGGTTGAGCTATCGAAATCATAACGGTATTGTCGTGACTTGTGTACGTGTCCTTGTTATGACATTTGTTACACATTCGTTTAATAAGTGACTTTTGGTGCATGTGTAAATGAATTAAAAAACTTTATATATGTTCTTTAAGCACACATAGTGATACAACCCTATCTTTCCTCCATTTGTAATGTTGTACAGCCGACGTCAGATATATCAGAGCTGTGGAAGTGGTCACAAATATCCGATCATGTAGGTACTTTATGACAAATATTTATGACCACTTTCCAATTCCGATATATATTATGGCGAATGTACTATTCTATTTTTTATTTATGCAGCAACGACTGCTAGCAAATATCTTCGATATTTAAATCGAAAGAAAAATAGGATTTTTTTAAGTCTAAGCGGTACTTGTATAGCACAATTGGTAGTGCACTGGGCTAGTGATCCAGTGGTTGTGGGTTCGAGTCGAGCTGCGAGTCAAATTTTTCTATTTTTCTTTCGATTTAAATATCGAATGTACTATTCCTTCTGTAGTATTGTTTTTTTCCTGTGTTCGACGAATAACACCGACATATTTGCGGTCGACTCTCCAATGTACTGGATTGGAATATTCTAGAACGAACCTTTATTACCGACCAGCTCTTAATCATTCTTTTGTTTATCGTTCGTAATTAAACGTGCGCAAACGTTTACTTTCGTGGCTGTGCAAAATTCAAATTATATTTGAGGACACGTCTGCTACTATGAATCCGACGTCCCTGGGTTCAAATCCCAGTAAGGGCATTTATTTATGTGATGAGCACAGATATA